>CM056049.1:697139991-697649991 GCA_029574335.1 Rana kukunoris
GCTGGCGCTCCTCGCTTTACCTGTCTGACCATTGCCTCCATAAAAAAAAGGCGTTTCCTATGGGGGCGCTCGTGCGGGCTCACTCCAGAGCCCCACCGCATCTATATACACAGACAGCGGGACTCAGCCCTGCCCCCACTTCCTTGTCATTGGCTTTGATCAACAGCAGCAGGAGCCATTGGCTCAGCAAAGCGAGACTAGGAAGCGAGGAGCGAATGAGAGCTCAGGTAAATGCAGGGAGGCGAAGGAGGATAATAACGGTTCCCAACTGGCTCCTATACATACATGTCGGCAGAATAGCATCTCAGCTATCCGCTGGTGTCCCGCGATTGGGTCACAGAGCTGCAGAGCGGGGAGAGCCAAGTGTAAACATGCATCTCCCCATTCTGCCTGACACTGTCCCTGATCATCTGTTCCCTGTGATCGGGAGCAGCGATCAGGGACGTGCCACTCGTAGCCACGCCCTCCAACAGTTAGAATCACTCCCTATGACACACTTAACCCCTTCACTGCCATTTTTTACAGCAGGGATCCCCAAACTACAGCCCTCCAGCTGCTGCGGAACTACACATCCCATGAGGCATTGTAAAACTCTGACATTCACAGACATGACTAGGCATGATGGGAATTGTAGTTCCTGAACAAGTGGAGGGCCATAGTTTAAAGGCCCCCGTTTTACAGTAATCAGTGCATTTTTAAAGCACTGATCGCTGCAAAAATTACAATGGTCCCAAAATAGTGTCAAAAGTGTCCGATGTGTCCGCCATAATGTCGCAGTTACGAAAAAAATAAAAAAATAAAAATAAAAATCGCAGAGGTGATCAAATACCAATTAAAAGAAAGCTCTATTTGTGTGTGGGGGGGGGTGTTAATTTTGTTTGGAAGCCACGACGCACAACTGTGCAATTGTCAGTTAAGGCGACGCAGTGCCGAATCGCAAACATTCCTCTGGTCTCTGGCCAGCCAAATGGTCCGGGGCTGAAGTGGTTAAAGAGTTGCTAAACCCACAACAGTAAAATCAGTCTGTATATGCAGTAAAGTATCCTTGTTATACTCACTGTGAAATTTAAGGGGTTTAATCCTCAGCATTGTGAAAAAAGGCAGTTTGATCGTTTTTTTTATCCTCCCCTTCTTTTACTGTCCCCAATCCATCTGCTGTTTTTTTGATTATAGCACAAAAAAAAATAAAAAATACTGAGGTGATCAAATACACTACCACCAAAAGAAAGCTCCATTTGTGTGTGTGTGGGGGGGGGTACATCAATTGTACTTGGGTACAGCGTTGCACGACTGCGCAATTGTCAGTTAAAGCATAGAAATGGCGTATCCCCAAAAAGGACCTGGTCTGGAGCTGAAGTGGTTGAAGTTTCGTACATCTAACCCAGGGGTCTCCAAACTTTCTAAACAAAAGGGCCAATTTACGGTCCTTCAGACTTTAGGAGGGCCGGACTTGGGCCATTGGGAATAAAAAATGTGCAGTAGGAGTAAACAGTACCATATCTTTGGTGTCAGTGGGAGGACTAGTGCCCCATTGTTGGTGTCAATAGAAAGAATTGTACCCTTTGGATAGTGTCAGTTGGATGAATAGTGCCCCATTGGTGGCTTCAGCAACAAGAATGATTCCCCATTGTTGGTCAGTGGATGGAATAGTGCCCCAAGGGCCTGTTGAAGGCAAGCAAAGGGCCGCATCTGGCCCCAGGGCCACAGTTTGGAGACCCCTGGTCTAACCTATTAAAGACCTGGTTCATAGAGTTGGTATGTTGCATGCCCTTGTAGCCACATTGCTCTTGAGATTCATCTAGGTAAAAGGATTTACCAATACGGACTTATATTATAGATCCTTTAAAATGTTAGAAAATGTTGATATTGACATGCAATGTCTATTTCCAATCTCCAGAGCACACCAGATCCTGTATAAATCTTCATTATCAGTAATGACATTTGCCCTCTCCTCTGACCGCTCAGCCAGTCAATGGAAAGGAGGGGGGGTCTAGTCTAGTCGGAAGTGAACAATATCCAGCAGAGTGGACTTGAGCGGTTGCCTGGGTGGGAGGTGGTTTGGGTCTGCTGAGTCAAAGGTCCATAGGGAAATGATTCATTAATGCTGAAGACTCATTAGGCAGCATATAATGCTAAACAGAGGCAATCCTGCATTCACTTCCCAGGTTACAATTATCAGAAGGATTCATTGCAGAAATAACGACAGGAAGACCACAAATGAATCCCGTCAGTGAAAAGCTTTCCAAATTTAAAGGGCAACTCCACTTTTGTGAAAGTAAATAAAAATAATCATAATCATAGCTTATACAAATACATATTGTAATTGAATGTTATTAAAAATGACCTTTTACAAACCTGCAAAGCTGTAAGTTACTGTAAAACGCAATGCAATATGGCTAGCTGGAGGCGTTCTGTACACATGATTGGCTTACTGACTTTGCCAGAAGTCTGCACTAAGATACAAATCACATTTCTGGCATCTCCTGCAAACAAAAGTCATTTTTGGTGCGATACTCCCAATAGCAAATCACATCTAAAAAGGGATGCAGAACTTGCCATTTTCCTCATTAGGGTCCTGAAGGTGCAGCAGCTAGTTCAGGGTTCGACAAACCCCGGGCGCCAGGTCGCATTTGCGACTAGAATTAGCAAGCTAGCGTGGCACAGCTGCTGGGGTATCCTGTCTCTGTGCTCACACAGTGCGATGTGGAACGGTCAAGGTGCGGCATTACACCGATACGGAACGGTCAAGGTGCGGCATTACACCGATACGGAACGGTCAAGGTGCGGCATTACACCGATACGGAACGGTCAAGGTGCGGCATTACACCGATACGGAACGGTCAAGGTGCGCATTACACCGATACGGAACGGTGTCAAGGTGCGGCATTACACCGATACGGAACGGTCAAGGTGCGGCATTACACCGATACGGAACGGTCAAGGTGCGGCATTACACCGATACGGAACGGTCAAGGTGCGGCATTACACCGATACGGAACGGGGTCAAGGTGCGGCATTACACCGATACGGAACGGGGTCAAGGTGCGGCATTACACCGATACGGAACGGGGTCAAGGTGTGGCATTACACCGATACTGAACGGGGTCAAGGTGCGGCATTACACCGATACGGAACGGTCAAGGTGCGGCATTACACCGATACGGAACGGTCAAGGTGCGGCATTACACCGATACGGAGCGGTCAAGGTGCGGCATTACACCGATACGGAGCGGTCAAGGTGCGGCATTACACCGATACGGAACGGTCAAGGTGCGGCATTACACCGATACGGAACGGTCAAGGTGCGGCATTACACCGATACGGAACGGTCAAGGTGCGGCATTACACCGATACGGAACGGTCAAGGTGCGGCATTACACCGATACGGAACGGTCAAGGTGCGGCATTACACCGATACGGAACGGTCAAGGTGCGGCATTACACCGATACGGAACGGTCAAGGTGCGGCATTACACCGATACGGAACGGTCAAGGTGCGGCATTACACCGATACGGAACGGTCAAGGTGCGGCATTACACCGATACGGAACGGTCAAGGTGCGGCATTACACCGATACGGAACGGTCAAGGTGCGGCATTACACCGATACGGAACGGTCAAGGTGCGGCATTACACCGATACTGAATGGTCAAGGTGCGGCATTACACCGATACGGAACGGGGTCAAGGTGTGGCATTACACCGATACGGAACGGTCAAGGTGTGGCATTACACCGATACGGAACGGTCAAGGTGCGGCATTACACTGATCAATGGGAGACCACAGTAGAGCATCCAGACTGCACTCATCGCAGATTTCGCACACAAAAGTTGAGTTAAACCGTAATGCAGACGAGAGATCTCCGGTTCACTTTTGGTTTCAGTTACCCACATTGAATAATTCTGGACTCCATGCTGTAAAACATCTGCCAAATCTTTTACAAAGATCGAACCCGCTTTCCAGCTGACTCCTCTTGCTGTGAAGTCCGCTTCTCTCCCCATTGACTGCACATTTCTCACTGCGCTTTTCCTAATGAGAGACTCATTTAACCACTTACGTTGTTCTGCCGCAATGTTATCGGTGACCGATTATAGAACTTCCTTTAGGCAGCAGAAAAAAAAATACCAGGACTGCTGGCAAAATAAAAAAGGTCCTATTGAGCATATTGTACACAAGTTTAATTTTAGAAGCGTTTTTCCTCAAGGATTCCAAATACCACAAAATACCCCCCAAAATGCTCGATCATCTTTTAGCAAGATTTGAGACCCTGAGGTTTTGCAGCGATTTTGCAGTAGAGTTTTCCAGCATTTTTTTTGCTGAAGCGTTTAGCTTTTTTTTATCAAAACTATACTCCCAAAAACGCTGATAAACACAGAATAGCTGTGTGTTTTATTTATTATTTTCTGGGGTTTTAAAAAAAAATAAAAAATTTACATCTGAAAAACTCCACTAAAACTAGAGTTGCACTAATACTGAGCATTTGCCTGAGTACTGACAGAACACCGGCATAATTTGTCATGGGAAAATATAAAAATACAGTAAAACCTTGGTTTAAGAGCATTTTGCAAGACAAGCAAGGGTCCGCAAATCCTACGGTCCCAGAGCTTCGGACCGGGTCACGGGAGCGCACCGCGGGCACGCGCCCGTGACCCACGGCTGGGTACTAGCACAGCACGAACCTGTACGTGCATGTGCCCAGCCGTGCCATTCTGCCGACGTAAATGTGCAGGAGGCGGTCCTTAAGTGGTTAACCGCTTCCGGACAGCCCCACATACATTTACTACAGCAGGGCAGCCTTTCAGAGCGAAATCAGGTACCTGTATGTGATTTCAATTGCCGGGCCTGGGGCATGCGCACGACCCGCTCCCACTGTGATTGGACACAGCCGAAGCCAATCAGTGTGTCTGCTGCAGGAATGATCAGCAAGTCCGCCGGGACCCACCTAGCGTTCCCGAGTGGCAGTCTGCCCATCTAAAAAAAAGAAGATCGCCGTTCTGTCAGAGGGGAAGATGGAGATTGTGTTTCTGCTAAACAGGAGCCCAAGGGAACACATTTAACCCTGTGATCGCCCCTGATGTTAACCCCTTCGCTGCCAGTGTCATTAGTACAGTGAAAGTCCAATTTTAAGCACTTATCACTGTATTGGCGTCGTTGTCATATTTGTCAGCCGCAATGTCGTAGTCCCGCCAAAAATTACTGACCGCTGCCATTACTAGTTAACAAAAAAAAAATTGAAAAATTCCATAAATATATCACATCGTTCTTACCTTTTGCGCAAATCAATATACACTTATTGGGATTTTTTTTAACCAAAAACATGTAGAAGAATACATATTGGCATAAATAGATAAAGAAATTGATGAAGAAAATTGAATTTTTTTTTTATTATTATTATTATTGGTAGTGTTTTATAGCAGAAAGTAAAAGATTTTATTTTTTCCCCAAAATTGTTAGTCCTTTTTTGTTTATAGCGCAAAAAAAATGAAAACATTGCAGAGGTGATCAAATACAACCAAAAGAAAGCTATTTGTGGAAAAAAAAAAGAAGACCTAAATTTTATTTGGGTACATCATCACACAATCGCGCAATTGTCAGTTAAAGTAACAGTGCTGTATGGCAAAAAAAATGGCCTGGTCATGAAGGGGGGGGGGGGGGGTAAACCTTCCAGAGGGGTAAAAAAATAAAATACTTTGTCAAAAAAAAAAAAGGAAGTTTATTATTATTATTCAGGATTTATATATCTTCAACAGTTTGCGCAGCGCTTTACATCAGGGTAGATGTAGAGATTGGACAAGCCCCTAATGCAGGTTTAGAAAGGGTGAATACAAAACAAACCAACCAACCATGTTTTATCCATTAAAAAAAAAACAAAAAACAAGAATCATTTGATTTTTCACCCATCATCTGCAGTCCATTTTAATAAATGGATCAAACAGTATACTAATTGGATAGTTGGGAAAATTAGCCATACTTTGAGATATAAAAACGTTCCCCCCCCCCCCCAATTTTCTTTTAAGGGCAATATATAGAAATTATTTTAAAAAAAAGGGAGTAAAAAATAAAGATTAAAATAAAACTGCATAATAAAAAGTGCCTAGATGGACAGCACTTTCGTTTGTTTATAGAATAATTGCTTTCAATTTTGAAGAAAACACACAAAATTGATTTGTGGGCAAAATAAGGATAGCCATATAACTTCAAATGCTTCCAAACTATTCCTTTACTTATCTCTAAGTAGACAATGTTTATTACTGCGGTGTTCAAAGGTGGCCAATATTGTGCAGCTATTTTCTATTACAGGTATTTATATAGTGACAACCATTTACACTGCACTTTACATACAGTACATTTAAGAAGCTTACAATCTAAAGTCCCTCCCTTCCACGCACAAACTAGGGCCAAATAATTAGATTGTCGTTGGCATGTGAGGGGAACCAACGCAAGCGTATGGAAAAATCCATGCAAACCACATCCTAGCCAGGATTTGAACAGAGGACCCTACAGATAGAAGTGCCAACCACTAAGCCAGGGGGGTCCCCAAACAAAGGGCCAGTTTACTGCCCTTCCAATATTAGGTAGGCTGGACTGTGGCCAGTGGGAGTAGAAAATGCCCTGGCATCTATAGCAGTAACTAATGCTGGTTGGTCATCACTGGGAGTAAAAAAATGACACTAACGTCAGTGGGGGGAATCCTGCCCCATCATGGTGTCAGTGGGAGGAATAGTACCCTCGTATCAGTGGAATGAATAGTGCCCCAAGTGCTGGATAAAGGCCATATCCAGCCCCCACCCGCAGTTAGGATGCCCCTGCACTAAGCCACTATTGCCTCGTTTCCACTGCACGGCACGGATCGGGTCAGTAGTTTTGGAGCGGTTCGGATGGGGCCGGTCTAATCACGTGAGCGTTTCCACTGCAAATCAGACCGTGAGGAACCATTCAGGGTTTAAAAAAAATTCCTAGCGCATCCACCAATCAGTGAGATGCATTTGTAGGTCCGCCCTAACCGAACCGTTCCACTCTCTCTGGTCCCTCATCTGAAGCAGGACCCTTGCTGGTGCGGTACGGTTCGGTTTTACGGTACGCTTTCATAATGAAAACACCCAAAATAGCGTACCGTACCGATCCGCTCAGTGGAAACGAGGCATATGTTGCCTACTATCCTTGCCCTCCAAGTACAACGTGTTTTATTTTATTTCCGATGACACTCCAATTTTACGACAAATTGTCTGATAAATGTGTTGCGACAGATAATCCGACCGTGTGTATGCTATCGGACGATTGTTGATGGAATAACGACAAATATTGGCAGTTCGTGCTCACCAACTGTCTGGCAATAAATCTGTTGCATCGGTTTATCCGATCGTGTACACAAATCCGTTCAACTAAAATCTAAAGTACAAACACGCATGCTTGGAACCAATGCTAAACATCAGACAACAATAGCAGAAGTTGCCCAAAGGGTAGTGCTAAAGAGCTGAGAAACCACGCGGTTTGGTGAATGTTGGTTGAAAATGTTCTGCCGTGTATGCAAAACAAGTTCACGGCCAACGCCCTTCAGAACCAAAATCCACGGAAAAGTCCGATGGAAGTCCGCTCGTGTGTACGAGGCTTTATTTTCTACCAACAAGTAGCAAACAATGCTGCAGATTTCCAGCATTGCCATTTATAACCTCCTCGAAGATGAAAGCATGCTCCTTAGGGCTCCATACACATCTAGGCGTTTTGTCGCCTGAAGCCCGACGCTGCAGCAGCCTGTGATACGCTGGAGGGGCGAATTTACATTGTCGGCTATGGAGATGGTTCATATCTCTACGCCGATACGCCTGAAGCAAGTCCCGGACTCTTTTTCAGGCGTATTCGGCGTTCAGCCATAGCCGACAGTGTAAAATTCTGCCCTCCAGCAAAAAAACAATAGGCGTTTTGTCGCCTCAAATCGCGGGAACAAAACACCTATTGCATGTCGCCCGAATACGCTGCTGCTGCCAACGCCTAGGTCTGAATGGAGCCTTAGGAGTAAGTGAAGCCTATTATGTATGGGTGAGATGTATCAAGCTGTGGTTGCCTCAAACTACAATATGGCCGCATTTCTCCAAGACTTGGGGCTAGATTCAGGATGGAGAGCGGATCTTTGTGCGGGCGTAACGTATTTCATTTACGTTACGCCACCGCAACTTTTCAGGCAAGTGCTTTATTGGCAAGTTGTGGGGACGTAGCGTAAATGACACGGCGGAAATCTAAATAGGCGGGTAGGGGGGCGGCTTGTATTTAAATCACGCGCGTCCCCGCGCCGAATGAACTGCGCAAGCGTCGGCCGTGACACAAATCCCAGTGCGCATGCTCCAAATCACGTTGCTTCTTGTCAATGAAAGCGACGTGAACGTAACTTACGCCAGCCCCATTGTGAATGGACTTACGCAAACGGCGTAAATTATGTCGGTTCCTACGTCCATACCCAACATTGGCTGCGCCGCACTATAGCAGGGGTAACTTTAAGCCGGGCGTAAGTTTTACGTAAACGACGTAAGCAGATACGCCGGCCGGGTGCACATTCGGGAAAAGGCGTATTTGGTTATTTGCATAATTTACGATGGGAACGCCACCTAGCGGCCAGCGTAAATATGCATCTAAGATACGACGGCATAAGTGCCTTACGCCGCTTGTACCTTAGCAACATTTAAGCGTATCTCAATATGAGCATACGCTTAAATGTGCGATGGCTCAGAGTAGGACTTACGACGGCGTATCTACTGATACGCCCGTCGTAAGCCTACCTGAATCTAGCCCCTTGTCTCCACTGACAAGTAGTAAACAATCCTGCAGATTCCCAAATCCATTCCTGATCTCTTCGAAGATAAAAGCAGGCACCTTTGGAGGCGAGAGAAGCCCAATACGTATGGGGAGATGTTCCAACCATTGGCTGCCTCAGAATACAAAATGGCCACATCTCTCTGAGGTAATACATGAAAATTAAGCTTTGCCTCCACTAACAAGTCCATGCTAATCATCTCAGGTACCTCAGGGTTAACACGTGTGATGAAAGGGCTTCTGCAAATCTCCACAGGCAAACGCTTATAAATATGGAAAGTCCTAATCTAATTTCCATGGTAAAGGAATATTGATTGGGAACAGCATGATTGCAGCCAAGCTTCCTGTGTGAGGGCTGAGAAGAGGGCGGGAGGAACTCATTCAGGGAACATATAACTCATAAAGCATGTCAAATTTGGAAAACACTTCAGTAAATATTGGGGCGAGAGAAAAAGACAAATAGGAGCCTAGCGGCAGCCATGTTTTTATGCAGGAAAGGCTTGTGGGTGAACGGAGCTGGAAAACCGGTCCCAGCATGGCATCGGATGGCGCAAATTAAAAGCACAACCTAACATCAAAGGGTCAATGTGCTCAGCAGACGCATGAATAGTTTATGGGGCTGCACGCTTGTAAACTGGCCATCATGGACGAAACTACTGGATGAAGGCCTTCAACGGAAACACAGGAGGAGAATAAATTGCTGGGCTTAATGACAAAACAATTCAGAAATTTCTGAGGTCATCATAATATAGAAGGAGAAAAAAAAAATCTTACTTCAGTTTCGCCTTAAAAACAGACGGACGTAACAAATATAATGGAAGCTTTAGACAGCAGACAGACGGCAGGAAGGGTGTGCATTTTATTTTTAACAATTTTATTATTATTTTACTGGTGGGATATTTCCTGAAAAATGTAAAATATATATGTTTTATATAGACCACCTTCCCACCCAAAAAAAAATTCAAATACACGCAAACATTTCTACTATTGCTAACTGATGCAAAGTCGACTGTTGTCTGCAGGTTCCCACAGTTGCGATGAGGACGCCGGCCGGGGAGGGGGGAGAGGAGCAGAGCCCCGGTCGGCGTGTCGCTGGAGCAGGTAAGTGTCCGTTTATTAAAAGCCAGCAGCTACACTTTTTGTAGCTGCTGACTTTTAATAAACATATAACTAGGCTAGAACACCCCTTTAATCTCCTCTTCTCAAGAGGGAACAGAATCCGTTCCTCTAATCTTTCCTCATAGCTGAGCTCCTCCATACCTCTTCTCAGTTTGGTTGCCCTTCTCTGCACTTTCTCCAAATAATTCCAAATTTTCAGGGCAAATTCGAAAATCGACCGATTCGAATTGTGTGTGAAGAATAGCTGGTTTTCAGGGAGTGGGTGGGGAAGCCGCCCGCTGCATCAATAACAACCGATGACCCACTGACAAAAGAATGCTGTAAAAAACATTTTTTTAAAGATAAATAAAAAAACTACGTAGGGTCCCCCCAAAATCCATACCAGATCTTTATCCGACCATCGAGGCCGAATTGAAATGTAAAGTCTAACAAAACATTGAGTTTAGCTTCAAGGAATATAAAAAGGACACCAAAGTGTTCCATGACTAGGTGGTTTCAACAGCCTGGTTGTGCAAAGGGCTGTGTAAATGTCAAGACTGCCAGCCACGTGCATTGGGTCCCCCGCACTCTGGCAGCTCTTAAAAAGGGAGCCCCGTATATGTATGGGATTTCGTGCAGCGGTGCCATTGTGCCACAGTAAATGTGCCTGGGCCAATCAGGAACCTGTTAAAGGGCTAGATAGGTTAGTCTTAGATTGTGGATGCCTGTAGATGTAGAGATTTTAGTGTTTAAGGTGGACTTCCCCTTTAAGCTTTAAAAATAGATACAGTAACTACTGCACAATGTATGAAATTCAACTGACATACAAGGGTCACTAAAGGAAAACATTTTTTTTGCTGAAATGACTGTTTACAGGATATAGAGACATAAAAGTTAACTGATTACTTTTAAAAATGATTAAAAATAGATAAAAATCAATCATATAATGTGCCTCTAGTTTCACTTTCGTTTTTAAAATGATTTCATGTTTCTGTGAAGTAGAGAAGACACACAGAACAAAAACAAACAAATCCAGGGCAGTGTCTTGTTTTTAAAATGAATCTGATTGGTTCTAAGCAGTTTTAGACACACAGCTTAGACCACAGTGAAAATCTGCCATGAGTTTTTTCATAAGGAGCCAGACAAGCAGGAAGTGTGGAGATCAGAGAAGTATTACAGCTACTTCAAAGCAAAAACAACAATGAGAACATATAAACAGCACTGCATTAAGGTAAAGGAAGCTATTTAGCTAAAAAAAAAAATGTCCTTTAGTGATCCTTTAAGGCCTCATTCACACGAGGCGGACTCCGTCATCACGGAGTCCGTCTGCTCCCGCCAGCTCAGCGGGAGATCAGTCCGCAGATCTCCGCTGAGCCGACGGATGACAAGCTCCTCTCTGCTCACTGAGCGGGGAGGGGCTTGTGCAGCGCCACTGATTCCTATGGAGCAATCTGATGAAAACAGACAGCATGTTCGTTTTCATCAGATCTCACCCGATCCGCCATGACGGATAGGGACGTTGCGCCTATACGTCTGTTTTTAGTGGATCAGGTCGGATGTCAGCGGACATATCTCCGCTGACATCCGACGCTCCATAGGGATGCATGGAGCGGCCGTTCAAGTCCGCCGCCATAACAGACAGGCAGACCTGAACGCTCCGTCCGTGTGAATGAGGCCTAAGGATCTAATTAACCCTTGTGCAACGTGTCATAGGACACAAAATCGCATAACGATTCATTTTAATCTATGTGACTTAAAGTCACAGCAACTTAAAAAGGTTCCTACAATAATTTGATGCGACTTTCATGCAAGTTGAGTGCCATAGACTACAATGTAAACTCTCAAAAGTTGCATGAAAGTCGCATTCTAATGTTATTAATGAGAGTTGCGCAACAGTCAAAGCGAAAGTCAACAGCCAAAGTCGCATCCAAGTCACACCCAATGTTGGAAAGTAGCAATATTAAATTGCAATGGAAATTGCATGACTTTGTTGAGTGGTACAAGAGTAAATGGAGCCTTAACTGGCACATCAAGATAAAAACCCGGCTCACAAATGTCCGATTTTAAATGTCATCTGCAGATCTAAGCAAAGACCTTCATTGGCAGGATCACCAGGTATTTCAATGAAAGTTGCAATAGCTTGAAAGCCGTTTCAGAAGTACTGTATTTATTGGCGTATAACAATCACTTTTTACTCAGAAAATAGAGGGTAAACTGTGCCTGTGTGTTATACGCAGGGGGCTGTGGAAAGATTTTTTTTCCTGAAACTTCCCTCTTAAAGTTATGCTGGCCATACACTCCACAAAAAATCGAAAAACGAAAGTTCTTTCGTGAGTGCAAACGATAGTGCCATCATGTAATGGCCGATAAATCGTTCAGTGGACATAAAAAATAAAAAAGGTTCATTTTTACATATACCTGGTGCAGAAAGTTCGGACGGGAAACACATTAACCTTCCGATTTATCGTTCGTTAGAAAATTTCCAAACTTGTCCTTCGTTTTTTCGGCTCAAAAACGTCCAAACGATTTTCGATTTTGTGCCCATTAACTGGCCGAAAAACGAAAGGTCTTTCTTTACGACCGATTTTCGGCCGAATTTTCGTAAAGTGTATGGCCAGCATAAGGGTCTGTGTTAAATGCCGATAAACACAGTAACTTTCTTCATGATTTTTAAAAATGACATTAAAATATGATATATAACTAATATGAGCTTTTAGTATTTGGGTTTTGCTTTACTTAAGGGCCACAGGCTGAAAATATAGAAAATATTGTTCAGTGGCTGTAAACAAAAAAATACACGGATACCATAAATAACACTTGTATAAATGGTAAATAGCTATAAATAATCTGCACTGTTTCCTACAGCAGAAAATAGAATACATGACCCTTGACCTTTTCCTTCTGCAGATTTTTAACAAATCGCATATATTTTCCTTGCCAGCAGTCGCCTGTGTGCGCCCAGCTTAATAAATATAGGCTTTAAAGTAGGGTTGTCCCGATACCACTTTTTTAGGACCGAGTACAAGTACCGATACTTTTTTTAAATGTCCCTCACAAATGCAGCCGTGTCCCCCACACAAATGCAGCCGTGTCCGCCACACAAATGCAGCCGTGTCCGCCACACAAATGCAGCCGTGTCCGCCACACAAATGCAGCCGTGTCCCCCACACAAATGCAGCCGTGTCCCCCACACAAATGCAGCCGTGTCCCCCCTACCTAGCCACCGCCTCCCGGGGAACATCACAGCATTCATTTGAATAGCTATAGTGTTCCCACCCGTATAGACACTCCCCCTTGCTCGGGATTGGACAGATCACGATCACCCATCCAATCCAGAGCAAGGGGGAGTGTCTATACGGGCGGGAACACTACACAGCTTTCATTTGAATAGCTGTAGTGTTCCCGCCCGTATAGACACTCCCCCTTGCTCGGGATTGGATGGGTGATCGTGATCTGTCCAATCCCGAGCAAGGGGGAGTGTCTATACGGGTGGGAACACTATAGCTATTCAAATGAAAGCTGTGATGGTCCCGCACGATGTTTAACCCATGCGGCGGAGGGTTTTGATGCGGCGTCAGCGTTTGGCGGCAGCGGTGGGGGGGGGGGGGTGAGTATTCTATTCTGGTATAAGGGGGTATTTGCGGGAGTACAAGTACTCCCGCAAATACTCGGTATCAGTCCCGATACTGTATCGGGACAACCCTACTTTAAAGAATGCAAATGGATTTAAAAAATGAAATAGAAAAGTGTAAAACACACACACACACACACAATATAGGAGTTAATGCAATTTGGGATTAAGTATTTCTTTGTTTAACTTCCTTTTAAAAGAAATGTTCACATGCCCATGAAGTCTCGGTTAGAAAACGGAGCCCCAGAATTCAGACAGCCCATTGCTAGAAGCCTATACTTTCAGGAATGACTGCAATGTGGCTGGCAGAGAAAGGGGGCAAACATTTCCTCCATAAGCCCACAGGAAGCAGGTCTGCGCATCTATACATCTATACATTTGCGAGTCAGCTGCCGGCGCACACACAGGCCTCCTCTGAGTCTTCCAACATCTGCTCACCAATCCCGGACAAGTGTTATGAAATGAAATATTTCCTCTACCGGCTTAACATTTTTTCCACAGCTAACCTCAGATCAAGACATGTTAAAAGCCTCTTTCAAGTTAAAGAGGACCTGTCATAATTCAACAATCTGACAAGCTTTCGCAGAGCAAAAATTGAGAAAAAAAAAAGTTGTCCTGAATAAAAATTTGAAATTTAAAAATTTAGAAGATAGATTGCTTTGCTGCTCTGCCTCAAACATACACATACATATATATATAATAAAAAAGGATAAAGCATAGCTGGGGGCACCAATACAGGGGGTGCATTACTGGCCAGATCACCAGGTGAAAACAGAGAAAAGGCCTACAAAATAAATCGAATGCAGCCACAACATCCAAGAATTTCCAAGCTGCAATATAATAAAAGGTTTGCTTTTGGTTGTAAACTTTAGAAATGGCGTTCGTGCCATTCCTAAAGGAGGCCGTGTCGTGACTGGCGGCTCCTGCGTGCACATCATCACGACTCCGGCCAATTACAGCGCCAGAGCAGCGATACCTGGAAGTAACCGCTGGCAGAGATTTTGGCCGCCCGAGCGGTGGACGGGGGCCTTCGATCTGAGGTGAGTAATACATAATATGCTAGTATGCCACGCCAGGGTTCGACAAAATCTGGTCACCCGGTCGCAATTGCGACAAGAAATTGTGACCTAGCGGCGTGGAAGCTTAGGCCTGCAGAAGGCAGCAAAGCCTCGGCTTCAATTACCAGTGTGCGACTGCATCTCCGTGCACCCCCCACTTCCCCCGCCGCACAATCGTGGCGGGCCCGCGCCAGCCGGTAATTGAGGCTGCGGCTTTCTGCAGGCCTAAGCTTCCTTCTGTGATCTGGCACCATCTCGTGGTGGACGTTGGCATTACAAGTAAAACAGCAATTCTAATGTGTTTGTCACTGTTTTCACTGCCATCTCCTTCCCTCTAATTAGAAGCCCCAAACATTATATATATTTTTCATTCTAACACCCTAGAGATAAAATGTGCGGTTGTTGAAATACTCTGTCACACCATATTTGCACAGCGGTCCTACAAGTGCACTTTTTTGGGGAAAACAATACAGTTTTTAAATAAAAAAAATAAGACAAACAGTAAAGTTAGCCCAATTTTTTTTATATTGTGAAAGATAATGTTACGCCGAATAAATTGATACCCAACATGTCACACTTCAAAATTGCGCCTGCTCGTGGAATGGCGACAACCATTTACTCTTTAAAAACTATAGGCGACGTTTAAAAAATTCTACAGGTTGCATATTTTAAGTTACAGAGGAGATCTGGGGCTAGAATTATTGCTGTACCTCACAAGTGTGGTTTGAATACAGTTTACATATGCAGGCGCTACTCACATATGCGTTCGCTTCTGTGTGCAAGCTTGACGGGACGGGGTGCGTTTTCTGGCTCCTAACTTTTTTAGCTGGCTCCTAGATTCCAAGCAAATCTGTCAAACCCTGTGCTGTGCATACTAGCTCATTATGCCTTTGTCTTGCAGGTGGAGTTTTTTTTTTTTTTTTTTTTAAGCGAGTTCACAACCACTTTAATGTCGCTTTGATATTGAAAAAATATAACAAAAGACTTTTGATGGTATACGTGCAAAAATGAAAAAATGCTGACCCTGACAGAAATCCAGCAATCCCTTATCTTCCTGAGAGTTCCGCATATTTAAATTATGAAACTTGACAAATACTGTATATTGCTTTGTAATACTGTAAAATACGGCATCTCTGGGTCACCAAGAAGCTTTAATGCACTTCTGTTGACTGCGGTAACTTTGGTAACCAATAACATTCTCAGAACAATTAGTCATTGCGAGCTTGACTAACATTTTATCTGAATACTATCCTTTATAAAAATTCAAAAAAAAAAACTATTCAAGAAAAAAAAAAAAATGCAGCCGCCACATCCAAGGACTGGTAAATAGATTACATTTTTGTTGTTGGGTTTGGATACATTCATTCCCACAGTCATACTCCACCAAAAATGTGCGTATTTGTCCCAAACACAACTAGCTCTCTAAGATAGATCAGCCTTTTTCAGTCAAGATGCCTTGAGGTTTCTTCAGGGGTACTTTGGTAAAATGCCCAAAAATGGCCCCAAATTTTTATACAAGCTGGTAGGTGGATGAAACCTACTTTTTAGTGTAGTTTTAATGGTATCGCATTAAAACCTTCTAGGTGTCAACCACCTAACGACCAATGACATCACCAGTTAAGGAGGATGTCAGTTGCCTACAATATCATCCTTGTTTGACCCTTCCTTGCCTCTCTCCAAATTTGGAGTCTCATTAGACAAGTGATGGAGTAAAGGAGGGTGAAGAGAAACATTTGGTAATACTAGTCAGTACCAGTGGGCAAAAGTGTATTTGCTTTGGAAGAATAAATCGCCTCTAACATTAGGTGTCCTACAAGCTTGAGGCTGCCTCGAAAAATGCCCGTCATTTTGGGAGGCTGCCTCGAAAATTGCCCATCATTTTGGGAGGCTGCCTCGAAAATTGCCCGTCATTTTGGGAGGCTGCCTCGAAAATTGCCCGTCATTTTGGGAGGCTGCCTCGAAAATTGCCCGTCATTTTGGGAGGCTGCCTCGAAAATTGCCCGTCATTTTGGGAGGCTGCCTCGAAAATTGCCCGTCATTTTGGGAGGCTGCCTCGAAAATTGCCCGTCATTTTGGGAGGCTGCCTCAAAAACTGCCCGTCATTTTGGGAGGCTGCCTCGAAAATTGCCCGTCATTTTGGGAGGCTGCCTCAAAAACTGCCCGTCATTTTGGGAGGCTGCCTCAAAAACTGCCCGTCATTTTGGGAGGCTGCCTCAAAAACTGCCCGTCATTTTGGGAGGCTGCCTCAAAAACTGCCCGTCATTTTGGGAGGCTGCCTCGAAAATTGCCCGTCATTTTAGAGGGTACATTGACTGAAAAAAGGTTGAGAAACACTGAGCTAGCTACCCATCTCAGGTAAACATTTAATCCATTACCAGACACGCAATTGCTCCCTCAGGTGATTGGCTGGATTTTCACACGACTTCAGTGAACTCATACAGACTACATAATGCTCTCCAGCGGCTGCGAGATTGAATTTTGGGAATACACTTTCTGCACCTTCTCCCTCCGCCAGTTCCCAGCTCTCCGTGCACTTGGCTTCACCCCGCTCTGCTGTCATGTTCACAAGGCAGTTGAGCACGCACTGATGACCCGATTTGTGACAGTGTGGATGTACCCCAGCTAGCAACATATGGCAGGACGGGGAAAAGGAGCCGCACGTGTCGGTGCAGATAATGCTCTCTGCATCTGGATGCCGTGAAGAGTCATTCAGAGAGCGCGCCGAAAATCCACACAGACAAGACAAAAGGCAAACCGGGCCGCCAGCTACAAGACAGCTGCCGGCCAAATAGCACCATGTTTTTTTTTTTTTGTTTCGTTTTTTGACACTAAACTATATATCTTTATTCTATCAAAATAATCCATTTACATTCACTACTTAAAGCGGAATTAACCACTTTCCCTCTGGAAAATGTACACTGATTTGTGACCAGACCATTTTTTGGGATACGGCGCTGCGTTACTTTTACTGACAAATTGCGTGGTCAGGCAACGCTGGACTCAAATAAAATTAATGTCACTTTTTTCCCACAAATAGAGATTCCTTTGGTGGTATTTGATAACCTCTTTTTTTTTGGGGGGGGGGGGGCTATAAACAATAAAAAAGGCAATAAATAAAACATATCCAATAATTTCAGCATAAAATTTAGGCCAATATGTATTCTGCTACAAAAAATCCTAATAACCGTATATCGATTAGTTTGCGCAAAAGTTATATAAATCCACAAACTTTTCTCTCTCTCTACATATACACACACATTCATTCTCTCTCTCTCTCTACATATACACACACATTCATTCTCTCTCTACATACACACATTCTCTCTCTCTCTCTCTCTCTCTCTACATATACACACACACACATTCATTCTCTCTCTACATATACACACATTCATTCTCTCTCTCTCCATATACACACACATTCATTCTCTCTCTCTACATATACACACACATTCTCTCTCTCTACATATACACACACATTCTCTCTCTCTACATATACACACACATTCATTCTCTCTCTACATATACACACACATTTATTCCCTCTCTCTACATATACACACACATTCATTCTCTCTCTCTCTCTACATATACACACACACACATGCATCTCTCTCTCTATATACACACACACACACACATGCGTCTCTCTCTCTATATACACACACACACGTCTCTCTCTCTATATACACACACACACACACATACATATACACACACTCTCTCTCTCTATACACACACATTCTCTCTCTCTACATATACACACATTCTCTCTCTCTCTACATATACACACACATTCATTCTCTCTCTCTCTCTACATATACACACACACATTCTCTCTCTCTCTCTACATATACACACACATTTATTCCCTCTCTCTACATATACACACACATTCATTCTCTCTCTCTCTACATATACACACACACACACATTCATTCTCTCTCTCTACATATACACACACACATGTCTCTCTCTCTATATATACACACACATTCACTCTCTCTATATATACACACACATGCATTCTCTCTCTCTATATACACACACACACACATTCTCTCTCTCTCTATATATACACACACATGTCTCTCTCTCTCTATATATACACACACACATTCTCTCTCTCTCTACACACATATATTCTCTCTCTCTCTACACACACATTCATTCTCTCTCTCTCTACATATACACACACATTCTCTCTCTCTCTACATATACACACACACATTCTCTCTCTCTCTACATATACACACACACATTCTCTCTCTCTCTACATATACACACACATTCTCTCTCTCTCTCCATATACACACACATTCTCTCTCTCTCTCCATATACACACACATTCACTCTCTCTCTCCATATACACACACATTCACTCTCTCTCTACATATACACACACATTCTCTCTCTCTACATATACACACATTCTCTCTCTCTCTACATATACACACACATTCATTCTCTCTCTCTCTCTACATATACACACACACATTCTCTCTCTCTCTCTACATATACACACACACATTCATTCTCTCTCTCTCTCTACATATACACACACATTCATTCTCTCTCTCTCTCTCTCTCTCTCTCTCTCTACATATACACACTTATTCATTCTCGCTCTCTACATATACACACACATTCACTCACTCTCTCTCTACATATACACACATTCATTCTCTCTCTCTCTCTCTACATATACACACACACATTCTCTCTCTCTACATATACACACATTCATTCTCTCTCTCTCTCTCTACATATACACACACACACACACACACACACACACACATTCTCTCTCTCTCTACATATACACACACATTCTCTCTCTACATATACACACACACATTCTCTCTCTCTCTACATATACACACATTCTCTCTCTCTCTCTCTCCATATACACACACATACATATACACACTTTTTATTTATTTTAGAAGTAATGACAGCAATCAGTGACTGCTATATTGCGGCAGACAATTGGAAATTGGAACTTTTCTGGGAACCATTGACACCAATACAGTGATCAGTTCTTATAATATGCACTGTCACTGTACAAATGACACTGACTAGGAAGGGATTAAACATCTAGGGTGATCAAAGGGTTAAACATGTGCCTAGGCAGCGTTTATGTTTACTATGTGAGGTGCTTTTACTAAGGAAAGTGACAGACATCACTTATCTTGTCAGAACGGAGCTCTGCCTTGTTTACATAGACAAAGCTCCACTCTGTTTCCCGACGATCGGTGGGTGCCAGGGAACGTCCATTCGCTGGCACCGCCAACTGACTTCTGCTGTAACAAATCACGTGTTGGTATGGATGCGCTCTCCTGCTTAGTGTTGTCAGTTTTTGATAGGAAAGCAGAGGGACTGGCAGGGATTTCGCAGAAAGGAAGCAATACAAAAAGATTACAGGATAGTTTTTCATACAGATAGATGGTACAACATACACATCAGGAATATGACATTTTGGGGTAACAAACACTTTAAAATAACATGCACCCGTTAAACTGCAACAAACTTTTGTACCCCACATGTTGCATAGGCGACACTCTGACATGCATAGCGATATGTGTAGCGCAATTGGAGTTTTCAAGCATAAGCGCTGGAACGTGCGTTTCATACGAGTGTGCATGTGGAAGCCCAAATGGGTTAAAGGATCACTAAAGGAATTTTTTTTTTTTAGCTAAATAGCTTCCTTTACCTTACTGCAGTACTGGTTTCATGTCCTCATTGTTCGTTTTTGCTTTGAAGTTGCTGTAATCCTGCTCTGTTCTCCACACTTCCTGCTTGTCTGTTTCCTTATAACCACAGTACTGGGAGCTTTCTCACGTGGTCTAAGCTGTCATTACTGTGTGTCTAAAACTTCCCAGAACCAATCAGATTCATTTTAAAAACAAAACACTGCCCTGGATTTGTTTGTTTTTGTTCTATGTGTCTATTTCTACTTTGCAGAAACATGAAGCCAGTTCAAAAGTGAAACTAACCTGCAGGCACATTATATGATTGATTTTTATCTATTTTTAATCATTTTGAAAAGGAATCAGTTAACTTCAATGTCTCTATACCCTGTAAACAGTCATTTCAGGAAAAAAAAAAATTCCTTTAGTGACCCTTTTAGTGATTAGGTGTAGGAAAAACCAGCTAAGTGTCAGTGGCGTTTCCCTCCCTGTGTCACATCGAAGCGTAGCCTGGGAAACATGGCGGAGTTGGACGCAGGGATAAGGTGGGATGGACGATGGTTCCCGAGGTGTGTGAAAGCAATCAATCGTTTCCGTCTTGCAGTGGGCTTCTCCAATTTACCCATATGTCAGTGGTAAGGAAAGCGTTAAAGTAAATCTAACACTAGAGCTCCCCCCCTTTTTGGAGGGAAATGGTTAAATCCCTGGTCAGGGTTTTATTTATCTCCCAATTATTACCCTTTAATTCCTGTCCAGTAGACACGGCTGGTGACAGCATAAGGAAGGCTGATTAGGCAGCCACCTCAGGGTGGTCCCTCTTTTTTCTCTTCGTTTATGAATACCCATGGTTCAGAGCAGGGCTGCAAGACCTGCGATTCCATCTCACGATTGGACTACAAAACCCCATAACAAAAACACCAGAGCGCAGGAGAATTTTTTGTATAGCCACCTCAGGGTGCCAGGGTGGGGAAGGGGTGGCATAATTTGAATCCCCAGTTCTGGTGGTCCATGTATCACACCTGGAGATCCGCATAATGATACCTTGGTGGGCCCGCGTAAATCACCCCCGGGAGGGCCCGCGTAAATCACCCCCGGGAGGGCCCGCGTAAATCACCCCCGGGAGGGCCCGCGTAAATCACCCCCGGGAGGGCCCGCGTAAATCACCCCCGGGAGGGCCCGCGTAAATCACCCCCGGGAGGGCCCGCGTAAATCACCCCCGGGAGGGCCCGCGTAAATCACCCCCGGGAGGGCCCGCGTAGTCACCCCCGGGAGGGCCCGCGTAGTCACCCCCGGGAGGGCCCGCGTAAAAAAGCCTGGTGGCCTGCATATTACACCTGGAGATCTGTGTGGTTTGCCTGGCAGACCACGTAGTACACCTGGTGACCTGTAAATTAAATCTGTCCTTTTATCTCTCCCGGCACAATAACACATGTGTTGAAAGCTCAGCACGCTGGGAAGCTGCACTCGGACAGACATGACTCTGTGGAGGAATGCAACACACAAAGACGCCGGTGACATCATTCACAAAGCTCCTCTCCCGTAGCTCCATTCACACCGAGAACCCCACCACAAAACATGACAGACACCTTTCTCAGAATGGGCGGCCATTGCTGCATGTCAGGCGCACATCGCCCCAGCACAGGGTACAGTGACAGCTTCAAGGACACACACAATCCACTTTAGATCTTAAGGCTGGGGAGGAAAGAGCTGGATGTCCTCTAGGCAGAAAACATGGCTGGCTCTATCCGATTTCCTGCAGCTTTTAATGCACACTGTGAGAAACAGCGTGCAGTGAAATCAGAGAAAGCAATCTCAATACAGGAGAGGAGCCGGTACAGCTGTGCAAGACCAAAATAAAGGCTTTAAAATCCCTCAACTATTTTTAATACAGTTAAACATTGGTTTGAGAGTAACTTGGTTTGAGAGCATTTTGCAAGACAAGCAAAATATTTAATAAACTTTGCCTTGATATACAAGCGATGTCTTGATATAAGAGTAGCGTCATGTCACAACGGAGTATAAAAAAATAAAAAAAAGAAGAGGAGGATCCTCTAAGTGTAGCAATATGATTACATTTAACCACTAAAGCCCAAGACCAATATGCTGCTAAATGCCCAAAGGTGTTTTTACAATTCGGCACTGCGTCGCTTTAACAGACAATTGCGAGGTCGTGCGACGTGGCTCCCAAACAAAATTTGCGTCCTTTTCTTCCCACAAATAGAGCTTTCTTTTAATGGCATTTGATTGTCTCTGCGATTTTTATTATTTTCGATATAAAACAGAAAAATACTGAAAATTTTGAAAAAAAAAATGATATTTTCTACTTTTTGTTATAAGAAAAATCGAATAAACTAAAATTTTTTAGTCAAACATTCAGCCCAGGTTCACACTGGGTACGATTTAGTTCGATTTGAGATGCGATTTCACATGTGAAATCGCATCTCAAATCGGCGGCAATTGCCGGCAATGACACCGTCTGCGGCGCTGCACCGATTTCAAAAAGTAGTTCCTGTACTACTTTTTGCGATTTCAGGACGCGATTTACATTGACATCTGTGCAGAACCCTGCACAAATGTCTTCTAAATCGCGCCGAAATCGGAACTGCCAGAGGGAGTGAAATCGCGCGAGTTCAGCTGAAATCGCGCGATTTCACTCCCGCAGCCCAGTGTGAACCAGGGCTTAGGCCAAAATGTATTCAGCCACATGTCTATTAAAAAAAAAAAAAAAAAATCTCAATATATAAAAAAAACTAGCTACCTAGTGGCAACAGTGACACTAATACAGCTATCAGAAAACCGATCGCTTAGTGACACTGGCAATGGGGGGTGAAAGGGTTAACTAGGGCGGTGATCGAGGGATTAAACCTTTATTAGGGGGGGGTAGGGGGCTACCCTGGACCTAACACTAACTGCCTGTCACACTGACACTAAATGCAGTGATCAGTAAATATATGATCACTGCAAATCGGTGACAGTGTGACAGGGGGCTGATCTGAAAGGGTTAATGTGCCTGTGTGTGGTGTCAGTGTAGTGTTGGTGCGACTTACTATGTGATGTTTTCTCTCCTCTCGCCGGATTGAAAATACCGCCGAGAGGAGAGAGGTGACATCACTTCCTCTGCCTGTGTTTACATTACACAGGCAGAGGGCGGGCAGAGGGGGGGGCCTATATGCTGGGAGCGATTGCGAGGAGGCAGGCAAACGACAGCCGCCCCCTCATCCCGGATCGCTCCCAGACACTTACCAACCGCCGCATGTAGCGGGGGGTCGCGATCGGAACCCAGACCCGCGGAAAGGTAGGGACGTGCCAGCACGTCCATCTGTCTGTACGTGCCATTCTATATTGACATGCGGCAGTCGTTAAGTGGTTAATGAAGGTACAACATTTAGCAACTTATTGCTACACTTACAGGCGCCTCTCTTCTCTTTTATACCCTGTAAAAAAAAAAATGCTTTGATATACAAGTGCTTTGGATTACAAGCATGTTTCTGGAATGAATTATGCTTACAAACCAAGGTTTTACTGTATTTGGATCTGCTTTAATTTTTGAATGCAGAGTTTAGAAAAACAGCCCATATGAAAGACAATATGTCACCCATTCATTACCAGAACAATGCAGTTCAATCCATCAGCGATCCCGGCCCCTACTCACAGAACTTACTGGAAGACTAGATCAGCATTTGGGGATTGATCTGTAAATTTCCGTACAGGCGTTCTTCATTCATACACCCACACTGTATCATTTCTATAGGAAGCTGGATGGCTCGGTGGTCTTTGCCGCGCTTTGCCTGGTCCTGCATTGTGCCCGCACTGTCTGTGGTCTTCAAGGTGCACTATATAATTGAAGAGTTTCACGTTACAGCGGTGCTAATTAATGGTGCCAAGGTCTTTGCCGCTCGCTGATGTCAGCATTTCATGATCCTTTCCTGAGCACAGCAGAGCGAGTAGAAAGGGGAAAGATTCACCGATCATTGCATTGGTGTCGTATTTTGCATTAACCCTGCGATTATGCAAGTTCCCAAAGTAGCACCTGCAGAGAATGGTGAAATGCCAGGCAAATTACGCCGATCAGCCATAACTTTCTGACCAACAACCTGCAATTGAGTAAATCCCCCTTTTGCTGACAAAGCAGCCCTGACCAGTCGAGGTATGGACACCACTAGACCTGTGAAGGTAGGTTGTGGTATCTGGTAGCAAGGCGTCAGTAGTAGATCCTTAAAGTTCTCTAAGTTGTGAGGTGGGGCCTCCATGGGTGGGACTTGTTTTTGCAGCACATCCCAGAGATGAACGATGGATTGAGATCTAGAGAATTTGGAGGTCAAGTCAACAACTCCAAGTGTTCTTTCAACCCAGCCTGTCTCAACCTTTTCAACACAGAGGAACGTTTGAAATAACTTTCAGATGTCAGGAAGCCCCTGCTAAAAAGTTATTACATGTACAACCCTTAATACATTAAAGCGGTTGTAAAAAAATAAAAATAAAAGCATACTAGCTCATTATGCATTTACCGTATTTATCGGCGTATACCGCGCACTTTTTTGCCCTGAAAATCAGGGCAAAATCGTGGGTGCGCGGTATACGCTGATAGCCGCTTTCCCGCGTCTATTTCGAATACTGCGCCAGCATATACCGAGCGCAGTACACTCGGGTATAGTCGGGCAGACTCGGCTCCTCTCGTGCTGACGTACAGGACGTGAGCGCGAAAGGAGCCGAGCCTGCCCGACTATTCACGAGTGTACTGTGCCTGCATATACCGAGCACAGTACACTCGCGTATAGCCGGGCAGGCTCGACTCTATTCGCGCTCACGTCCAGGATGTCAGCGCGAGCGGAGCCGAGTCTGCCCGACTATACCCGACTGTACTGCACTCGGTATATGCCGGCGCAGTATTCGAAATCGGCGCGGGAAAGCGAGGAGGATGCAGAAGGACGAGGAGGACGCCGCAGAAGGACGAAGAGGACACCCGAAGCCGCCGATGGACGCTGCGCAAGACGCCAAAACGAAGTTCAAAAACTTTTTTTCCACAGGAATGGGGGCAACTTTAGGGGTGCGCGCTATACCCCCATAAATACGGTACTTACCTTAGATCAAAGCCGTCTTCCCCTCTAGCCGCAGACATATCCCCCGGAAGTTACTTCCAGGTATCGCCGCTCAGGCGCGGCGATGATGTCCAGGTGAAAGTTGTAATGGAGTGTTTACTTGCATTTTAATGCATTAGTGACCAATGGTAATGCATAACCCCCCCCCCCCCTCCATATTACAAATACCATTGGTAATTAAAAGGTAAGTTCACCTTTACAGAATAATTTGTAAAGTGAACTCACAGGATGCCCCCCAGTCCCTGGAGCGTAGCAATCACCCGCTATGAGACATCGGTCGCCACCTCACTGGTCCGGGGCTTGGGAATCTCTGCAGCTTAAAGTGGAGTTCCACCCATTTTTTTATGTTTGTCTGTGCTGCATGCCCTAATCTCATAGTGTTCAGAATGGACAATTTTTATTTATTTTGTTGCTTGTAAATACCTTTATTTTGTAGTTTTTCATTACTTCCTCCTCCTTATTAGCCTATGCTATTAAGTCACAAGGCTATTTGCAAGGGTTTCTGGGATAGGCATCATGTTTCCCAGTAGTCCTTGCAAACCTGACTGAAACCTATTACATTGCTTGTGTAGCACTGAGCATGTGCGAGATATGCAAAGCTGAAATCCAGGAAGTCATACAGTCTGGCTTCATGATGCCCACACTTAAGATGGCCACGGTCTATTTCTAGATTATAAACTAAATGCTGTAACAACCTAACAAAACGGACCTTAGTTTACAGACTAACTTTACTAGAATACATTAAGCTTGTGTATTACTTGGGGTATTTATATTTAAAAAGTGAAATTGTGGATGGAACTCCCCTTTAATCTCCAAAACGTACCTCATCAGCAGGTATATTTAGGAGCATTCTAATTGGTCGGCACCAACCAATTAGAACCAGTGTACCCCGTCCTGTCACCATGGGCAAAGAGGAGAGAAAGCCGCTGGGATTTCAAATCCCCAGATCGGTACAGCAGTGATACAAGCTGTCACTGTCAGATTTTCTGCAAGGTGAACTTACATTTTAACCATTTGCAGTATTGTAGTGTAGTGTTGTATTGTTTAAGTGTTTTACTGGTTTTGAAGAGACACTGCCTCTTTCTTTCTTTCTTTATACCTGGGGGGGGGGGGGGGCCGCAGCTTGCCATCTTTGCCCTGGGCACCAGATGGCCTTGCCCCAGCACTGCCACTAACCATCACTTTAAAGTGGATGTAAACCACTGTCACAATGTAAAGTATAGATTTCCCATCGGTGCCCAGTCTTGCCACACAGAGTTAATTCAGCTCTGAGCAATCCTCTTATTGTTCAATGAAAAAAAACGGGCTTGCAGAGAAAAACCCTTAGTCCGTTCCGCCCCCTTGCTGTGAGTGACAGGTTATTTACATATCTCATGCACTAGCCTGGAGACAGGCATTTTTTTAAATTACCACCCCACTCCTTTTCTGAATTTTGACTGGGTGTTAGTGATCATAGCAAGAAATACATAGGAAAAAATGCATGTTGGCAAGGGGAGTGTAGAGGTGGGCGGGGTGTCTACTGACATCACGACTCCACCCACCGAGCTCCAGACAACAGATCCACTCACAGAATCTTTTTCGGGCAGAGGGGAGACATTTGACAGGTAAGGATACATGCAGGAGGCATCTATATACTTATAGATAACCACTTTGGCAGTAGTTCAGAAAGGATGAGAGTGGGTTTACATCCACTTTAATGACCAGTGTCAGTTAACTAACCCCTTACTGCTGCATTAGTGTAAGTGTTATGCTGCAGCATGAAGTGGTTAATGAACACTGATACTGGTGCCACTAATGCAGTACAAAGGGGTTAATTAACCGACACTGGTCATTAATGTGTTAGTGACCAGTGGCAATACATGAACCCCCCCATTAATTATTAATGTCACCTCTCCTCCCCACCACCACCAGAGTTAGCCGAGTCATTCATTGATGCCCATCTGCTTACTTTGTTAGTGACTGCCTGGTTGGTTCCTCCTCTCGCCCGGCAGCTCTTTATGGTCCTCTCTCCTCACGGCCTCTCGGTGACGTCACACCTCGCCGAGACTCAGAAGTGCCTGTTGGGCGGAGATAACTCTGCGGCTCCAGCCGACAGGGAAATGAAGACCGGGTCCTTTGCATGTACAGGGGTGCAGGAGCGCACTCAGCAAGTCTTTGCAAGCAGGTGCAGCTCTGCAGTATTGTAGGGGTGGCTGGCGGTAGCCACAGTCACTTGTTACCCAGAAAGTTTAACATCACACTGCCAGCACTGCGCCCTTACAATAAATTATGGCAGACACATCGGACAATTTTGACACATTTTTGGGACCTTTGTCATTTTCACAGCAAAAAGTGCTATAAAAATGCACCGATTACTGTGAAAATGACAATTGCAGTTTAGGAGTTAACCACTAGGGGGTGCTGTAGGGGTTAAGTGTGACCTCATATGTGTTTCTAATTGTAGGGGGGCAGGGCTGGACTTGTGACGTCATTGATAGTCTTTCCCTATATCAGGGAACAGACGATCAGTGACACTGCCACTGTGAAGAATGGGGTAATGTGTGGAGATAAACAGTACTAGAGACGTTTCTTAGGTTGCAATACATGCCGGAGAAGACTGGTAAACCTCAATAGATGACATCTTTGTTCTTGGATGTAAATAAGCTCTAAATACAAAAATATTCAAGCTTTAGTGGATTGTAGTCATCACTCTGCAGACTCGGGGACTGGCGTCTCTAGGATGCGACCTGCAGACCGGTCTCCATGTGAAGCCGAGTTTGTGGTTACGCTGGGATTTTCATGTAGAGGTGCCTCAGGTTTATTTACAGGGACATTCTAGAAAAGCAGCACATGAATGTAAGCCGGGTGTCAGCAGTCATGTGAGTCCCAGCAGGGGCAATCATTGTCCACACAGGATCTTTCTGGCCAGGACTATATCTGCTGGTTGTTTCCCTATATTGTCCTGTTTGCGCACACACCGCATGTGTTTACACTGCTGCCTTCTGCACGTGGATCTGTCCCGAGGGCCAATAACATGGCTAGACTAAGCAGCCTGTAAGCTATCCATCGCTAGCACATCAAACCAAGTGCTGAACATACAAAGATCACTCTGAAAAGATCTCAGAGGGCTGTACAGAACAAAAACATAATATTAAACTGCATAGGCATGCTGTCCCAAAAGTTTAGAGCCTTAGCCAAAAAATGTATATAGAAGGTTTTATTACAGCAAATGCTCAAACTTACAGTCTTGGACTTTGCAATACTGGAGCCCAAGATCGTCGGGACATTTCTTCATGTAACAGGACCGATGTTAACCAAGCAAAAAGGGACAGTTCACTGTCCTGAGTTCAAGAGGGCCAGTGGGGGTAGAAAACACCATGGACTTCGTAGTTAGCGGGGGTAAAAATATTTTACATAATGCCTGTGGGCAACAAGAGGCAACCAACATCATTGGTGTCAGAGGGAGGAATGGGGCCCCCCCCCACTCCCATCATTGGTGTCAGAGGGAGGAATGGGGCCCCCCCCCCCATCATTAGTGTCAGTGGGAGGAATAGGGGCCCCCCCCCCCCATCATTAGTGTCAGAGGATGGAATGGGCCCCCCCCCCCATCATTGGTGTCAGTGGGAGGAATAGGGCCCCCCCCATCATTGGTGTCAGCGGGAGGAATAGGGCCCCCCCCATCATTGGTGTCAGCAAGAGGAATAGGGCCCCCCCCATCATTGGTGTCAGCAAGAGGAATAGGGCCCCCCCCATCATTGGTGTCAGCAAGAGGAATAGGGCCCCCCCCATCATTGGTGTCAGCGGGAGGAATAGGGGCCCCCCCATCATTGGTGTCAGCGGGAGGAATAGGGGCCCCCCCATCATTGGTGTCAGCGGGAGGAATAGGGGCCCCCCCATCATTGGTGTCAGCAAGAGGAATAGGGCCCCCCCCATCATTGGTGTCAGCAAGAGGAATAGGGGCCCCCCCCATCATTGGTGTCAGCGGGAGGAATAGGGGCCCCCCCATCATTGGTGTCAGCAGGAGGAATAGGGGCCCCCCCATCATTGGTGTCAGCGGGAGGAATAGGGGCCCCCCCATCATTGGTGTCAGCAAGAGGAATAGGGGCCCCCCCATCATTGGTGTCAGCGGGAGGAATAGGGGCCCCCCCATCATTGGTGTCAGCGGGAGGAATAGGGGCCCCCCCATCATTGGTGTCAGCGGGAGGAATAGGGGCCCCCCCATCATTGGTGTCAGCGGGAGGAATAGGGGCCCCCCCATCATTGGTGTCAGTAAGAGGAATAGGGGCCCCCATATCATTGGTGTCAGTAAGAGGAATAGGGGCCCCCATATCATTGGTGTCAGTAAGAGGAATAGGGGCCCCCATATCATTGGTGTCAGTAAGAGGAATAGGGGCCCCCATATCATTGGTGTCAGTAAGAGGAATGGGGGCCCCCCCATCATTGGTGTCAGTAAGAGGAATGGGGGCCCCCCCATCATTGGTGTCAGTAAGAGGAATGGGGGCCCCCCCATCATTGGTGTCAGTAAGAGGAATGGGGGCCCCCCCATCATTGGTGTCAGTGGGAGGAATGGGGGCCCCCCATTGGTGTCAGTGGGAGGAATGGGGGCCCCCCATTGGTGTCAGTGGGAGGAATGGGGGCCCCCCCATCATTGGTGTCAGTGGGAGGAATGGGGGCCCCCCCATCATTGGTGTCAGTGGGAGGAATGGGGGCCCCCCCATCATTGGTGGGGGAGGAATGGGGGCCCCCCCATCATTGGTGTCAGTGGGAGGAATGGGGGCCCCCCCCATCATTGGTGTCAGTGGGAATGGGGGCCCCCCCATCATTGGTGTCAGTGGGAGGAATGGGGGCCCCCCCATCATTGGTGTCAGTGGGAGGAATGGGGGCCCCCCCATCATTGGTGTCAGTGGGAGGAATGGGGGCCCCCCCATCATTGGTGTCAGTGGGAGGAATGGGGGCCCCCCCATCATTGGTGTCAGTGGGAGGAATGGGGGCCCCCCCATCATTGGTGTCAGTGGGAGGAATGGGGGCCCCCCCATCGGTGTCAGTGGGAGGACTGGGGGCCCCCCCATCATTGGTGTCAGTGGGAGGAATGGGGGCCCCCCCATCATTGGTGTCAGTGGGAGGAATGGGGGCCCCCCCATCATTGGTGTCAGTGGGAGGAATGGGGGCCCCCCCATCATTGGTGTCAGTGGGAGGAATGGGGGCCCCCCCATCATTGGTCAGTGGGAGGAATGGGGGCCCCCCCATCGGTGTCAGTGGGAGGAATGGGGGCCCCCCCATCAGTGGGAGGAATGGGGGCCCCCCCATCGGTGTCAGTGGGAGGAATGGGGGCAGTGGGAGGAATGGGGGCCCCCCATCGGTGTCAGTGGGAGGAATGGGGGCCCCCCCATCGGTGTCAGTGGGAGGAATGGGGGCCCCCCCATCGGTGTCAGTGGGAGGAATGGGGGCCCCCCCATCGGTGTCAGTGGGAGGAATGGGGGCCCCCCCATCGGTGTCAGTGGGAGGAATGGGGGCCCCCCCATCGGTGTCAGTGGGAGGAATGGGGGCCCCCCCATCGGTGTCAGTGGGAGGAATGGGGGCCCCCCCATCGGTGTCAGTGGGAGGAATGGGGGCCCCCCCATCGGTGTCAGTGGGAGGAATGGGGGCCCCCCCATCGGTGTCAGTGGGAGGAATGGGGGCCCCCCCATCGGTGTCAGTGGGAGGAATGGGGGCCCCCCCATCGGTGTCAGTGGGAGGAATGGGGGCCCCCCCATCGGTGTCAGTGGGAGGAATGGGGGCCCCCCCATCGGTGTCAGTGGGAGGAATGGGGGCCCCCCCATCGGTGTCAGTGGGAGGAATGGGGGCCCCCCCATCGGTGTCAGTGGGAGGAATGGGGGCCCCCCCATCGGTGTCAGTGGGAGGAATGGGGGCCCCCCCATCGGTGTCAGTGGGAGGAATGGGGGCCCCCCCATCGGTGTCAGTGGGAGGAATGGGGGCCCCCCCATCGGTGTGGGAGGAATGGGGGCCCCCCCATCGGTGTCAGTGGGAGGAATGGGGGCCCCCCCATCGGTGTCAGTGGGAGGAATGGGGGGGTGTCCCCCCCCATCGGTGTCAGTGGGAGGAATGGGGGCCCCCCCCATCGGTGTCAGTGGGAGGAATGGGGGCCCCCCCCCCATCGGTGTCAGTGGGAGGAATGGGGGCCCCCCCCCCCATCGGTGTCAGTGGGAGGAATGGGGGCCCCCCCCCCATCGGTGTCAGTGGGAGGAATGGGGGCCCCCCCCATCGGTGTCAGTGGGAGGAATGGGGGCCCCCCCCATCGGTGTCAGTGGGAGGAATGGGGGCCCCCCCCATCGGTGTCAGTGGGAGGAATGGGGGCCCCCCCCATCGGTGTCAGTGGGAGGAATGGGGGCCCCCCCCATCGGTGTCAGTGGGAGGAATGGGGGCCCCCCCCATCGGTGTCAGTGGGAGGAATGGGGGCCCCCCCCCCATCGGTGTCAGTGGGAGGAATGGGGGCCCCCCCCCATCGGTGTCAGTGGGAGGAATGGGGGCCCCCCCCCATCGGTGTCAGTGGGAGGAATGGGGGCCCCCCCCCATCGGTGTCAGTGGGAGGAATGGGGGCCCCCCCCCATCGGTGTCAGTGGGAGGAATGGGGGCCCCCCCCCATCGGTGTCAGTGGGAGGAATGGGGGCCCCCCCCCATCGGTGTCAGTGGGAGGAATGGGCCCCCCCCATCATTGGTGTCAATGGGAGGAATGGCCCCCCCCCCATCATTGGTGTCAATGGGAGGAATGGCCCCCCCCCCATCATTGGTGTCAATGGGAGGAATGGGCCCCCACCCCCATCATTGGTGTCTGTGGGAGGAATGGGGGCCCCCCCATCATTGGTGTCAGTGGGAGGAATGGGGGCCCCCCCATCATTGGTGTCAGTGGGAGGAATGGGGGCCCCCCCATCATTGGTGTCAGTGGGAGGAATGGGGGCCCCCCCATCATTGGTGTCAGTGGGAGGAATGGGGGCCCCCCCATCATTGGTGTCAGTGGGAGGAATGGGGGCCCCCCCATCATTGGTGTCTGTGGGAGGAATGGGCCCCCACCCCCATCATTGGTGTCAGTGGGAGGAATGGGCCCCCACCCCCATCATTGGTGTCAGTGGGAGGAATGGGCCCCCACCCCCATCATTGGTGTCAGTGGGAAGAACCCCCCACCAATCATTGGTGTCAGTGGGAGGAATGGGGGGCCCCCCCATCATTGGTGTCAGTGGGAGGAATGGGGGGCCCCCCATCATTGGTGTCAGTGGGAGGAATGGGCCCCCCCCCATCATTGGTGTCAGTGGGAGGAATGGGCCCCCACCCCCATCATTGGTGTCAGTGGGAAGAATCCCCCACCAATCATTGGTGTCAGTGGGAGGAATGTGGGCCCCCCCATCATTCCCATGAGAGGAATAGTGCCCCATCTACACTCACCAGACACCAGCCAGTACCTCTGTTCAATTGCTTGGTAACACAAATTGCTAAGGAGCCAAAACACATGGCAGCAACTCGGTGTATTTAGGCATCTAGATGTGGTAAAGAGGACTTGCTGAAATTCAAACTAAGCATCAGAATGGGGAAGAAAAGAGATTTCCCTTTTCTGACATACGATAAAACCTATTTTACAAGACAATTAAAGGGGTAGTTCCCCCAAAAACCTTTTTTTTTAACATTGATTGGGGCTCGTTTTGTCAAGGGGAATCGGGTGTTTTTTTTTAGAATCGAAGCAGTACTTACCGTTTTAGAGATGCATCGCCTCCGTCGCTTCCGGGTATGGTCTTCGGGTCTGGGCGTTCCTATTTGATTGACAGGTTTCCGACGGTCGGATACATTGCGTCACGATTTTCCGAAAGTAGCCGAACGACGGTACGCAGGCGCAGTATAGAGCCGCACCAGCGCTCGGCTTCTTTCGGCTACTCGTGACGCGATGTATGCGACCGTCGGAAGCCTGTCACTCAAATAGGAATGCCCAGTCCCGAAGACCAGACCCGGAAGCGACGGAGACGATGCATCTCTAAAACTGTAATTACTGCTTCGATTCTAACAAAAAAAACACCCGATTCCCCTTGACAAAACGAGCCTCAATCAATGTTAAAAAAAATTTTTTTGGGGGAACTACCCCCTTTAAACAAGCTAAAGTTAGGAATGGCTACTATGCTAAGCTGCACCAGATTCGGAGTGCACTCGTTTTGGTAAATCTCCCCCAATGCTTTGCTTTTTTCAGTGGCTGAGCAATGCCGTTAATAAACATGGTTTGCCTGTTTGTTTTTTGGACAGCTCCCATTGCCGGACTTTTTATTTACACTTAAAGCGGGGGTTCACCCTATACAAAATATATACCATTCGATCCAGCATACTGCTGACATCTACGGGTATTGATACTCGTGTAAATGCTTAGGATCGGCGCAACCCTACCAATTTGTAAAATAGATCATTCCTCCAAAGTAGACAAATGGTCCTTTCACTGGGTTCATCGTCCAGTGGCCTTTAGGATCCAATCACACCAATGCCTACAGTGTCAAATGCCACCAGCAGCACATAGATGTGAACCAGACACATAGGAAAAGAAAAGGGATTCTACTTGAGATGCGTTGTCATGCAGTACAATTCACGCGTTTTTCAATTTCGTCCTTCTATCACACTGAATTTAATGTCCGCTGCCACACGAGAAATCAGAAGTCGCACATCTGAGCGCTCTACAAAGATTCAACAGCGCAGCAGAAAGTCTCCTCAATTATAATCCGAGGAAGAGAGGAAATATTGGCGAAGGAGATTAATTGCTCAACAATCGTTCATTCATAAGGTTCTTATCCCAGATTACACTCTTGGGGGGATTAATCCCATTTAGCCGCCCCCAAAACAGCAATTTTATCTGAAGGAAATGTTTTCAGTCTTCGGGATTAAAAATCATCCATGTAGACCTATTGTATGTAATGCATGAAATCAAACATTTTGTAGGACACGGATCTATACATTTTATACTAAACAAAATATCATTTAAAAAGAATTATTAATTTTCATACTGAATCACTCAATCCTGCAACTTTATATCCCTTATAAAAAGGTTAAAATCTATTATAACATACATATAAAACCTTATTTTCTCCCCTTTGGTCCATTGAAGCCCAACTCTGACATTAGAATTCCCTTGGAGTGGCGCCCCCCCCCCCTTACACTGCCGATGTAAATGCTCATTAGGTTCAGTGGTAGAGGGGGGTTGGGAGGAGAGAGCGCACAGCGTCCAGAAAAATGCAACTCTTGATGTAAGGTTCATAAAGAGGTTTATTGAAAAAGTAAAAACGTACATCGAGCCAACACATTTCCAGGGAATGGACTCGCTTCCTCCAGTCTACTCTATTGCTGCATATTCATGGGTAGGAGTGGTTCCCAATTGGATTTATAGACTTCGAACCGCAAACTGACAGAGTACCCGCTAACGAAACTTTGAGTTGCCAAGTGACAACCAAGACACTAAGGATTTATAGATCTGTAAAAAAAGAGTGGGCCAAAAGATGTGTGCAAACCTGGTCACCAACTACAAGAATTGTCTCACCTCTGTGCTTTCCAACAAGGGTTTCTCCACCAAGTACCAAGTCATGAAAAACGGATAGTAACCAAAAAATATATATATGCGCCCTAATGGTTACTGCCGCTGCGCTAAGGAGTAAAGAGTAAATGCAAGGACGTTCGCAGCAGCTGTATTAAATAAAGATAATGTTGAAAAGGAAGTCTACTGAACTTAATAGTGAAAATAAGTACAAATAGCACAAACAGCACTAATGTGTAGTGGAACCACACAAGTGAACTAAATAAACAATAAGTGACAGAAAAAATGTAAATGTAGAGACCCGTGAGTGAAATTGAGTTTAAAGGTTAAATAGTTCATAAAGTGTCTGAAAAAATCTTCTGAATCTCTTCAACGAGCAGTCCTCCACCACACCAGTGTAATGAACACTCCTCCACCAATACGAATGGCCACTCACCAGAACTAGTAGCCTTACACTCACGTGTTTGGCATAAAAAGCATGTCATACAATCCTCAAGTCAGTGTTCAGGAGTCATATCCAAAAATGTAGAAGTGAGATCCACATACGTGACAAAAAAGTATAATAGTGTGATATTGCTAAAACAATTTATTGACACACCACATGAACCTACAAAGGTTGCACTCACTAAAGTAAACTCCAAAAACAACCGTGATAAATTCCAAATAAACTTCCTTGATGTTCACAGGCTGATAAACTGTGGTCACGGCGGACCCAAAAAGTGTTTCTCACCACTTCCCCTTCACTTTAACACCTCCTCCTTGTTGAAAATAGTATCCTCAAACGCTGGTCACTCGCATAGAAAAACACATGCAGGTAATCTCACGTTGGTCTCAAATGATCATACGATCTTTAGTGTAGCCACGCCCCCGACATGTTTCGTCATAAATTTGACTTATTCATGGGATAGCTACATTTTTGGATATGAATCCTGAACACTGACTTGAGGATTGTATGACATGCTCGTTGAAGAGATTCAGAAGATTTTTTCAGACACTTTATGAACTATTTAACCTTTAAACTCAATTTCACTCACGGGTCTGTACATTTACATTTTTTCTGTCACTTATTGTTTATTTAGTTCACTTGTGTGGTTCCACTACACATTAGCGCTGTTTGTGCTATTTGTACTTATTTTCACTATTAAGTACCAAGTCATGTTTTGCTTGGGAATCAAATACCGTATTTATCAGCGTATAACGCGCACCTTTTCCCCTTAAAATCAGGGGGAATCATGGGTGCGCGTTATACGCCGATCCCCGCTGTCTGAGTGCCGCAGCCTAAAGCCGACCTGAGTGTACTGCGCACTCGGCTAGGCTCAGCCACGCTCAGCTCCGCCCGCAGCCACGCGAGAGCAGAGACAAGCCAGGAGGACCCGAACACACAGGAAATATGGCTCCTCTCGGCTCGGTCGAAGCGCCAAATCTAAAAACAAACACCGCTGCAACCCCGGGCAAGGTGCGGATGGACTCGCAGATGAACACCCATAAGGCTGGACAGACCCCTCGCAAGGCCACAGACGGAAACCTCCAAAGCCGCAGACGGACACCCACAAGGCTGGACGGACCCCTCGCAAGGCCGCAGACAGATGCCGGACGAGGCGGCCGATGGACGCAGGGCAAAAATTTACGTTTTTTTTTTCCCTTAAACTACCTTTCTAAGCTTGGGGTGCGCGTTATACGCCGGCGCGCGGGATACCCCAATACGGTACTTATTTTTCTCCACTGAACTGCAACTCAATTTATAACATTTGTATCATTTTGATTGGTTGATTCTGTCTCTATAATTTAAAGAACACCTATGAAAAAAAAAATTGACACTTCAGTGGGCAAACTTACAAAATTTGCAGGGGATTAGCTAATTTTCCCCACTGTGGGCAGTGAGGAAGAATCCTTTCCGGTGGGTTGTGCCTGGCAATGAATGGTGGTGGACCATCTTTGGGGGCTTGGGCTGCTACCTTTCTGGTACAGACATGTGGCCATTTTAGCAAGAAAACTTGTGTGGAAGGGAAAAAGCACCGGGGTCCATAAAAATTCAACTCCCTTTATGTAGGGTTCATTAAACGATTATTGAAATCTCTACTTGAGATGCGTTTTCATGCAGTACAATTCATGAGTCTCCTATTTCGTTCTTCTATCACACTGAATTCAATATCCGCTGCCACACGAGAAATCAGAAGTCGCACATTTACAAAGAATCAACAGCGTAGCAGAAAGTCTCCTCAATTATAATCCAAGTAAGAGAGGAAATATTGGCGAAGGAGATTAATTGCTCAACAATCGTTCACTCACAAGGTTCTTATCCCAGTTTAAGTACACCCTTGGGGGATTAATCTCGCGAGACAAATCATTTAGCCGCCCCCAAAACAGCAATTTTATCTGAAGGAAAGGTTTTTAATCTGGGGGATTAAAAATCATCCATGTAGACCTATTGCATGTAATGCACGATATCAAGCATTTTGTAGCCCAAGGATCTATATTTTACTAGTATATTAAACAAAATATTAAAAAATAATTAATTTTCATACTGAATCACTCAATCTTGCAACTTTATATCCATGATAAAAAAAAGGGGGGGGGGGTACAAAAATGTTAAAGTATATGTAGAACCCAACAATGAACTAATTTGCTCCCTTTTGGGCCATTAAAGCCCAAGTTTTAGCTCCCTCCATACATTTTCTATAGGAGTAAGGTCTGGAGCCTGGCTAGGCCACTCCATGACCTTAATGTGTTCTTCTTGAGTCACTCCTTTGTTGCCTTGGCAGTATGTTTTAGGTGATTGTCATGCTGAAGGACCCATCATCAGTGTTTTGGCTTAAGAATAACTTTTTGGCCTAAAAGCAAAATGCTGTGTGGCAGAAAACCAACACTGCACATCACCCTGAACACACCATCCCCACCGTAAAACATGGTGGTGGCAGCATCATGTGGTTAGGATGTTTTTCTTCAGCAAGGACAGGGAAGCTGGTCAGAGTTGATGGGAAGTTGTAGGGTTGTCCAGATACCACTTTCTTAGGACCGAGTACAAGTACCGATACTTCCCCCCCCCCCCATGTACTCGCCGATACCGAATACCGATACTTTTTTTTTAAATGTGCCCCCCCACATAGATGCAGCCATGTCTCCCCATACCTAGATGCTGCATAGTTAATACGCGCAGGGAACATTACAGCTTTCATTTGAATAGCTGTAGTGTTCCCTGCCGCGCCGCGTATAGACACTCCCCCATGCTCGGGATTGGACAGATCACCCGAGCAAGGGGGAGTGTCTATACGCGGTGGGGAACACTACAGCTATTCAAATGAAAGCTGTAATGTTCCCTGCGCGTATTAACTATGCGGCGGCGGCGTTGCGGTATGCGGCGGGGGGCTGAGTATCAGATCTGGCATCAGGGGGCATTTGCGGGAGTACAAGTACTCCCACAAATGCTCAGTATCGGTCCTGATACCGATACTGGTATCGGTCCTGAAACCGATACTGGTATCGGTACAACCCTAGGAAGTTGGATAAAGCCAAATACAGGACAATCTTAGAAGAAAACCTGCTAGAGTCTGCAAAAGGCACGAGACTGGGGCAGAGGTTCACCTTCCAGCAGGACAACGACCCTAAACATACAGCAAGATCAAAGCATATTCATGTTAGAATGCCCAGTCAAAGTCCAGACCTAAATCCAATTGAGAATCTGTGGCAAGACTTGAAAATGTCTGTTCAGACACTCTCCATCCAATCTGACAGAGCTTGAGATATTTTGCAAAGAAGAATGGGCAAAAACATCCCTCTCTAGATGTGCAAAGCTGGTAAAGACATCCCCAAAAATACCTGCAGCTGTAATTGCAGTGAAAGGAGGTTCTACAAAAGTACCGACTCAAAAACGCCACAATTTAAACATATTTGTACAAAAAAAAAAAAAAAAAATTGAAAACAACTTATCATTTTCCTTTCACTGTGCCACTTCATGTTGCTCAATCACATAAAATCCCCCAAAAAATACATTCAAATTTTTTGTTGCAACATGACAATATTGTGGAAAATTTTAAGGGGTATGAATACTTTTTCAAGGCACTGTAGTTGGTAAGGTTGCAAAAAATGTAATAAAAAATAAAGACACCAGTTCATCCAGTATAACCTGTGGTGTGTGCGTGTGTATATGTTTATGTCAATAGAAAAATTGCATATCCCTGTATGCTGCGATTGCTTAAGAGGTTGTAAACCTCCAAAAAAAATTAAAAAAATAATATATATGTTTTTGGATGCAACATGACAAAAATGTGGAAGATTTCAAGGGGTATGAATACTTTAAGGCACTGTACACATGTGACCCTGCAGAGTGTGTATAAAACAAAACATAAATTGTAGCGCTAAACAAATAAAAAATGACACCTAGTCATGTGAACACTGTGTACAACAATGTATAAAAGTGATAAGTAGACACATGTCTATATATACATATATGATAAAAGTCTCCTATATGGAAAGGTGACAGTCCGATATTAACAACTTGCTTACTGGGCACATATACCCCCCTCCTGCCCAGGTGAAATTTCAGCTTCCGGCACTGCGTCGCTTTAACTGACAATTGCGCGGTCGTGCGACGTGGCTCCCAAACAAAATTGACGTCCTTTTTTCCCCACAAGTAGAGCTTTATTTTGGTGGTATTTGATCGCCTGTGCGTTTTTTATTTTTTGCGCTATAAACAAAAAAAGAGCGACAATTTTGAAGAAAAATACAATATTTTTTACTTGTTGCTATAATAAATATCCCAATAAAAAAAAAAAAGATTTTTTTTTTTCTCAGTTTAGGGCGATACGTATTCTTCTACATATTTTTGGTAAAAAAAAAAAAAAAATTCGCAATAAGCCACTGGTTTGCGCAAAAGTTATAGCGCTTACAAAATAGGGGACAGAATTATTATTTTGTATTATTGATTTTTTAACTAGAAATGGCGGCGATCTGCGATTTTTATTGGTACTGCGACGTTATGGCGGACACATCGGACACTTTTGACAAATTTTTGGCGCCATTCACATTTATACTGCGATCAGTGCTATAAATATGCACCAATTACTGTATACATGTGACTGGCATTGAAGGGGTTAACACTAGGGGGTGAGGAAGGGATTAAATGTATCCTAGGTGTGTTTTAACTGTGGGGGGGGGGGGGTGACCGATCTGTGTCCCTATGTACAAGGGACACAAATCGGTCTCCTCCTCTCCAGAGACAGGACGTTGTCTCTGTGTAAAAACAGCAATGAGAGATGATCTGTGAGACGCGTTTCACAACATGGTGCATCGTTCAATGCTTCCTCACCACCTGTGACACGTGGATTGCTCAGAGTACCACAAGGGTAAATGAGGCCAGGAGTCATACAAGAGCTGCCATTACTGGTCTCTTTTTGAAAATTCAAGTTGTTTGGCTGTCCAGTGTACTCAATACTTTGAGTATTCCAATACTGCAGGTTTGTTCAGGGTTCATCTAGCAGACTTAAGGTCCTTTCACACGGAGCGGACCGTTTTTCGGTCCGCTCCGTGTGTCCATCAGCTCAGCGGGGGGGGGTCTCTGCTCAGCTGTCGGCGGACAGGGCGGTCCCCGCATACTGTGCAGGGACCGCCCCGTCTCTCCTCCGCTCTCCCCTATGGGGAGTCGGGTGGAAACGGACCGTCTGTCCGTTTGCATCCGATCCGTTTGGGCGGACGGAAGAAAAATAGGGCATTCTTCCGTCCGCAAAAACGGATGCGCATCTGGCGGACGTTAGCGGATGCATCATCCGCCAACGTATCCGCTCCCATAGGGAAGCATTGAGGTCCGTTACCGGACGTCCAAAAAACGGACGAACGGACCTGTGAAAGGACCCTTAGGGCCCTTTCTCACGTCCGCTCCGCCTGTCCGTTCATTACAAGTCCGTTTACGGACTTGTAATGAACCCCTATGGGAGTGGATCCGTTAGCGGATGATGCATCTGCTAACGTCCGCTAGATCCGCATCCGTTTTTGCGGACGGAAGAATGCCCTATTTTTCTTCCGTCCGGCCAAACGGATCGGATGCAAACGGACAGACAATCCGTTTCCATTCGACTCCCCATAGGGGAGAGCGGAGGAGAGACAGGGCGGTCCCTGCACAGTGTGCGGGGACCGCCCCGTCCGCCGACAGCTGAGCTGAGACCCCCCCGCTGAGCTGACGGACACACTGAGCGGACCGAAAAACGGTCCGCTCCGTGTGAAAGGACCCTTAAAGGGGTTGTAAAGGTTTGTTTTGTATTTTCAAAATAGGTTCCTTTTAAGCTAGTGCATTGTTGGTTCACTTGCCTTTTTTCTTCAATTTTTTTCCCTTCCTCTTCCTGTTCCTCCTCAGTAAGCCTGCCCCCATCATCCACGCCGTTCTGGATGGGGGTGAGTCGGCGTGCTTGCCCCCTCCCTTGGGATTACATCCCTGCAGGGAGACGCTGTGAGGGAAGTAGTCCCAAGGGAGGGGGCGAGCACGCCGACTAACCCCCAGCCGGAAGTGCTCGGATGGTGGGGGCAAGTTTACTGAGGAGGAACAGGAAGCGAGAAATTCAGACAAAGAAAAAAAACATTTAGAAGGAAAAAAAAAAGCGAAGAAAAAAAGGCAAGTGAACCAACAATGCACTAGCTTAAAGGAACCTATTTAGAAAAAAAAAAAAAAAAACCTTTACATCCCCTTTAACCACTTAAGGACCGCCTCCTGCACATATACGTCGGCAGAATGGCACGGCTGTGCACAGCCACGTACAGGTACATCGTGTACTAGTACCCAGCCGTGGGTCACGAGCGCACGCCCGCGGCACGCTCCCGTGACCCGGTCCGAAGCTCAGGGACCAGGACCTCGGGACTCGCAAACCCGATCCCCGTCGGAGTGCAGCGATCGGTCCCCAGAGCTGAAGAACGGGGAGAGCCGTGTGTAAACACGGCTTTCCCGTCCTTCACTGTGGCGGCTTCATCGATCATGTGATCCCTTATAAAGGGAATCACAATCGATGACATCACACCTACAGCCACACCCCCCTACAGTTGTAAACACACATTAGGGAACACATAACCCCTTCAGCGCCCCCCTGTGGTTAACTCCCAAACTGCAACTGTCATTTTCCCAATAAACAATGCAATTTAAATGCATTTTTTGCTGTGAAAATTACTATTGTCCCAAAAATGTGTCAAAATTGTCCGAAGTGTCCGCCATAATGTCGCAGTCCCGAAAAAAAAAAAAACGCTGATCGCCGCCATTAGTAGTAAAAAAATAATAAAAATGCAATAAAACTATCCCCTATGTTGTAAACACTATAAATTGTGCGCAAACCAACCGATAAACGCATATTGCGATTTATTTTACCAAAAATAGGTAGAAGAATACGTATCGGCCTAAACTGAGGGGAAAAAAAATGTTATATATATTTTTGGGTGATATTTTAGCAAAAAGTTAAAAATATTGCATTTTTTTTCAAAATTGTCGCTCTATTTTTGTTTATAGCGCAAAAAATAAAAAACCGCAGAGGTGATTAAATACCACCAAAAGAAAGCTCTATTTGTGGGGGGGGGGAAAAAAGGACGCCAATTTTGTTTGGGAGCCACGTCGCACGACCGCGCAATTGTCAGTTAAAGCGACGCAGTGCCTTTAGCAGCATTTTGGTCCGGGTTTTAAGTGATTAAATCATGAAAATCAACATTTCCAAAAGAAAGCTCTTAGCATAGGGCTTCTGTAAATAAAAATGTAATATATATATAAAAAAAATTAATCAGTTAAACCAGGTGGCAGGTATTTGCTTCCATATGAATGCAGAATGGTACGGAAATTGCATAAGGACAGAAAGGAGTTTGCAGACAGGGAAGAACTTCTTTGGAAGCAGTTGAGGCCTATTTGGCTTACCACCATCTATTAGGTCATAGCCCCAAGACCGTGAGCGGCAGCAGGAAGTAAACATGGATAGGAATCCTGTTTGAAGATGGCTACCCTGTAATTTTCTGGTTGCTCTGTGGTCAAGCCAGCAGAAATACCCAACACCACAATGACATCTTGGGCTGCCATCGCCGCAGTTCAGCTTCCGACTTGGTGCTGCGTTCCCCACTGCTATTTCAGAAGGCCCCTCGACAAGCCGGCTGTATTAAGAGCGTCTGCTGGATGAACCTTTCCACGGGATCCACAAAGGGCAGAAGGAAAAGCATATCGTCTATTGCTTTCTCCCTTACGGACAGCCAATCCCTTTTTTTAAATGTTTTAATATATTTTCAGAATTTGTGGAGCCCACATGCTGTGTATCTCTGGCGGCTTGTTTACAAAGTCCATGCGACTGCCACATTCGCCCACGAGCTCGCCGTTTTCCAACCATCTGTATTGTACATTCTTTATAAAAAAGCCAAATGTTACATCCCCCAGTGCCAATCTTTTTAAGTCAATGGTTCTCAACCCCTGTCCTCAGGTCCCACCAAAGCCATGTACACACGATCGGATATCTAATGGAATCTAATCCGATGGATTTTTTCGTCGGATATCCAATGAAGCTGACTTTCATCGATCTTGCCTACACACCATCAGCCAAAAATCCGACCGTGTCCAAAACGTGGTGATGTAAAACACTACGATGTGCTGAGAAAAATTAAGTTCAATGGTTCCGAGCATGCGTCGACTTGATTCGGAGCATGAAGGATTTTTGACCGATGGACTTCCACACAGTTGATCGTTTTTTTCTATCGTTTTTTTATCCATAGGAAAAATTTAAAACATGTTCTATTTTCTTTCACCGATGGAAAACAAACAGATGAGGCCAACACACGATCGGTTTGTCCGATGAAATCAGTCCATCGGTCCGTTTTCGTCGGACAAACCGATCATGTGTACAGGGCTTTACAGGCCAGATTTTAAGTATTACTTTGGGGAGATGCAGACTAGATTACTGTAATCACTGAGCAGCAAATGATCTCACCTGTGATGTATTTCAGTTATCTTGAAAACCTGGCCTGTTAGTGGGTCCTGAGGACAGAAGTTGAGAACCACCGTTTTAAGCACCGAGAGTTTAGCCACTAAGGATGACCTTCGGCGTGTTCGCAAACCCCACGTGGTGACCCGGCCAGTAAGTCGGCACTGTGCTGTGCTAATCACAGGCAGTGAGACCTTTTCCTGATGTGCGGCTGCAGAGATCGGGAAATGTCTTACTGCCTGTGATTAGCGCAGCGCCGACTTCCTAGCGGGCTCTGCACGTGGGGTTTGCGAACACGCCGGAGCTCATCCTTATTAGCCACCATTCAGGCCGGGTTCACACTGATACGACAAACACTCCAACATTGGGAGCTCATGTCGCATGACGTGTGAAAATGAACCTTTCCCTATGAGAGCCGTCTTAACTGGTTCGGCACAAGTCAGTCAGACTCTGAAAATGCTCCTGCACTACTTTGGTCCTACTTCAGCCCATTGAATATCATTGAAGTTGGATCAAAGTAGGATCCTTGTCCTTACCATCCGACATCTTGAGTACAGTAGCAGTAAAATGAATTTATTTCACTCTAGGATTGTTTTGATTGGCCAAAGGACAAGTCGTACTATCTCAAAGTCGGAGCTAAATCTTGTTCATTGAGCTGATGGAAGTTGGACCGATGTAGGACAGATGTAGCAGGGCAAAGCAGAATGACCGCCAAACAACAGTCATGTCATATCAGTGGGAACCCGGCCTCGCACTCAAGAATAGTATAGCCAGACGGTTTAACGTTTTTTTTTCATTGCTCTTTAGTATGCTTGACTTAGGCCTTGTTTAGACTTGCTTGACTTGGGCCTCGTTTAGACTTGCTGTTAGAGGGCAACAAAAGTGTGCAGTTGTACCGTGTTTCTGTTGCCCGCCAACCGCTCCCCACTTAAGCTGCAATAGAGAGTGGATAGGGGTCTCAACATGGTGCCTGTACGATGCTTTGCTTCTGTAGTAAAGTTTACACGACTAGTAGTGACCGGCAGGCGGCAAGAATCAAGGGAAGCACCGAAAACACCCCGCAACCGCATGAAATGCAAATTTGTTGGCAAAAAGAAGGTTAAGGGTATATTTAGATGCGCATCTACATCTCCTTTGCCTCTGAAGCCCAACCCAAGCTTAGATAACACTCCAGAGGCTACTGGGGCTGAGGAAGCGTTGGGACGACGCCTCATCACTCGTTTTAACCCCTTTTTCAACGACAAATACGCGCCCAACCACATGCATTGCACTCGGTTGTGGGCCGTTTGTGGTACTCCCCATTTACTTGAACGTAGAGCCATTTGGGCATGAAGTGAAGGGAATTCTCTACGTGGGGGTTTTAAAGAGTACCTTCCATTGAAAATTGAAAGTTCAATTTTTGTGCCAGCCCCATAAACCTTAAACCCAACCTCTCTCCCTCCCAAACCGTTACATTGGGAACGGGCTCTAACCCTTCTGAGAGGCACAGGTGACCACAGTAGCAAAGGTGAGCGCTTGAAATCCCACTACAATGCATACTTCCAAAGAGCTGGAGGAGGATGGACTCCGAAATTTACCGGTGTTGCCATCAGGGCCTACCAGAAGCGTAGGAGTCCAGGTGCAAAATATTTTTAATGGGGGTGGAGGGTTGAATGGTTTGTTTCTAAGGTGCTGAAAAAAACAATAAAATTGGAAATTTGGACCAGGAACAAGGGGGTACGGAGATTTCTCACCGATTTTAGACGGCACAAAGCACACTAGCACTCGTGGTTGGCCTAATGAGCCACACTACTGTTGATGGTAGGATCAGCCCTGCAGGCCACGTTTTTGGCTGTCCTTCCAGAGGGCTAAAGCCAGAGGCCTGCGTGTACTATATAATCACAGGGGCCCCGGGATTGCTCACCTGTATCCTCTATAACCCACATTTCCGGTAAGCAATTATCTTTCCACATTCATGTCTTATTTCTTCATCTTTGGTTTCTTATCTGCATCAAAATAGAAACCACATCCGTCCAGTTGCTATAGGTAATAGAGACACCATCTTTTAGCACATATCCGATATGCAGAGAGGTATGATTAACATGTCACCACAAAACTGAATGTTTTCACCGCATACTGCTATTGCTTGGGTTGCCGCGGCAACTGAGAATGTTTAGCAACCAGTTGCAGCTCGATGGGTGAAATTAGGTTACTAGGCAGAGGAGTGAACGCATTGACTGGAATTCATAGCCGCCCTCATCTATGTTCAGTCCCATAGTGCTGCTCATTGAGGATCGGGACACCCAGCACTTATGTTGCCACTTCTTATAAAAACACCGGCCTTATGATCCCTTACCTAATATTAGGCCTCATGCCTACTGCGCATTGAGCCCCTGTAAATACGATTCTACCATTTTCACGCAGGTGGACGGCACAGGCGCTACACCATTCAGTCTGCTGCCCGCAGCCTGTAAAACTCAGAGGCTGAAAAGCTACTGCGCCTGGACAGTGGTAATGTTTAGGGCAGTATGCGCCCAGGAATAAATGCCTGTAACACAAGTAGTCATCAGGTATTCGTCCCTAGGCGCATTCGGCCCTAAAACTTTTGTACCACTCAATGCACCGACCAGTCCTGTCCAACCGTCGCAGTTTTAAGCCTCCCATAGAGGCCTACAGGCTGCCGGTAATGGGGGGGGGGGGGTGGGGGGGGGTACAGACAGTGCCCTCCAGCACAAAAAGATCTAATGAAAAGGGGCAAAACACTAGTAGTAGGCTGCTTCTGTACCAGCTAGGTCGCTAACTTGCCAGCCAAGTGGTTATCTTGCCTACCACCAGATTTCCTACAATAAACAGTGCCTATATTTTTTTTTACTCCCTGCCATTCTATTACTTAACCCCTTCCCACCCAGCCCTGGTGCCCTTTTAACCACTTCAGCTCTGGAAGGTTTTACCCATTCCTGACCAGGCCATTTTTTGGGATATGGACAATTGAGCGGTCGTGTAACACTGTACCCAAACAGAATTGATGTCCCTTTTTATCCCCCACACAAATAGAGATTTCTTTTGGTGGTATTTGATCACCTATGTGGTTTTTATTTTTTGCTCTATAAACAAAAAATCCCAAAAAGCGTAAATTGATTAGTTTGCACAAAACTTATGGGCCCAGATTCACAGAGCAATTACGCCTGTCTAACTGGTGTTAGACAGGAGTAATTTCAAATTTCGCGCGCCGTATCACTAGTTTGAATCCTCAAACCATGATACGGCGGCTTCGGGCTTTGATCCGAGAGGCTTACGTCTTCGTAAGCCTTCGGATCTACGCTGCGATATTTTTGCAGCCGCTGGGAGGAGTCCGCGTCGTTTTCAGCGTCGGGATATGCAAATGACTTTTTACGGCGATCCACGAAGATACGAGTGGTCTTCGCAATCGCTTACGTCATTTTTTTGCTACGTACTGTTAGACCAGCTATTTGCTGGTCTAACGGTGCGTAGCCCATGTTAAGTATGGCCGTCGTTCCCGCGTCAAATTTTTTTTTTTTTTTTTTACGTAACTCGTTCGGGAATAGGAATGTCCGTAAACGACGCTACTCAAACAACGAATGACGCAACAACGTGATTTCGTGCAATGCACGGCGGGAAATTTCTGAACAGAACATGCGCAGTTCGATCGCCGCGGGAACGCGCCTATTTTAAATGCTTCACGCCCCCTACTCGCGTAGATGGCTTGCGCCGGGAGAAATACACTACGCCGCCGTAGTTTACTGGACAAAATCTACCGGGATTCCACGTAGAGCCAGGTAAAATACGGCGGCGTAGGGTATTTCTGATCTAATTGTATGTGAATCTGGGCCATAGTGTCTACAACAGGGGTGTCAAACTCTATTTCATTGTGGGCCGCATCAGCATTATAATTGCCCTCAAAAGGGCCGGTTGCATCTAAGATTAGATGTGCAGCACATCCCTCCCCTTTTTCATTAGATGTCAAGAGCCCCCCCACCATCAGAAGTTGGGTCCCCCACTCTCCCTTACATCACAGTGCACCGCCCTTCCTTATGCCGCTGCTGGGAAGAAGCTGGATGCATTACTTGAAAGCAGAAAGTAGTGGTCTGAAGGACCAGAGGAGGGCTGGAGGAGAGGTGCGAGGGCCACATGGAATGGCCTGGATTCGGCCCGCAAGCCTTGTGTGACACCTGTGGTTTACAAAACTATGGGATATTTTTATGGACTGTTTTTATTTCGTTTTTACTAGTAATGGCAGCAATCTTTAGCTGGACTGCGACATTGCAGCGGACAAATCTGACACCAAGTGACACTTTTTGGGGACCAGTGCTTAAAAAAAATTAAAAAAAATGCACCGTCCCTGTATAAAGTACACTGGCAGGGAGGGGGTTAACATCAGGGGCAATCGAAGGGTGCTCCTATGGAGTGCTTTCTAACTGTGGGGGGAACGCCGACACTGGAGAAAAACAGAGATCAGTGTTTCTGCTTAGCAGAAACAAAAGATCCAAATTTTCCTCCCTCATAGACTGGCGTTCTGTCTCTCCTCTGACCCTCTGATTGGCTCCCGCTGTGTCCAATCACAGCGGGAGCACACAGGACCCAGAGCCGACAACAGCGATGACGTGCAGGTAAGCAAGTTTACTTGTAAGGGCCGCCTTGCCGCCGTAAATGTTTGTAGGGTGCTCCTTAGGTGGTTAAATAGGTCTATACATTCAGAGGGCGACCAAGACTTGCGGTTAACATGACCACTGTGACTGGCTATTACTGTGGTCACATGGTTGGGAGACCGTCCCACCAAGTCCCTGTCACGACTGGATACCCAGAGCTGTCGCAGCACAGAAACTTTGGTTGTCCATACGTGCATTGTTTGATCATTGAGGGCCAGTTTACAGTAGATGAGGCAATTTTTTTTTTTTTTGCATGCTAGTCGTACTCTTATAAATCGAACCTAAAAAGTTTACTAAAGTTACTAAGATTCACATTACGACAGAGGGAAAAAAAAAAAATTGCAAATGATATCACGTGTTGTAGTGCATTTTGATTGTATTTTCCGAACTATTGTACTGATTGAAACAAAAACGTTCTTGTATTGTACAAGAAAGTTTTTTGTGCATATTCACTAAATAATTTCGGATTCATTTATTTTATTTTTTAAACGGGACCTATTTACACATGTGGGTCATACACACCATATGCAGTGGGATGCATTTTTGGCTGCAGTCCAAAAATCTAGGTTATTCTATGGGCATAGTTCACACCAGTACCAGGACAGCTTCATCCAGCGCCCATGGCAATGATGCAGAACTGAGGCCCCCTCCCCTGCTAACAAGTGCCTTAGAATGGGTGTACTGCCCTGTGCCCATTCTTTTCCACAAGCTCCAGCTGCTCATAGTTGGCATGGAGTGTGCACCACACATGCCAGACCAATTGCATGTTTTATGGTTGACTGCCAATGGAGTCTGCGTGCGTATAGTGAGGGGGGTGCCTCCCTCAATAAATAAGCCCTAAGATGGGATGGCTATAGACGGATCGAAATTTGGCCATCTCAGCAGGAAATAGATCATAGTCAATCCATCTAGGAGCAGGCTGGGTCTACCGATCGACTTCAGTACAACCAACCTGTCCGGGTTTATTCATTTGACCACTGCCGGTTGCTATAGCCAGCAGCAGTTATCATTGTATTCCGACGGCAAGAAAAACTCTATGGCCAGCCTTAACCACTTGAGGACCATCTAATCCTGATATACGTCAGCAGAATGGCACGGCTGGGCACAGACACGTACAGGTACGTTGCCCTTTAAGTGCCCAGCCGTGGGTCGCGACCCGAAGAACCGTAACCACGGGACCTGATCGCCGCCGGTGTCCCGCGGTCAGGTCACAGGAGCTGAAAAACAGGGATAGGCGAGTTTAAACAAACCTTCCACATTCTTTTCTGTGGCAGTGTCATTGATCGTCTGTTCCCTGTTATAGGGGACGATCAGTGATGTCACACGTCCAGCCACGCCCCCCTACAGTAAGAATCACTCCCTTAGGTCACACTTAACCCCTTAGCGCTCCCTAGTAGTCAACTCCTTCACTGCCATTACCATTTTTACAGTAAACAGTGAATTTTTATAGCACTTTTCGCTGTGAAAATGATAATCATCCCAAAAATGGTGTCAAAAGTGTTTGATGTGTCTAATGTTGCAGTCGCGCGAAAAAAAAAACACTGATCGCCGCCATTACTAGTAAAAAAAAAAAAAAATGCCATAACCAGCCCCTATTTTGTAGACGCTATAACTTTTGCACAAACCAATCAATAAACGCTTATTGCGATTTTTTTACCAAAAATATGTAGAAGAATACGTATCGGCCTAAACGGAGGAAAATAAAAAAAATGTAATATATTTTCTGGGGATATTTATAACAAAAAGTAAATATTCATTGTTTTCAAAATTGTCGCTCTATTATTGTTTATAGCGCAACAAATAAAAATCGCAGAGGTGATCAAATACCACCAAAATAAAGCTCCATTTGTGGGGGGGGGGGGGGGAAGGATGCCAATGTGGTTTGGGAGCCACGTCGCACGACCACGCAATTGTCAGTTAAAACGACTGTGCCGAATCGCAAAAAGGGGCCAGGTCCTTTACCTGAATAATGGTCCGGGTCTTAAGTGGTGGTGGTTAAGCCTCATACACACGATTGGATTTTCATCGGACAAAGCGTATGACTTTTGTCGCAAGGGTGTTAGCCGTGAACTTTTTCTGAATACAGATGGCAAAAAACGTCAAACACGAAACTACGTGGTTTTACAGCTCTTTAGCGCCACCCTTTGGGCAAGTTCTACTAATGTCTTATGGTGAGCATTGCTTCTGAGCATGCGTGTTTGTCCGACAGACTTGCGTACACACGATCGGAAAATCCAACAACACGATAGTTGGAGGAAAATTTGAAAGCATTCTATCCCACATTTGTCCGTGGAAAATCCGACAATTGTCCGATGGAGCGTACAAACGGTCGGATTTACTGACAACAGCCTGCCATCACACAATTCCCATTGGATAATCCAATTGGCTTAAGTCCTGCCTTTTTTTTATTCATTAAGCTAAGAAGTCCCAACCCAATCACTGAATGAGATGTTCTAAAATGCAGGGCAATGCATGCGCAAACGCATGGAACCCATCTCCATGTAGTGACACAACCGATATAGAGCAGCAGTCTTCCTGTATGGACAAGATTATTATACTTCCATGGGTCAAAGACAGACAGATATTCTCCCAACCTGACAAATAACCCCTCTCCATCTTTTCACTATATACTATATACACCTGAACACCAGCCGCTGGATTTTGGTCCAAGCATTTCTTCTTTTTCTGTCATTTATCACAATAAAGATGTATGCGACTTTGACTTGGCGGCCATGAAAATGAATGTGGCAGGGCAGAGATCCTTCTATAACAAAGTAACGGCCCCCGGTTACGCCATAGGCGTCTGGATAAATGATGGCCCATACATTGACTCTTTATCATTCCCCGGCTAAGTCAGCACTCGGAATTCTCTCCTCCGGGTCTACGTGAACCGCATCTTAACGAGCCCTCTGACTGCCATCCATTGTGCTACAGAGATTAGCCCTGATTTATAACCGCAGGAAAGGAGATGTGTCCGTCACCTAGAACCGCCAATTACACGTCTTCTTTCACTACCTTTTTTTTTTTTTAGGTATCATTAGAACAACCATTGAATTTCATTGGTTGCTACGGCCAACACAGTCGCTTTTTCCGTTTTTTTTTTTGTCACATATATTCATCCAAGGTTCACCGTCTCAAGCTGGGAATTGGGGAAAAAAATCCAAAAAATTTAAATTTAAAAGTGTTACTTCACCTTTACAAAAAAAAACTAAGAAATAATGGCCATGCAGGCAAGTGGCGTTTGTAGATCAAAGCGCGAGGCAAATTGGATGCGTTTTGAACCGCACGACACGTGAAATAACTGGCTTTCTATGGAGCAGGTTCACATATGTCAGGTGTAGCGGCAGTGCGAATCCCCTGCAAATTTAGGGCCTGGGTGCTTTTACAGCAGCTGTTTTTGGCTGTAGACAATATTTTCTACAATCATTAACCACTTCCATACCAGGCACTAACGCACCTTCCTGCCCAAGCCAGCTTTCAGCGCTGTCGTAATTTGACTGACAATCACGCGGTCATGCTACACTGTACCCAAACAAATTTTTTATCATTTTGATCCCACAAATAAAGCTTTCTTTTGGTGGTATTTGAACACCTCTGCGGTTTATATTTTTTGCAACAAAAAAAATGTTCTTTGTTTCTATTCTTTTTGTAAAAAGTACATTTTCTACTTTAATGACGGGCACTGATAAGGCGGCACCAGTAAAGGTGCCACTGATGACGGACACTGATAGGTGACACTAATGGGCACCAATAGGCGGCACATGTGTGACATTGCTGGGTATCATTGATTTGTGGACTTTCACAATGGTGCCAATCAGTGACCATTTGTGGGCACCGATTGGCACATATTTAGCATCAATTTGCATATGTGGATAGCCATGTAGGATGTACCTGGCCATCCACATGCTTGGGACTTTCCCTGGTGGTCCTGGCGGCTTCGCTGGTGGTCCAGTGTGGGCATCCGTGGGGGGGGCGGCGACGATAATCAGCGCAAACCCCCCCGTCAGGAGAGCCGCATTCAGCTCTCTGTCAGACGCGAGTGAGGAAGAGCCGATCAATGGCTTTTCCCGTTTACATCGTGATCAGCCGTGATTGGACACGGCTGATCACGTGGTAAAGAGTCTCCGGGTGTCAGTCTCAGACCGACACCCCGCATCACCGCGCTGCACGCCCCCACGGTCCCCCCAAATCCAGCATGCAACCTGGCAGGCCAGGAAGGGGGGGGGGGGGAGACAAGCAAGTCTTCTAAAGAATGGGGCGCGCTGCCTTCTGGGAACTGTGTTTCCCAGGAGGCAGCCACCCACTCACAAAGCACCTTGCGAGTTGCGCATTCGCTGTAGGAAACCGGCAGTGAAGCCGTAAGGCTTTACTGCCTGTTTACCTTAGTCAGGATGAGTAGCTGCTCACTTAAAAAAAAAAAAAAAAAAAAAAAAATGAAAAATGACCGGGTGGAATTCTGCTTTAAGCAACCCCCCCGATATGTTAAGGGCAAGTGGCCTAGTACGGTTGAAGAGGGGGCAATCCCCGCCAGGCTGCATGCTCGGGATAAGGGTCTGGTACAGATATTGGGGGGGGGGCCCCTTTTTATTTTAGCGTGGGGTTCCCCTAAAATCAGTACCAGAACCAAAAGGGTCTGGTATGGATTTTTTTATTGCCAGCAACGTTTTTTTTTCTACCTTTAGCCATCAGCGTAGATCCCCGCCGACAGCTGAGGAGTCACCCGTGCATCATTAGTGCATGGCGAGCTTTAGAAGCACTGAGCTAAAAGGGAAAGCACTTCTGTTTCTTCTATTGATGTCTCGCGCACTACACACTAAAGATTTCCTGAAAGTAGAACAGCCCGCAACTTTTAGGAACACGGGACAGGCATGAAAGCCACTTGAAGAATGGCCGTTCGGCTAAAGGTCGCAATCTAAGAAGGCAATTCTGCACGCCGGATTATAAAACGCTACATTTCAAAGGAGGTTAAAGTGAACCTGTCACCACGTAACACCCATTAACATTCATATTGATGGCGATCAACATAATGGGGGTTATTAAAGGCAAATACACTTTGGAATTGCAGTCGCTGTAGATCCGAGGAGGACATGAATAAAGAAAAAGAATAGCATTTTAGCTTGCACATGATTGGATGATAAAATCAGCAGAGCTTCCCCTCATTTCATATCTACCCCTCAGATTTAGAGCAAGTGCACTTTCAGTGAGATTTCACGTGCACTTAGTAAATACCCCATAATGTGTCTGAACAGATCTTTTTTTTTTTTAAGCCTCCAAAAAGGGCCAAAAAAGTACCCCTTTACCCAAATCTGGCCTGCCAAGCATGAGAGCTTTAAATATAATATTCACCCAGCTCAAAGTTCATGGCTGTCTACCTCCCAGGATCACCCTTAGCGGGAGGTGAGCTATAAAAAAAAAAAATTTGATGCCATCTATAGCACTGTTCCTGTAGAGGAGAGGGAACATCGCAAGGATGGGCGGAGTTGGGAACTACAAGGAAACCACACCTCTGGAATCCCAAAGATACAGTAGATGGTAATTTATTTAAGAATTACATCTGACTGGGAGGCTGCTCCAACCACATGCTGACTGGTGCATGTTTTCACACATATGATAAAATCAGCATTCATTTTTTATTTATTTTTTGATAGAAAGACTTAGAAAGCAAAGATCCTGGAGAATAAAATGGGGGCTGTTGCAATTTTTTTGTTACACAAAATTTGCACAGTTTATAAGCTCAAGGGAAAAATACACACTTGAATTTTAGTGCACACAAACAACAGAAAACCCAATTTTATGTTAAAAAAAAAAATATTATATATATATATATATATATATATATATATATATATATATATATATATATATATATATATATATATATATATATATATATATATATATATATATAAAAGATGATGTTACGTCAAGTAAAGAGATACTAAACATGCCAAGCTTTAGAGCCCATTCACACAAGGGCGATAGCCGCCTGACAAGTCACGTCCCGTTCTATTCAATAGAACCATTTTAATAGGGGCAACGCTCCGACTTAGAAAAAGATTCTTGTACAACTTTGGGGGCGACTTGCATTTACTTCTATACAGAAGTAATTTTGCAAGTCGCCTCGGAAGTCGTCTTCAGGTTGCCTTGCCGCGTCGCCCCAGTGTAAATGGGCTTTTAAAATTAAAGCGGATCTCCACCCTAATTATAACATTTGTTTAATTAGACTGCCACTGTATGATATGCAAAAAAAAAAAAAGTTATCTAAATCTGTACAGTACCTGTACATTAGTCAGTCTTCCAGTCTGTCTCACTGCGGGAATTTTCCGGGCATTGCATCACTTTCTGGTGTGATGCAGTGCGCTCTGGGAGCTTCTCTCCATAGCTCCGTGTTCACTGCGCAGCCGTGTTATCAAATATCGTGCTATTTCTTAAGCAGGAAGTGACGCGCGACATAAACAAAGGAAGGAGGGTGGGCTTTACAAAATTCTCCATTACAGTAGGGATAAAACATCCACCGGAAGTGCCGGCTTGTGGGCTTATGCCCACAGTTAAAATGGAAACGGAAGGAAGAATATAAGTTAATATTTCACACAGAATGGCAGCGGAGCGGCCGCGGGACACCAAAAACGTGAGTTCAACAAATTAGTGACATGAACCATTCAACTAGCCCTTAACTTAAAGACCGGACCAATATGCTGCTAAATGCCCAGAGGCATTTTTACAATTCGGCACTGCGTCGCTTTAACAGACAATTGCGCAGTCATGCGATGTGGCTCCCAAACAACCTTTGCGTCCTTTTTCCTCCCACAAATAGAGCTTTCTTTTGATGGCATTTGATCGCCTCTGCGATTTTTAATTTTTTGCGCTATAAACAAAAAATAGAGCAACATTTTTGAAAAATTATATTTTTTACTTTTTGTTATAAGTAAAAATCGAATAAACTAAATTTTAGTCAAACATTTAGGCCAAAATGTATTCAGCCACATGTCTTTAGTAAAAAAAAGAAAAAAAAAAACGCGGGGCTACTCTGTACCTAACACTAACTGCCTGTCACACTAACACTAAATGCAGTGATCAGTAAATATAAGATCACTGCAATCAGTGACACTGTGACAGGGGGTGGGGGGGGGGGGTGATCGAAAGGGGTTAATGTGCCTATGTGTGTGGTGTCAGTGTAGTGTTGGTGTGACTTACTGTGCAAGTCTTCTCTCCTCTCGGCGGATTGAAAATACAGCCGAGAAAAGAGCTCACATCACTTCCTCTGCCTATGTTTACATTACATTAGGCAGAGAAGGTGACACGCGGGGAGGACGCGCATTGGCTGGGAGCGATCCGGAGGGTGTGGACAAAAACCAACAGCTGCCCCGTCATTCCGGATCGCTCCCACAGCCACGGGAACCGCTGCATGTACCAGGGGGGTGGTCCCGATCGGTCCCCCGACCCACGTCTAGGCAGGGACGTTCAGGTATGCCAATGTGCCTGTACGTGCCATTCTGCCGCCGTAATTGTACATGCGGCGGTCCATAAGCGGTTAAGAAAAAAATGTTTTTTTGCGTGGGAGAGCCACTTGTGTGATTAAAGCGGAATGGCCACAAACCATTGTCCCGAAAAGTATCCAAAGGTGACACAATAAAAGCCTTGCAGGTTATCAGTTTGGAGTTATTTGTGAATTATGGTGGTAAAATTATTGCTCTCACTCCGACGTTTATGGTGATGTGTCACGTGTGGTAAAATAAATCATTGTTTACATACGCATGGCAGACATACACTCAGGATTGCATTTGCTCTGTGTGCACAGGGGAGGTTGCTTTTTTTACTGCCATCACAAGTGGGCAAACATGCCCCCTAGTGATAGCTTTGGCCAGGTGACAGGTGCTCTTTATAGAGACATTAGACCCCTGTTGTCTCCCCCCTGCCCTTCAAAGCATCTAACCATACACAGATCGTGTTTGATTAGCCGCTTCCCTGCAGCTTCCCTTTAACAGTAAGGGAGCGATCGCTGTAAAACCTGAAGTGACTAAATCCTTATCGCTTTCAACTTTATTTGCCACAGAGGAGTAAAATGGATGTTCTTCCTCTTCTCTGCGGTAAGTCGCCATGGTGCCGGGCTCCCAGGAGGAACGCAAGAACCAGGGAACCACTGTAGTTGGCATTGGCAGAAGGAGTGGGGGGGGGGCAGGTTCCTTCCCAGCGCTGTAAAAGTGATCAGGTGGATGTAAAGCTGCCTGGTTTCTTACATCAGATCACAGGGCCTTTAGGTAATGATGTGTATGGATTATATTTGGAGAATAAGAATATCATTTAGGGTCCCTTTATTACAGCTCTGTATTCATTAACCTCTTGGCTCTGGCGCCTCCCGACACTTTAAAAACGGTTTACAATTTCAGGAGGTGGGGCTTGTGATAATGCCAACATTGAGGTTGCAGCATGGCCCCATGGCAATGAATAGGTCATGTTTGGCAGGTGGTAATGCCCACTAAACTCGGTGATGTATATTTTTGCTGAGCTGTGTATACCACCCCATATGGCTGCGCAGTAAAAATACAACTCATCCACCTATTGTTACAGCCTCTCCCCAAGTGTAAAATAAAGCTGTGTTAATCTGAAGACTGAATGGACAAAAACAACAAATGCTCTGGCATGTCAAATAGCTTCTGTATATATATATATATATTTTTTCATCTCTATATTTAACTTTGTCTGGAGTCAAGCTTTAATCCTCATACACACGATCGATTTTTCTGCAGACAAAACGTAAGACTTTTGCCTGAAGTGCTCGTCTTGCATACAAACCCCAAACAATTGTTGGCCAACAAACATGAAACTACGCGTTTTTCAGCTCTTTAGTGCCACCCTTTGGGCAACTTCTGCCAATGTTGTGCTATGGTTAACATTGCTTCTGAGCATGCGTGTTAGTACTTTGGATTTTCCCCCCCGATGGACTTGTGTACACACGATCAGATAATCTGACATCACACATTTGTGTCGAAAATTTTTAAAGCATGCTATCCCACATTTGTGGAGCATACAAACGGTCGGATTTTCCAACAAACGCCTGCCATCACACAATGTGGTGCACAATTATTGGAGACCCGTGACTTTTGGATAGAGGAAGGGGGAGGGGGTAAAACCCGTCGGCTTTTTTTTTTTCTGTGTGCTATTAGAGATTTTCCTTCACTTCCTGTCCCAGGAAAATCCCTAAAGTAAGGACATCCCTGAGTGTCCCCATTGGAAGATTTCTCCCTTTGGCTGTTCTGGTGGCAACCCAAAATTTGGAATTTGCTTTCACTATTGATGATGGTAAACATTTCAAATAGAGAGGGTGAATCAAACTAATGGGACACAGACAGCAATAAAAAATAAAAAAAACAGGGATTCTAATCCCTCTCCACTCTATTCAAAAAATCCTTTAGTTCCACTTTAAAGGGTCACTAAAGGAAAAAAAATATTTTGCTGAAATGACTGTTTACAGGGTATAGAGACATAAAAGTTAACCGATTCCTTTTCAAAATGATTAAAAATAGATAAAAATCAATCATATAAATGTGCCTGCAGGTTAGTTTCACTTTTGAACTGGCTTCATGTTTCTGCAAAGTAGAAATAGACACATAGAATAAAAACAAACAAATCCAGGGCAGTGTTTTGTTTTTAAAATTAATCTGATTGGTTCTGGTAATGACAGCTTAGAACAGCGTGAGAAAGCTCTCAGTACTGTGGTTATAAGGAAACAGACAAGCAAGAAGTGTGGAGAACAGAGCAGGATTACAGCAACTTCAAAGCAAAAATGAACAATGAGGACATGAAACCAGTACTGCAGTAAGGAAAAGGAAGCTATTTAGCTAAAAAAAAAAAATTCCTTTAGTGATCCTTTAAGTCAGGGAGTGCTAGAACCTCGGTTTTCTTTTACCGTTTTCTGATCCTCATCACACAAATTTCCCTTACTTTCCTTACTTTGGACGTCAATGTTTTTGTAATTCCCCGCGCGCGCCACTGGGTGGCACGCAGCGGGGAAAAACAGTGCCGTCGCATCGCCGAGGATTCGATGCGTGTACTTGGCGGCCGCGGTGTCCGTCAGGTACACGCGATCGGCGGTGACAGAGCAGGGACGTGGAGCTGTGTGTGTAAACATACAACTCCACGTCCTGTCAGGGAGAGGAGACCGATCTGTGTCTCTTGTACATAGGGACACAGCAATCGGTCACCTCCCCCAGTCACCCCCCTCCCCCCACACAGTTAGAACACACCCAGGATATACATTTAACCCCTTCCTCACCCCCTAGTGTTAACCCCTTCAATGCCAGTCACATTTATACAGTAATTAGTGCATATTTATAGCACTGGTCGCTGTATAAATGTGAATGGCGCCAAAAATGTGTCAGTGTCCACCGTAATGTCACAGTCCCAATAAAAATCGCAGATCGCCGCCATTACTAGTAAAAAAAAAAAAAAAAATACGTAGAAGAATACGTATCGGCCTTAACTGAGAAAAAAAAAAAAACGTTTTAAAAAAAAAAAAAATTGGGATATTTATTATAGCAACAAGTAAAAATATATATATATATATATATATATATATTTTTTTTTAAATTGTCGTTCTTTTTTTGTTTATAACGCAAAAAATAAAAACCGCACGGGCGATCAAATACCAGCAAAAGAAATCTCTATTTGTGGGGAAAAAAGGACGCCAATTTTGTTTGGGAGCCACGTCGCACGACCGCGCAAATGTCAGTTAAAGTGACGCAGTGCCGGAAGCTAAAATTTCGCCTGGGCACGAAGGGGGTTTATGTGCCCAGTAAGCAAGTGGTTAAGAAAAAAAAAAGAAAAAAACATTAAATTATATTAAATTCTAGATTGTAAGCTCTAATGAGCAGGGCCCTCTGACCCCTCTTGAATTGTATTGTAACTGTACAGCACTGTGCAAACTGTTGGTGCTATATAAATCCTGTATAATAATAATGAATGTGAGTCAGGGACCTTAGATTGTAAGCTCCTTAAGGTGAAGGGACTGATGTCAATGTACACTGTATATGTAGCGCTGCGTAAATTGACGGCGCTATATAAGTACCTAAATAATAATAAGATAAATATGTAATATCTGCTACTGTCACTTCATAACACTCATTTAAAAAGAAAAAATAATCATTTAATAACGTACTGACAGCTGTGGCAGGGACGGGGTTAAAATGGGAGCTGCGAAACAAATAGTTGAAGAATGTGCAAATACAAAAAAAAAAAGTTGGATTATGGCTTTAACTGCAGTGTAACAGATCACACCGGGGACTGTCTTCTAGGAGAGCCTGGGCTGATCCACACATGGGGGGAGGCCGCGGCCTCCATACTGGGGCTGGGAGACAAGGGGTTAACCCACCCCGAGCGATGGGCCTTTCCCAATTGTGTCACCGCACTCCTCCCCAACACACAGCACATACCTTCCACACACTTCACATGTCACACTGGAAGAACATCTGCACAGCTCTATAGTGTGAGAGAGATAGATGGATTATTATTTCCCCCCCCCCCCCATATATATATATATATATATATATATATATATATATATATATATATATATATATATAGATTATTAAAAAATCATGTTTTAAATTATCTATATAAAAAAATATGTCATATACATACACACACTAATATATATATATATGTGTGATAGATAATTTAAAACATGATTTTTTAATAATCTATGTAAACAAGGCAGATAGCTGTTCTGTCAGTGGGGAAGGCATGGATCCTGTGTTCCTGCAAAGCAGAGACATGGATACATACCTTCCCCTAGTACACACACGATCTAGCTAGGCACACAGTTAACCCCTTCGATTGCCCCTGATGTTAAACCCTTCCCAGCCAGTGTCATTAGTACAGTGACAGTGCATATTTTTAGCACTGATCACTGTATTGGTGTCACTCACTGGTCCCCAAAAAGTGAGAAAAGTGTCCGTTTGTTTCAGATTTGTCCACCACAATACTGCAGTCTTGATACAAGTCATTGATCGCCGCCATTACTAGTTTAATAAAAAACATAATATCTATTATTATAAAGCAGTGGTCTCCAAACTGCAGCTTTTTACCTGCTTTCATTCGGCCCTTAAGGTGCTGTTGTATTCGCCAACACCAATGAAGGGCGCGATTCGGCCCAATGACACCAACGATGGGGCCCAACTCCTCCCAATGACACCAACGATGGGACACAACTCCTCCCAATGACACCAACGATGGGACACAACTCCTCCCAATGACACCAACGATGGGACACAACTCCTCCCAATGACACCAACGATGGGACACAACTCCTCCCAATGACACCAACGATGGGACACAACTCCTCCCAATGACACCAACGATGGGACACAACTCCTCCCAATGACACCAACGATGGGACACAACTCCTCCCAATGACACCAACGATGGGACACAACGCCTCCCAATGACACCAACGATGGGACACAACGCCTCCCAATGACACCAACGATGGGACACAATGCCTCCCAATGACACCAACGATGGGACACAATGCCTCCCAATGACACCAACGATGGGACACAATTCCTCCCAATGACACCAACGATGGGACACAATTCCTCCCAATGACACCAACGATGGGACACAATTCCTCCCAATGACACCAACGATGGGGCCCAATGACACCACTGATGGAACACAATTCCTCCTAATGACACCAATGATGGGGCCCAATTCTTCCCAATGAAACCAACGATGGGACACAACTCCTCCCAATGACACCAACGATGGGACACAACTCCTCCCAATGACACCAACGATGGGGCCCAATGACACCAACGATGGGGCCCAATGACACCACTGATGGAACACAATTCCTCCTAATGACACCAATGATGGGGCCCAATTCTTCCCAATGACACCAACGATGGGACACAATTCCTCCCAATGACAGCAACAACGGGGGCCAATTCCTTCTGACACCAATGATGGAGGACTGTTTACTCCCACTAACGCCGAGACATTTTGTACTTGCGATGCCCGCACTCCGGCCCCCTAAAGTCTGAAGGACAGTAAACTGGCCTTTGTTTAATAAATTAGGAGGAGACCCCCTGATATAAAGAATTGTAGTCTCTGCACAGAATGCACAAGGAAAGAAGAGCGATGGATGAATGAATAGCAGGATCTCCCTTATCCAGTCATAAAGACTTGAAGCTTTTTAAGAAAATGCACAGAGGGGACGTGGAGTGACGAATGAATGGCAAGATCCCCCTCATCCATTCACTGAAAATAATGCTTTTTGTGAATGGATGATTGAAGAGGAAAAGGGAGGACAACGATGGGATCTCTCACTGTGACGGCCGCAGCTCTTCAACTCTGCAGGGAGAGGCACCTACCATGTAGACGCTGACACAGGTAAATGGCTGTACATGATCAGGTAAACGCCGATAGCTTCTGCACTGACATTTACCTCTGCATGCGCATGCAACGCTTCTCCTCATATGTGGAACTGGCACGTATGGTACGGGGAGAAGAGCTTACAATCTAAACATTTGTTCGGGAACTCTTCGTCTGGCTCTCACCCTCTTGCATTTGTTGTTATGCATATTGTGTGCCATCAATAGGCCGTTTCACTTGTGTCAGCCCGTCAGAAAATGGAAATTAATGTTTTTAGCCAATAAAATAATAATCTGCAACAGTGACAGCGATCAGATCTATGTGAAGATTTTATATTTTGGAAGACAGAGAAGCCCCAAAAATAGGAGGATGTTCAATGGATTCTTCATCACGTGACCAAATCTGACACCTGACCGGGGGGGGGGGGCAGTGGACACCAACCTATATTGTACAGGGGGAAGGGGGGGTGACAAACGCACGTATACTGTGCTCGAGGGGGGGGGCGGGACAGCAAACAACCCACACCTATACTGTGCAGGGGGGGGGGGGCACCAACCCACCTATACTATACAGGGGGGGTAACACATCTATACTGTGCTCGGGGGGGGGGCACCAAACCTATACTGTGTGGGGGGGTGCACCAACCCACACCTATACTGTGCAGGGGGGCACCAACCCACCTGTACTGTGCAGGGGGGGGGGTAACACATCTATACTGTGCTCGGGGGGGGGCACCAAAAAACACAAACCTATACTGTGTGTGTGTGGGGGGGGGGGTGGTGCACCAACCCACCCACACCTATACTGTGCAGGAGGGGGCACCAACCAACCACCTATACTGTGCAAAGGGGAGGGGGGGGCACCAAACAACCCACACCTATACTGTGCAGGGAGGGGGCACACACACCTCCAAGCATTAGTATAGAGCTGGCCTCAGGTTCTGACCTAACTGTGAGGGGGGCACCCTCAATAGATGGGGCTCCCTAACCATGCAGGAAATGATATACATATGGGGGGGATAATTTATCTTAGGAAGGCTGTGCAGTCTAATGCCCCCTCCCCGATGCCAGCTCTGACACACAGACACGTGCCAACCGATCGCATCCTCCCCTCCATACAGAAGTAGATGGACATTCATTCACCTCCAGCAGCCGCCCACCTACAGGCCGAGTGTACACAACATCTGTACACCATTTACATCTCATTACTACAGAAACACAAAGTTCAACGGCCTGTCAGAGCCCCCTCCCCCCAACTACATTATATACCATAGAGAGAGCAGGGTATAGACTACATACCATAGAGCCAGTATATATCAGAGAATATATAATACATACCATAAAGGGAGTATATACACCATAGAGCGAGGAGCATATATAATACATACCATAGAGCATATATAATATATACCATAGAGCCAGTACGTATCAGAGTGAGGAGCATATATAATATATACCATAGAGCGAGGAGGGTATAGACTACATACCATAGAGCCAGTATATATCATAGAGCTGGAAGCGTATATAATACATACCATAAAGGGAGTATATACACCATAGAGCGAGGAGCATATATAATACATACCATAGAGCATATATAATATATACCATAGAGCCAGTACGTATCAGAGTGAGGAGCATATATAATATATACCATAGAGCGAGGAGGGTATAGACTACATACCATAGAGCCAGTATATATCATAGAGCTGGAAGCGTATATAATACATACCATAAAGGGAGTATATACACCATAGAGCGAGGAGCATATATAATACATACCATAGAGCATATATAATATATACCATAGAGCCAGTACGTATCAGAGTGAGGAGCATATATAATATATACCATAGAGCGAGGAGGGTATAGACTACATACCATAGAGCCAGTATATACCATAGAGCTGGAAGCGTATATAATACATACCATAGAGCCAGTATATAGTATACACCATAGAAGATAATATATACCATAGAGCCAGTATATACACACACACAATAGAGCAAGGACCATATAGAATTATATATATATATTAGCACCAGTACATACCATGGAGTGATAATACACAAATCACATAGTGTGTGTGATTGATAGAGATCTCTTATTTCTATATTATTATTTTTAAAAGGTATGGTAATTACTATATGGTATGCACTGTGTGCACATACCATATCATGCATAGTACATAATATATAGTGAGCATATATAGTAGATACCATATAGTGAAAATTATATATAGATATATACACACACACATATCTCTCCATATACTAACGCTATCTATATATTGCACACCATATACTAAAGTACATACTATATAGAGAGCAGATAGTACTTCTTCTATAGTGAATATATGTAGTACATTATAGTATATACGGAATGTATATGACATACTGTATATACCTGTACAGACATAGATGGGGGGTGATGACCCCCCTGGCCCCCTGTATACAGAGGGGGAGGGGGTGGATGTGATGAGTAGTATACAGTCCTATACAAGATCCCCCCAGTGCTCCCCCTCCCCCATAACACACACACACAGGGGGTAGTGGAAGGGATCGGCGCTCTCACCCTTGTTCTCCTCCGGGGACTGGGACGGACTGGGATGTACTGGGAAAGATCCAGGGATGGTGGGGTTGTTTTTCCTCCTGCAGGGTGCTGATCTCCTCCCAGAGAACTTGCAGTCGGGCGATGTCAGGCGGGCTGAGTGGTGTCAGTTTATCCTCATGGTGCCCCGGATTAGTGGGGGGGGGGTCCCGGTTTGGGGGGTGTCTAGGAAGCGGTGTGATCCGCCATGTTGCACACACACATCCAGGGAGAGATCCCGGGGCTGGCCCAGCTTCCTGGAGAGGGGCGGGGCCGCCTGCCAATCACAGCGCGCGCAGACACGCCCCCCTCCGGCGCCCAGCTGCACTTCCCACACATCACATAACAAGATACATTTGTTTCCTGCGAGGATCCCAGGATCGCTACATTGTATGAGAGCGCCATTGTGTACTACGGGGATCCCAGGATCGCTACATTGTATGAGAGCGCCATTGTGTGCTACGGGGATCCCAGGATCGCTACCTTGTGATGAGAGCGCCATTGTGTGCTACGGGGATCCCAGGATCGCTACATTGTATGAGAGCGCCATTGTGTGCTACGGGGATCCCAGGATCGCTACATTGTATGAGAGCGCCATTGTGTGCTACGGGGATCCCAGGATCGCTACATTGTATGAGAGCGCCATTGTGTGCTACGGGGATCCCAGGATCGCTACATTGTATGAGAGCGCCATTGTGTGCTACGGGGATCCCAGGATCGCTACATTGTATGAGAGCGCCATTGTGTGCTACGGGGATCCCAGGATCGCTACATTGATGAGAGCGCCATTGTGTGCTACGGGGATCCCAGGATCGCTACATTGCATGAGAGCGCCATTGTGTGCTACGGGGATCCCAGGATCGCTACATTGCATGAGAGCGCCATTGTGTGCTACGGGGATCCCAGGATCGCTACATTGATGAGAGCGCCATTGTGTGCTACGGGGATCCCAGGATCGCTACATTGTATGAGAGCGCCATTGTGTGCTACGGGGATCCCAGGATCGCTACATTGTATGAGAGCGCCATTGTGTGCTACGGGGATCCCAGGATCGCTACATTGTATGAGAGCGCCATTGTGTGCTACGGGGATCCCAGGATCGCTACATTGTATGAGAGCGCCATTGTGTGCTACGGGGATCCCAGGATCGCTACATTGTATGAGAGCGCCATTGTGTGCTACGGGGATCCCAGGATCGCTACATTGTATGAGAGCGCCATTGTGTGTACTACGGGGATCCCAGGATCGCTACATTGTATGAGAGCGCCATTGTGTGCTACGGGGATCCCAGGATCGCTACATTGTATGAGAGCGCCATTGTGTGCTACGGGGATCCCAGGATCGCTACATTGTATGAGAGCGCCATTGTGTGCTACGGGGATCCCAGGATCGCTACATTGTATGAGAGCGCCATTGTGTATTGTGTGCTACGGGGATCCCAGGATCGCTACATTGTATGAGAGCGCCATTGTGTGCTACGGGGATCCCAGGATCGCTACATTGTATGAGAGCGCCATTGTGTGCTACGGGGATCCCAGGATCGCTACATTGATGAGAGCGCCATTGTGTGCTACGGGGATCCCAGGATCGCTACATTGATGAGAGCGCCATTGTGTGCTACGGGGATCCCAGGATCGCTACATTGCATGAGAGCGCCATTGTGTGCTACGGGGATCCCAGGATCGCTACATTGTATGAGAGCGCCATTGTGTGCTACGGGGATCCCAGGATCGCTACATTGTATGAGAGCGCCATTGTGTGCTACGGGGATCCCAGGATCGCTACATTGTATGAGAGCGCCATTGTGTGCTACGGGGATCCCAGGATCGCTACATTGTATGAGAGCGCCATTGTGTGCTACGGGGATCCCAGGATCGCTACATTGTATGAGAGCGCCATTGTGTGCTACGGGGATCCCAGGATCGCTACATTGCATGAGAGCGCCATTGTGTGCTACGGGGATCCCAGGATCGCTACATTGTATGAGAGCGCCATTGTGTGCTACGGGGGGATCCATTGTGTGATGTGTACAGGATCGCATTGTATGATATTGTGGGGTACATCCTGCACAGTGAGAGCGCCATTGTGTGCTACGGGGATCCCAGGATCGCTACATTGTATGAGAGCGCCATTGTGTGCTACGGGGATCCCAGGGATCGCTACATTGTATGAGAGCGCCATTGTGTGCTACGGGGATCCCAGGATCGCTACATTGTATGAGAGCGCCATTGTGTGCTACGGGGATCCCAGGATCGCTACATTGTATGAGAGCGCCATTGTGTGCTACGGGGATCCCAGGATCGCTACATTGTATGAGAGCGCCATTGTGTGCTACGGGGATCCCAGGATCGCTACATTGCATTGTATGAGAGCGCCATTGTGTGCTACGGGGATCCCAGGATCGCTACATTGTATGAGAGCGCCATTGTGTGCTACGGGGATCCCAGGATCGCTACATTGTATGAGAGCGCCATTGTGTACTACGGGGATCCCAGGATCGCTACATTGTATGAGAGCGCCATTGTGTGCTACGGGGATCCCAGGGTCGCTACATTGTATGAGAGCGCCATTGTGTGCTACGGGGATCCCAGGATCGCTACATTGTATGAGAGCGCCATTGTGTGCTACGGGGATCCCAGGATCGCTACATTGTATGAGAGCGCCATTGTGTGCTACGGGGATCCCAGGGTCGCTACATTGTATGAGAGCGCCATTGTGTGCTACGGGGATCCAGGATCGCTACATTGTATGAGAGCGCCATTGTGTGCTGCGGGGATCCCAGGATCGCTACATTGTATGAGAGCGCCATTGTGTGCTACGGGGATCCCAGGATCGCTACATTGTATGAGAGCGCCATTGTGTGCTACGGGGATCCCAGGGTCGCTACATTGTATGAGAGCGCCATTGTGTACTACGGGGATCCCAGGATCGCTACATTGTATGAGAGCGCCTTTGTGTGCTACGGGGATCCCAGGATCGCTACATTGTATGAGAGCGCCATTGTGTGCTACGGGGATCCCAGGATCGCTACCTTGTATGAGAGCGCCATTGTGTGCTACGGGGATCCCAGGATCGCTACATTGTATGAGAGCGCCATTGTGTGCTACGGGGATCCCAGGATCGCTACATTGTATGAGAGCGCCATTGTGTACTACGGGGATCCCAGGATCGCTACATTGTATGAGAGCGCCATTGTGTGCTACGGGGATCCCAGGATCGCTACATTGTATGAGAGCGCCATTGTGTACTACAGGGATCCCAGGATCGCTACATTGTATGAGAGCGCCATTGTGTACTACGGGGATCTCAGGATCGCTACATTGTATGAGAGCGCCATTGTGTACTACGGGGATCCCAGGATCGCTACATTGTATGAGAGCGCCATTGTGTGCTACGGGGATCCCAGGGTCGCTACATTGTATGAGAGCGCCATTGTGTACTACGGGGATCCCAGGATCGCTACATTGTATGAGAGCGCCATTGTGTACTACGGGGATCCCAGGATCGCTACATTGTATGAGAGCGCCATTGTGTACTACGGGGATCCCAGGATCGCTACATTGTATGAGAGCGCCATTGTGTGCTACGGGGATCCCAGGATCGCTACCTTGTGATGAGAGCGCCATTGTGTGCTACGGGGATCCCAGGATCGCTACATTGTATGAGAGCGCCATTGTGTGCTACGGGGATCCCAGGATCGCTACATTGTATGAGAGCGCCATTGTGTGCTACGGGGATCCCAGGATCGCTACATTGTATGAGAGCGCCATTGTGTGCTACGGGGATCCCAGGATCGCTACATTGTATGAGAGCGCCATTGTGTGCTACGGGGATCCCAGGATCGCTACATTGTATGAGAGCGCCATTGTGTGCTACGGGGATCCCAGGATCGCTACATTGTATGAGAGCGCCATTGTGTGCTACGGGGATCCCAGGATCGCTACATTGCATGAGAGCGCCATTGTGTGCTACGGGGATCCCAGGATCGCTACATTGCATGAGAGCGCCATTGTGTGCTACGGGGATCCCAGGATCGCTACATTGTATGAGAGCGCCATTGTGTGCTACGGGGATCCCAGGATCGCTACATTGTATGAGAGCGCCATTGTGTGCTACGGGGATCCCAGGATCGCTACATTGTATGAGAGCGCCATTGTGTGCTACGGGGATCCCAGGATCGCTACATTGTATGAGAGCGCCATTGTGTGCTACGGGGATCCCAGGATCGCTACATTGTATGAGAGCGCCATTGTGTGCTACGGGGATCCCAGGATCGCTACATTGTATGAGAGCGCCATTGTGTGCTACGGGGATCCCAGGATCGCTACATTGCATGAGAGCGCCATTGTGTGCTACGGGGATCCCAGGATCGCTACATTGTATGAGAGCGCCATTGTGTACTACGGGGATCCCAGGATCGCTACATTGTATGAGAGCGCCATTGTGTGCTACGGGGATCCCAGGATCGCTACCTTGTGATGAGAGCGCCATTGTGTGCTACGGGGATCCCAGGATCGCTACATTGTATGAGAGCGCCATTGTGTGCTACGGGGATCCCAGGATCGCTACATTGTATGAGAGCGCCATTGTGTGCTACGGGGATCCCAGGATCGCTACATTGTATGAGAGCGCCATTGTGTGCTACGGGGATCCCAGGATCGCTACATTGTATGAGAGCGCCATTGTGTGCTACGGGGATCCCAGGATCGCTACATTGTATGAGAGCGCCATTGTGTGCTACGGGGATCCCAGGATCGCTACATTGTATGAGAGCGCCATTGTGTGCTACGGGGATCCCAGGATCGCTACATTGTATGAGAGCGCCATTGTGTGCTACGGGGATCCCAGGATCGCTACATTGTATGAGAGCGCCATTGTGTGCTACGGGGATCCCAGGATCGCTACATTGTATGAGAGCGCCATTGTGTGCTACGGGGATCCCAGGATCGCTACATTGTATGAGAGCGCCATTGTGTGCTACGGGGATCCCAGGATCGCTACATTGCATGAGAGCGCCATTGTGTGCTACGGGGATCCCAGGATCGCTACATTGCATGAGAGCGCCATTGTGTGCTACGGGGATCCCAGGATCGCTACATTGTATGAGAGCGCCATTGTGTACTACGGGGATCCCAGGATCGCTACATTGTATGAGAGCGCCATTGTGTGCTACGGGGATCCCAGGGTCGCTACATTGTATGAGAGCGCCATTGTGTGCTACGGGGATCCCAGGATCGCTACATTGTATGAGAGCGCCATTGTGTGCTACGGGGATCCCAGGATCGCTACATTGTATGAGAGCGCCATTGTGTGCTACGGGGATCCCAGGGTCGCTACATTGTATGAGAGCGCCATTGTGTGCTACGGGGATCCCAGGATCGCTACATTGTATGAGAGCGCCATTGTGTGCTGCGGGGATCCCAGGATCGCTACATTGTATGAGAGCGCCATTGTGTGCTACGGGGATCCCAGGATCGCTACATTGTATGAGAGCGCCATTGTGTGCTACGGGGATCCCAGGGTCGCTACATTGTATGAGAGCGCCATTGTGTACTACGGGGATCCCAGGATCGCTACATTGTATGAGAGCGCCTTTGTGTGCTACGGGGATCCCAGGATCGCTACATTGTATGAGAGCGCCATTGTGTGCTACGGGGATCCCAGGATCGCTACCTTGTATGAGAGCGCCATTGTGTGCTACGGGGATCCCAGGATCGCTACATTGTATGAGAGCGCCATTGTGTGCTACGGGGATCCCAGGATCGCTACATTGTATGAGAGCGCCATTGTGTACTACGGGGATCCCAGGATCGCTACATTGTATGAGAGCGCCATTGTGTGCTACGGGGATCCCAGGATCGCTACATTGTATGAGAGCGCCATTGTGTACTACAGGGATCCCAGGATCGCTACATTGTATGAGAGCGCCATTGTGTACTACGGGGATCTCAGGATCGCTACATTGTATGAGAGCGCCATTGTGTACTACGGGGATCCCAGGATCGCTACATTGTATGAGAGCGCCATTGTGTGCTACGGGGATCCCAGGATCGCTACATTGTATGAGAGCGCCATTGTGTACTACGGGGATCCCAGGATCGCTACATTGTATGAGAGCGCCATTGTGTGCTACGGGGATCCCAGGATCGCTACATTGTATGAGAGCGCCATTGTGTACTACGGGGATCCCAGGATCGCTACATTGTATGAGAGCGCCATTGTGTGTACTACGGGGATCCCAGGATCGCTACATTGTATGAGAGCGCCATTGTGTACTACGGGGATCCCAGGATCGCTACATTGTATGAGAGCGCCATTGTGTACTACAGGGATCCCAGGATCGCTACATTGTATGAGAGCGCCATTGTGTACTACGGGGATCCCAGGATCGCTACATTGTATGAGAGCGCCATTGTGTACTACAGGGATCCCAGGATCGCTACATTGTATGAGAGCGCCATTGTGTACTACGGGGATCCCAGGATCGCTACATTGTATGAGAGCGCCATTGTGTACTACGGGGATCCCAGGATCGCTACATTGTATGAGAGCGCCATTGTGTACTACAGGGATCCCAGGATCGCTACATTGTATGAGAGCGCCATTGTGTGCTACGGGGATCCCAGGATCGCTACATTGTATGAGAGCGCCATTGTGTACTACGGGGATCCCAGGATCGCTACATTGTATGAGAGCGCCATTGTGTGCTACGGGGATCCCAGGATCGCTACATTGTATGAGAGCGCCATTGTGTACTACGGGGATCCCAGGATCGCTACATTGTATGAGAGCGCCATTGTGTACTACGGGGATCCCAGGATCGCTACATTGTATGAGAGCGCCATTGTGTACTACAGGGATCCCAGGATCGCTACATTGTATGAGAGCGCCATTGTGTGCTACGGGGATCCCAGGATCGCTACATTGTATGAGAGCGCCATTGTGTACTACGGGGATCCCAGGATCGCTACATTGTATGAGAGCGCCATTGTGTGCTACGGGGATCCCAGGACTCAGTCCGATCTCCAGAGGGGGGGGGGGATCACATTCATCTACACTGCATGGAAACTCATGTGTGTAATCAGTGTCAGCTCTGCTCATCACATAAATAATAATAATGTATGATCAACACAGCTGACATTTATTAACTGCTTCAATACCGGGCATTTTCACCCCCTTCTTGCCCAGACCAATTTTTAGTGTCGCACTTTGAATGACAATTGCGCGATCGTGCAATGTGGCTTCCACACAAAATTGGCGTCCTTTTTTTCCCACAAATAGAACTTTCTTTTGGTGGTATTTGATCGCCTGTGCGGTTTTTATTTTTTGCGCTATAAACAAAAGAAGAGCGACAATTTTGAAAAAAACACAATATTTTTTACTTTTGAAATGTAATAAATTAGAAAAAAAAAAAAATTTTTGGTAAAACAAATCGCAATAAGCGTATATTGATTGGTTTGCACAAAAGTTATAGCGTCTATAAAATAGGGGATCTTTTTATGGCATTTTTATTTTTTAGTAGTAATGGCAGCGATCTGCGATTTTTATTGTGACCGTGACATTGCGACACATCGGACACTTTTGACACATTTTTGGGACCATTCACATTTATGCAGCGATTCGTGCAGGGCCGGATTAACATAGGGGCTCCAGGCCCCTTTCTGAAGATAGGCCTCGGGGGTTGTAGCTCGACGACTAGAGGTCACAGAAATCCCACATTTGGGGGGTAGTCAGTTGAAGACCTACCCCACAACCGGCCAAAATATGGGATGGCTATCATTTATGGTTACCGGAGATACGGACCTGCTTGCACAGCCTGTCAGAAGCTACATACAGAGCGGCCATTATAAATACAAGCTGACACACTGCAGCAGACTGAGAAAAAAAATCATCATTTGTTTTTTGCTAGAAAATTACTCTATGGTGGTCTTTGCAACTTTTTATGTTGCACGGTAAAGAGCTGCACGATTCTCGCTAAAATGACAACTGCAATTTTTTTTTGCTTAGAAGACAGATCACGGTTCTCTCACGATTCGTGTGGCATAACATCATCTTTCACATTAAAATGAAAAAAAAAAAATGGGCTAACTTTACTGTTTTGTTTTTATGGTTTTTATTATTCATTGAAGTGGGCAAATGCAGTGTGACATAAAATATTGCAGCAATTGTCATTTTTGTCTCTGATAAAATATATATAATGTTTGGCGGTTCCAAGTAATTTTCTAGCAAAAAATATTGATTTTTAACTTAAAGCGGATGGTTCACCCCAAAAAAATATTAAAAGCCAGCAGCAACAAATACTGCAGCTGCTGACTTTTAATATTAGGACACATAGGCCGTGTACACACGGCAGAGAACCTCGACGGGCAGAACACATCGTTCCGCCCGTCGAGGTTCTCTGCCGGCCGTCGAAATCGGCGACCCGCCCGTCGGGAATGGCAACCAGCCATTCTTCCAGGCGGGCCGTCGAGCAAATAGAGAGCGTGCTCTCTATTTCTGCTCGACGGGCTTCCCGACGGGAAGCTCGCCGAGAGTGTACACACGGCCGAGGTCCTCGCTGGAATGCAGCTTCCAGCGAGGTTCTCGCTGGTTTCCAGCGAGAACCTCGGTCGTGTGTACGCCGCCTTACCTGTCCTGGAGTCCAGCGGCGTCCGTAGCAGAGGACGAGCGATCGCTCGTCACCCTGCTGCTCCCCCCTCCATCCACGGTGAGGGAACCAGGAAGTGAAGCGCTGCGGCTTCACTGCCCGGTTCCCTACGGTGCATGCGCGAGTCGCGCTGCGCTTCGCGATTGGCTCCCGCTGTGTGCTGGGAGCCGAGAGTTCCCAGCACACAACGGGAAAAGCCCATCTTTTGCCCGAGACTTCGGGCCGGAAGTGGGTGCAGATATCTGTCTTTAGACAGGTATCTGCACCCCCCTCCCCCCTGAAAGGTGTCAAATGTGACGCCGGAGGGGGGGAGGGTTCCGATCAGCGGATCTTCACTTTAGGGTGGAGATCCGCTTTAAACAAGTGTTGGACTTTAAGTGGTTACATTTCTTGCATTTACACTCACAAGTTTGATCTAAAAAGGAAGTTGGTTACAATGTTTCATGTTGTTTACAAACTTGGCAGACAGTCGGATATTTTCTTTACACACAGAAGTTTATCCCTTTGATCTAAGAAGAAAGTGTTAGTTACAAAGGGCCAGATTCAGATACACTTAATAATGCGCTGCGTAATCGAAATACTCTGCGCTGCCGTATTTTACCAGGCTCTACACCGAATCTGGTAGATTTTTGCCCGTACGCTACGGCGGCGTAGTCTATTTCTCGCCGCGTAATCGAAATACCCGATTGGGGGGCGTGAAGCATTTAAATTAAGCGCGTCCCCGCGGCGATCGAACTGCGCGTGCACCGTTCAGAAATTTCCCGCCGTGCATTGCGCGAAATCACGTCGTTACGTCATTCGTTGTTTGAGTAGCGTCGTTTACGAACATTCCTATTACCGGACGACTTACGTAAAAAATAATAAAAGACGTCGGAAAACGTAGAAATTCGATGCGGGAACGACGGCCATACTTAACATGGGCTGTCTAATATTAGACCAGCAAAAAGCTGGTATAGTGTTACGCAAAAAAAAGATGACTAAAGATGCCGTAAGAGATTGCGAATGAAGATCGTAATTTCTGGGATCGCCGGCAAAAGCTCATTAGCATACCCCGACGCGGAAAACGACGGGAAGTCCACCCAGTGGCCGCAATTTTATTGCAGCGTAGATCCGAAGGCGAATTGAAGCCCGCAGCCGTCTATTCATGGTTTGAGGTTTCCGACTAGCTAGAAAACGCGCGTAATTTGAAATTACTCCAGTCTAACACTAGTTAGACAGGCGTAATGGCTCTGTGAATCTGGGCCAATGTTTCCTGCTAAGAACTTGGCAGACTGCCCAGATATTTTCTTTTGACAGCTGAAAGTCTCTCCACTTGTTATATGAAATAATCAGAAACTCTGCATTGGAGATGTCAGGGGGAGGGAATCTCAATTTTTTTAACGATTAATTGTGCAGCTCTAGCACGGTATTTGCGCAGCAATTTTTCAAACATGTTTTTTTTTTGGAAATAAACTGTTTCATTCATTAAAAAAACACTAAAGTTAGCACGATTTTTTTTTTGGTATCCTAAGCGATGCTTTAAATTTTTTTTAGGTTACATGTTTAGAGTTACAGAGGAGGTCTAGTGCTGTAATTATTGCTCTCGCTCTAACGATCGCGACGTATGTAACCTGTGTGTATCTGGCTCTGATACTAGCCAGTGCCTACCCAGCCACTGACTGGTATCTCTCCCCAGCCTGTCCCCACACACCCTCTCACCTGCTGACCTGTAGATGGGGGAATCACTCCTGCAGTGTTATTGTGTCCTGCCAGTGAGTACAATGATCAGTGTTGCTATCTATAGCTGGCAGCACTGATTGTTTTGGGAAAAACAGGCTGGTTGTACTCAAGTCGATTAATAGATTGACTTGTGTAAAACCAGCTAGCCCATACATCGATCGACCATAGTGCCCACTATCATACCGTCCCCATTCCTCTCTTGTACGTATTGCCCAATGTCACTTCTCTCCTGTACATACTGCCCCATCATACCCTCCACACTTCTCTCTGGTACATACTACCCTCTGTCATACCCCCCACACTCCTCCTGTACATACTGTCATACACTGTCATACTCTTCACACTCCTCTCCTGTACAAACTACCCACTGTCATACCCTTCACACTCCTCTCCTGTACATAGTACCTGCTGTCATACACTTCTCTCCTGTACATACTGCCCACTGTCATACCCTCCACACTCCTCTCCTGTACATACTGCTCACTGTAATCCCCTCTACACTCCTCTCCTGTACATACTGCCACTGTCATACCCTCCACACTCCTCTCCTGTACATAGTGCCCACTGTCGCACCCTCCACACTCCTCTCCTGTACATACTGTCCACTGTTAGACCCTCCACATTCCTCTCCTGTACATAGTGCCCACTGTCGCACCCTCCACACTCCTCTCCTATACATAGTGCCCACTATCATACCATCCACACTCCTCTCCTGTACATACTGCCCACTGTCATACCCTCCACACTCCTCTCCTGTACATATTGCCTGCTGTCATACACTTCTCTCCTGTACATACTGCCCACTGTCGTATCCTCCACGCTTCTCTCCTGTACATACTGCCCACTGTCGTACCCTCCACGCTTCTCTCCTGTACATACTGCCCACTGTCATACCCTCCACACTCCTCTCCTGTACATTGTGCCTTTTGCCGTAACCTTTGCACTCCTCTCTGTACATAGTGCCCAATGTTAGACCCTCCACATTCCTCTCTCTCACCTGCACATACTTCCCACTTATATACCATCCGTACTCCTCCCCTATGTCGCAAATTTCTTCAAACAGCGTTGCTCAGCTGAACACACGTTTTTAAAGGCAAAAACCGGCGGTTAGAAACGCCCATTTTACCGCGTTTTGTCACGTTTGCGTTTATAAGCGTTTAAACTCAAAAAACAGTATTATTTAACCATTTCAGCCATTTTGTGAGACCAGAGTGAATAGCAGCTGAGAGAGCAGCAGTATACTTGTATTTAGTGTGTCACTTGCCACATCACCTGCCACAAGCTGCGGAACGTCACCTGGCCACGTCACCTGCCACAAGCTGCGGAACGTCACCTGGCCACGTCACCTGCCACAAGTTGTGGATTGTCCACTGGCCACATCACCTGCCACGTCACTTGCCACAAGTTGTGAATTGTCCACTGGCCACATCACCTGGCCACATCACCTGCCACTTCACTTGCCACAAGTTGTGGATTGTCCACAATGCAATGCAAGCAATTACAGTTTTTTTATGTTTTTTTAATGGTTTTTCATCAGTTGCCATCATTTTTGAGATTTCTAATGTAAAAAAATAAGTCACCTTTAAAAACGCCTATAAACGAAATTGCGGTACCTGCGTTTTGCCGCGTTTAGCGGCGTTTTTGCCCCGTTTTGCGTCTAAAACACGAAAACTTTTGGGCCCTGAACCCATTTTTTTGCTTCTGGAAAAACGAGGATAAACGCAACTGCGTGTGCCCCATTGGGCTTTTTTCCGTCGGAATTTAGAGAGAGAACATGTTCTCTTTTTTTCCGATGGAGCAAATTCCTATTGGAAATTCCGTTCGTCTGTGTAGAACTCCGACGTGAGAAAAAAAACATGCATGCTCAGAATCAAGTCAACGCATGCTCGGAAGCATTGAACTTAATTTTTTTTGGCTCGTCATAGTGTTGTACATCACCCCGTTCTTGACGGTTGGAATTTGGTGTGACAGTGTGTATACAAGACAGCTTAAACGGAATTCCGTCAGAAAAATCAGTCTGAGTTTATCCTGATGGAAATTCCGTGTGCAAGGCATAACTCTATATACATTCTTTTGAGTTATTCCGGCTCCTAAAGATGTTACGTTTATTTGTGGCAGCATCCAAATGGACCATTGCTAAACAAGCCAGATTTACCTATCCCTATAGTACACACTCTGGGCCAGATTCTCAGCGGCGCTACGACGGAGTATCTCAGATACCCCGTCGTATCGCCGTTTTTTTTTGGCTTAGCATCACTTTGGCATAGATACGCTTGAACATCCAACAAATGTAATACCATTACACTTGCGGATCGTAGTTGTAATGACAACTCCGGCCACTAGGTGGCCTTTACGTTGTTTTCTCATTTGCCTATGCAAATGAGGCTATTACGCCGATTCCCGATCGCTTTTACGCCGCCCCGTTGTCGCGTACGTCGTTTAAGAACTCGTAAGGTTACCCCTGCTTCTATGAGGAGTAACCTTACGAAGTACCTTCGGATGCCGTCGGGTGCCGTCGGATGCCATGTTAAGTATGGCGTCGGGTCAGCGTCGGCTTTTTCCGTCGCTTACGTCGTTTTACTAACTCGTTCGCGAATAGGGCATTGCGTAGTGACGATCACGTCGTTTTGACGTCGGTTTCAACGGTGCTTTCCGACGTGAGCTGGAGCATGCGCACTGGGCTTTTTCCCCGGCCGGCGCATGCGCAGTTCGTTCGACGCGGGGGCTCGCTTAATTTAAATACAAGCCGCCCCATTTGAATTACGCAGGCTTACGCTGGACCATTTTCGCTACGCCAACGCAAACTACGGAGCAAATGCTTAGAGAATACGGTACTTGCTCTAGTACGATGCAGCGGCGTAGTGTAAATGGCTTACGCTACGCCGGCTAATTTCTTAGAGAATCTGGCCCTAAGCTCTTAAACATTTCTATCAGTTCAATGAACACATCCTTTGTATGCTAGGAATAGGATACACCTTAGGTTTCTTTCAGGAGATTTGGCAGGTTTGGAAGAAATTCCAACAAACCCACCCTTTGAAGGCTTTCTCCCACCCGAATCCTGCCACGGAATCTCTCCCAGTAATTAGAAGGGATAGACGCTATAAGACTTAGCACTTTAAAATTGGGGAACAATGAAAACTTGAGTCATACCCTTAGACTCCCTGGCCTACTTTTGTTTTGTACACTGAATATTAGGTTTTTGGCCAAGTTACTATCTACAACCTATGTCTACATGGATACCCATATTTTCTTAGATATTTAGTTGGTTATACTTTGTATTATTAGTGGACTAAAATGAAGACACTGTGCTTTATTGTATGTCAAAGCTCTTTATTTTCTAACTATCAGTGTTGTAAGTAACGGCGTTTAAATAAACGGAAGCCTGTTTGAGGGTAACGAGTAATCTACCAGATTACTATTACCCTTGCGGAAACGCCGTTCCCATTACAATGGCGGCGTTACCGCAATTACTTACCTGTGTCAGCAGCAGCTGTCGCTGTCGCCGTCCATTATCAAAAGCCGCGCCTCCCCCTCTGACTGTTCCGTCCGTGATAGGCAGAACACTTATTTTCCCAGCAGTGCCTCTGTTTAGTGTTCAGCCTATCACGGATGCCTTCTCATCCTCAGCCTCGGAGGAGAGGACATCCGTGATAGGCGGAACACTGAACAGAGGCTCTGCTGGGAAAATTACTGTTCCGCCTATCACAGAACAGTCTGAGGAGGAGGCGCGGATTTTGAATAATGGAGGATGGCCGCCGAAGTCTGACAGATATGGAGAACAGGAGAAGGTAGGGAGATCGTCATCGAGGCATTTTACAGGCACAGTGAGGCATGTATGCCTCACATGCCTCACTGTGCCTGTAACATGCCTCACATGCCTCACTGTGCCATCATACATGCCTCACTGTGCCTGTAACATGCATCACATGTCTCACTGTGCCTGTAACATGCCTCATGCCTCTCTGTGCCTGTAACATGCCTCACATGCCTCACTGTGCCTGTAACATGCCTCACATGCCTCACTTTGCCTGTAACATGCCTCACTGTGCCTGTAACATGCCTCATTGTGCCTGTAACATGCCTCACATGCCTCACTGTGTCTGTAACATGCCTCACTGTGCCTGTAACATGCCTCACATGCCTCACCGTGCCTGTAACATGCCTCACTGTGCCTGTAACATGCCTCATGCCTCACTGTGCCTGTAACATGCCTCACATGCCTCACTGTGCCTGTAACATGCCTCACATGCCTCACTGTGCCTGTAACATGCCTCACATGCCTCACTGTGCCTGTAACATGCCTCACATGCCTCACTGTGCCTGTAACATGCCTCACTGTGCCTGTAACGTGCCTTGCTGTGCCTGTAACATGCCTCACTGTGCCTGTAACGTGCCTCGCTGTGCCTGTAACATGCCTCACTGTGCCTGTAACATGCCTCACGTGCCTCACTGTGCCTGTAACATGCCTCACTGTGCCTGTAACATGCCTCACTGTGCCTGTAACATGCCTCACGTGCCTCACTGTGCCTGTAACATGTCTCACTGTGCCTGTAAGTGCACTGTGTCGTTGCTCAACAACAAGGCTATTCATTAGGCCTTGTAAACTTGGTTACTGCTTTGATATCCCCATCTTCTAACTTGGTTATTGCTAGGGATGCACCGCAATTTTGGCCGCCGAAACGTATCAGCCGGAAGTGGCCCCCCGGTGCCTCCCAATATGGGGGTGTCGTATAGAGCAGAAGAGAGAGGTGAGCCGCCGCCACCTGGTTGATTAGAGTGCCGGGAACATAACAGCTTTCATTTCAATAGCTGTGTGTTTCCCGCAGGTAGGCTGCACTGGGGACACAGGCTAGCTGGCTGCACTGGGGACACAGGCTGGCTGCACTGGGGGCACAGGCTGCATCTGACGGGCACTGGTGAGGCTGCATTGATCTCTTGTATCATGTCCGTGGTAGTTGGGTACATAGTTCTTTTACATACCCAACTACCACACTTTTTTTACATTCATGTGATCACGTGTGCCAGATCTTTCCATAGGACTGGCAGTTCTCTCTGTTTTTATTGCTTTGTATTTTATCAGCCTAATAAAGGCTTTCCTTTTTGAACAAACTACACTATGTGGAGTTTTTTTGCTTATTCCATGGATATCCACAAGAGTTGTTCCAGTTGAAAGCTTGGAGCCACTCCCTAATTCGGACCTTTGGATTCCTGGGAAAGGATCTACTATTCCTCCAACCATCACTCTCCATAGAGCCATCCATCTGAGGAGCTCTCACACGCCTGTCTGACACAGTGCCACTGGTATAGGTGTCCACCTTATGCGGTAAGAGTACCCATTCTCTTAGTTTACCAGTCTGGCTGTCTTGTATGCTTATTGAAGTGGATCACGTGTACCATTCGAATCCCCAGTAACACAGGAGTGCCTCATATTTTAAGAAGACTTACTGGTGTCTATACATTGTTTTTTGGAAGGACTTCCTCCATGCCCTATAATACACTGTATTGTGCACTTTAAGGGTTTCACTATGTACTGTACTGTACTGTTTTTTTTCTATCACAGTATAATCTCACCCATTTGGGTGAGATTCATGCAAATTGCTTCACGCAATTTTGACACATATTTTTAAGCGCTGCACTTATTTTTTCTTTATCTCCTGTACCATGTCCCCAGTCTCTGACCATCTCCTGTACCATGTCCCCAGTCTCTGACCATCTCCTGTACCATGTCTCCAGTCTCTGACCATCTCCTGTACCATTTCCGCAGTCTCTGACCATCTCATGTTTCATGTCCCCAGTCTCTGACCTTCTCCTGTATAAAAATATTAAAAAAAAGTTTTGGTATCGGTCATTTTCGGTATCGGTTTTTGGCCTAGTGTGTTTTAAATTTTCTGTGTCAGTTCCGGCACCAAAAAACCCATTCGGTGCACCCCTAGTTATTGCCCTAATCTTCTGGTTTTTGATTTGCCTGTCTGCTGCCTGTTTTGACTTGCAGCTGCACTACAGCCCTGCCTGTATTCCAAATTCCATAAAGTCTACCTCTTATGATTTCACTTAAAGCAGAACTAAACCCACTGATTTAATGGTTTCCCAAAACACTTAGGCCACTTTCACACCAAGGCGCTTTACAGGCATTTTAGCACTAAAAATAGCACCTGAAAAGAGCCTGTAAAACGCCTCTCCTGTCACTCCAGTGTGAAAGCTAGAAAAAGTTCTAGAAAAAGTTCTGCAAGCAGCATCTTTGGAACGGTGCGGGAGCGGTGTATACACCACTCCTAAGCCGCCCTGCTTATTGAAATGAATGGGCAGTGCTGCCGAAGTGCCTGCAAAGTGCTTCGGCAGCGCCGCTACACAAGCAGTAGTAACCCCTTCTTCAGCCGCTAGCCAGCGTGAAAATAGCCTTACATTTAAGAAATTCCATGAATGATAACTGTCACAGTTGCCAGTGTGCTTATATCAGCTCTCAGGTGAACTACTAGAACTATCCAACAATCAAATGGCTGGGATCATAGCTGATCATATGTGCAGAACCATGGCAACTGTGGATCAAACAGAGGCTAACATGGCAGCTCTCTTGGCTGTAAAGGATCGGAGCATTTAGCTCCACTTTAAATTGTGCCTGCTGCGACCTTTTTATAATGTCATGCCTTTGTCATACCACAATTTTTGTTCATCATTTCCTTCCTCACTTTCACTTGCTGTGAAACATTGAGGAAAACCGGGCGATCATTCGCCTGATTTTCTTATAGTGTTTGCTGTGCTTTATACACATTTATACCTACATACACTAGGGTCAATTGACCTACCAGCATGTCTTTGGAGTGCGGGAGGAAACCCAAGGAAACAAAGGCACAGGGAGAATATGCAAACTCCAGGCAGGTAGTGTTGTGGTTGAGATTCGAACCGGCAACCCTAGTGCTGCTAGGCAGGTATGTTTCTCATAGAGCAGCTGACACATGAGGGCAGCGTGTCTCAGGAATGTCAGTACACAGGCCCTGCTGTATAGCTTCTGTAGTTCATGAGTTTCAGCGGACATGTCCGATCGTGTGTACGGCCTAGCGGACAGGTTTCCAGCGGACAAAAGTTTCTAAACATGCTTAGAAACTTGTCCGCTGGAAACCTGTCCGTCGGACATGTCCGATGGTTAGTACGCCCAACCATCAGACCGAAATCCTGCGCATGCTTCGAATTGATTTGACGCATGCGTGGAAGCATTGAACTTTCTTTTTCCAGCACGTCGGTGTGTTCTACGTCACCGCGTTCTGGTCCGAGGGGATTTTGGTCCGATAGTGTGTACGCACATCAGACCAAAAGATCCCTTCAGACATGTCTGATGAAAACGGTCCGTCGGACCTGTTTCATCGGACATGTCTGATTGTGTGTACGCGGCCTTTGAGTTATGCCGTTTCCTAAAGATGTTACATTTATTTGAGGTGGCAGCATCCAAATGGACCATTGCTAAACAACAGCACAAACCAGATTTACCTATCCCTATGGTAATCACTAAGCTCTCAAACATTTATATCAATGAACACATCCTTTGTATGCTAGAACACACCTTACATTTTTTTCAGGAGAATTGGCAGGTATGGAGGAAATTCCAGCAGGCCCATCCTTTGAAGGTTTTCTCCCACCAAAATCCTGCCATGAGATATCTCCCAATAATTAAAAAGGATAGACGCTTTAAGATTTAGCACTTTAAAATCGAGGAACAATTAAAACTTTACCCCCTTGGGTACTTTTGTTTTGTACATTGCATATTGTGTTTTTGGCCATGTTACTTTCTACGACATAGATAGAGAGAAGGAGGGAAGTGAGGAAATGGATATAGGACAAGTAAGAATACCACTAGTACACAGTCAATTAAAGCTGATGGCCCATTAAAAAAATATATTAAAAGCCAGCAGCTACAAATACTGCAGCTGCTGACTTTTAATATTAGGACACTTACCTGTCCTGGAGTCCAGCGGCGTCCGCAGCAGAGGACGAGCGTTCGCTCGTCTCTCTGCTGCTCCCCCCTCCATCCACGGTGAGGGAACCAGGAAGTGAAGCGCTCCGGCTTCACTGCCCGGTTCCCTTCGGCGGCGTAGCGTAAATGCGGCGTCGTAGGGCCGCGTAATTCAAATAGTGAAGGAGGGGACGTGCTGTATTTAAATTAAGCGCGCCCCCGCGTCAAACGAAGTGCGCATGCGCCGGCCGGGAAAAAAGCCCAGTGCGCATGCTCCAGCTCACGTCGGAAAGCGCCGTTGAAACCGACGTCAAAACGACGTGATCCTCACTTACGCAATTCCCTATTCGCGAACGACTTAGTAAACAACGTATCCGACGGAAAAAGACGACGCTGACCCGACGCCATACTTAACATGGCAACGACGGCACTTCGGAAACATACCCCTCATATAGCAGGGGTAACCTTACGCGTACGCAACCTATGTAAACTACGTCGCCGCGTCGCAAAAACGTTCGGGAATTGGCGTATTAGGCTCATTTGCATAGGCAAATGAGAAAACAACATAAAGGCCACCTAGCGGCCGGCGTTGTCATTACATCTAAGATCCGACGGTGTAATTGCTTTACACCTGTCAGATCTTTAGTGTATCTATGTGTAAGATTCTAAGAATCACTCGCATAGAAACCCATTGAAAAAAACTGCGATACGACGGTGTATCTGAGATACACCGTCGTATCTCAGCTGAGAATCTGGCCCAATGACTTTATTCCTATAACAAATTAAACTATCAAAAATTCTTACTAGAAAAGTGCAGTTATAAAAACCAATGGAATGGCATCAGACAAAAATGTAATTGCCATAGACAGGGTAGACAGACAGGACATCCATATAACAATACATAAAACACTGTACAAGTCCGGACTTATTGGTTTAGCCAATGTTACCACATAATACCAATTAAAGTAAAATTGATATGGTGGGATCAAATATGTTCCTTTATTAAAGCCAATTAATAAGTGGCTTACAATGGACTAAACCTAGTATGAATTTTTGATACTATATTTAATTTGTTATAGGAATAAAGTCATTGTTTTTTTTAATTCTTCCAGTTTGATCAATAATTTGTTGCCAATAGTAACCTCTTTCTAGGCTTGTCTAACACCAGTCTAACCCCCCTCCTCTCTTGTCTACATGGATACCTGTATTTTCTCAGATACAGACAGGGGCCGAGATTCAGAAAGACTGCTGTATCTTTCGGCGGGTGTAGCGCATCGCATATGCGCTACGCCGCCGTAACTTAGAGAGGCGAGTACCGCATTCAGAAACAACTTGCGCCCTAAGTTACTGCGGCGTAGCGTAAATGGGCCGGTGTAAGCCCGCGTATTTCAAAGTAGGCAGGTAGGGGGCGTGTTGTATGATAATGAAGCGTGACCCCATGTAGATGCATGGCCGAACGAACGGCGCATGTGCCGTCCGTGGACGTAACCCAGTGCGCATGCTCAGAATCACGTCGGATAGAATGCATAAGATACGCCGAACACTGCCTACGAAGTGAACTACAGCCTTATTTGCGTACGACTTACGCAAACGACGTAAAATTCTACAGCTGTTCCGATGTCCATACTTAGCATTGGCTGCGCCTCATATAGCACGGGTAACTTTACGCCGGTCGTATGCCTTACGTAAACGGCATATAGTAATACGCCGGGCACAAGTATGTTTCTGAATCGGCGTATCTAGCTCATTTGCATATTCAACGCGTAAATCTATGGAAGGGCCCCTTCACACAAGATACGACAGCGTAAGAGACTTACGTCGGGCGTATCTTGGAAAAATTCAGGCGTAACTGCCTTTCTGAATTGCCGTAAAGATGCGACGGCGCAGATTTGAAATTATGGCGGCGTATCTGGAGATAGCTTTCTGAATCCCGGCCAAGGTTTTTTACTAAAGGTAAATCCAATTTGCACTACAAGTGCACTTAAAATTGCACTGAAAGTGTACTGAGGGGGACATGTAAGGAAAGTAAAAAACAGCATTTTAGCTTGCACATAACAATAATAATAAAATCAGCAGAGCTTCCCCTCATTTCAGATTTTTCCCTCAGATCTACAGTGACTGCACTTCCAAGTGCAATTTCATGTGCACTTTGCACTAGTAGTTTGCAATTGTAGTCCAAAGTGGATTTGCCTTTCGTAAATAACCCCCAATGTTTTATTAGAGGACTAAAATGATGACACTGTTCTTTATTTTATGTCAAAGCTCTTTACTGTCTAACTTTAAATGCTGTCTCACTCTCTTGCTATGGACCTCTGCTCAGCTAGGTGGCGCCCACACAAGTATCTTCCATGTCATTCTATCTTCTGGCCAAATGTAAACTTTCCTCTGACAACCTCAGATGGAAAATTTAAATTCCTAAGTGCACTGGGGGTCATTTACACTACGGGCCAGATTCAGGTAGATGGGCGAATCTTTAATTTGGAGTAACGTTTCTCATTTACGTTACTCCGCCGAAACTTTATGAGCAAGTACTGTTATTCACATAGCACTTGCTCCTAAAGTTGCGGCGGCGTAGCGAAAATGAGCCGGCGCAATTCAAATTGGGCGGGTAGGGGGCGTGTATTATTTAAACTAGGCACGATCCCGCGGCGAACGTACTGCGCATGCGTCGACTGTCAGTGCGCATGCTCCAAATTCTGTCAGTGAACGTCAATGACGTCAATCCCCATTCACGGACGTTTTACGCAAACGACTCAAATTTTTTTTTTTTCAACGCGATGACGACGGCCATACTTAACATAGGATATTCCACTAGGGGGCATGTTTTTCTTTAAGCCACGTATCTCTTACGGAAACGTCGGAAAGTCACTGCGTCGCGCCCGAATACGATCGTGAATTTCCGATTCCCGCTGATTAACATATTCTCGGTGTTAATCAGCGGGAACACCCCGCGCGCCATTTTTAAAATTGAAGTTCCGATACGACGGCGTAATACAATTACGCCGCTCGTATAGGAACTCCATCCAACCCGGCATTTCTTGTTTTCTGGTTACAGAAAACAAAAACGCCGGCTCAAAGTGACAGTTAGGCTGGAGTATCACTGATACTCCAGCCTAACTCTACCTGAATCTGGCCCTACAAGTGCAAAAGTGCACTTGAAATTGCACTGAAAGTGCACTTGGAAGTGCAGTCGCTGAAAAATCTGAGGGGTAGATCTGAAATGAGGGGAAGCTCTGCTGATTTTATTATCCAATCATGTGCAAGCTAAAATGCTGTGTATTATTTTCCTTGCATGTCCCCGTCGGATCTACAGCGACTGCACTTCCAAGTGCACTTTCAGTGCAATTTCAAGTGCACTTTGCACTTGTAGTGCAAAGTGGAGTTGCCTTTCGTAAATAACCCCCATTGTGTCATTGCCCAACAACCAGGCTATTTATTAGGCCTCGGTTACTGCTTTGATATTCACATCCTCAAATTTGCTGTATAGCTTCTGTGGTGCATGAAGCCTAACTAAAAAATTGCCTGTTTTTTGAGACCGCTATCTAGTGTCTGTCTAGGAAGAATAGCACTATCCTCAAATCCCCATTGATTTTATGATGTTTGGTAATACAGGGAAGCAAAAGAAGGGACTTTCCTCATACTTCTGTGTGTTGTCACAATTTCCCGTATATATAGACCTCCATTGTTGTACAACAGAATACGAATTCTCCATATTATACCACACCCTAATGCCGCATACACACGGTCGTTTGTGATGAAAAAAAACAACGTTTTAAAAAACGTCATTTAAAATGATCGTGTGTGGGCAAAACGTCGTTTTATGTCTTCAGAAAAACGACAAAAAAAAAAATTCGAACCTGCTTGAATTTTTTGTTTCATTTTTCAAAATGTCGCTTTTTGTTTCATAAAAAGTGATCATGTGTGGGCAAAACGACGTTTAAAACAACGTTTTTAAACCCGCGCATGCTCAGAAGCAAGTTATGAGACGGGAGCTTCAATGTAACAGAGTGCCCTCGATTGTGGTGTACGTAACCGCGCTTTGCAAGAGCATTTGCAGAAAACTATGGTGTGTATGCAACGTCGTTTTTTAAAATGAAGTTTGAAAAACGTTGTTTTGTTTCGTGAGATAAAACAAAGTTTTTTTTCATCACAAAAAGTGATCGTGTGTACGCGGCATAAGTTATCTGACAATGATATTTGTTAATTTTTTTTCCAGGTAGGACAAGACAAGACGGGATGACATAGTCCACCGGGCTCCAAATTTAAATTAAATATCACACTTCGGTGAGGAAATGCTTTCTACCCTCCACTTTTTGGAAGGTGATTGAAGGCCTGACATTGGATCCTTTTTGAAGCTGGATACATCTAATGCTACGTACACACAATCGGAATTTCCAATAAAAAAACTTTTTTCATCGGATATTCCGACTGTGTCCCATCTGAGTTTTTCCTTCAGGAATTCCGACGGACTGAGGCCTCGTACACTACGGTGACCAGACATCCCCCGTTTCATGGGACAGTCCCCTGATTGAGGACACTGTCCCCGGACCAAATCTGTCCCTGGTTTTGTCCCCAGATTGGATTTGAACAGGGGCTGGGGCAATTTCAAAGACATTCAGTGCAGAGTAAAAAAAAAATCTGAATTACACACCTCCACACCGCCGCTCCCACTAGCTTAGGGGGGGTGTATTTTTTTCCATTATCTGTGCCCCCTTCTGATGATCATGTGCTGGTCGGAGCAGAGGGAATATTTCTTCCGTTTTGGGTGCATGCCCATCCAGCTCCACTCGCATGTTCTTCTGCCTTGGCTCAAGTCCTGGCCAGCCGCCTGCCTGTTTATGTCCTTGCCTTCCCTGGTGGAGTGATCTTCCTCTGCACCCCACCCAGTAGTAGCCGGGGCCCGGAGAGTGAGACTTGACGGGCAGAGAGTCGCTGATTGCCGCCATTACTAGTAAAAAAAATATGTCCCCAGATTTAATTTGAAAAATCTGGTCACCTTATCGTACACACGACCGAGAATCTCGTCGTAAAAGAAACATCATTTTACTCGACGAGTTTCTTGTCAGCCTTGTCGAGAATCTTGGCAAGCTTTCTTTGCGTACACACTGTCAAGACAAAATCTCGTCGTTCTCAAACGCGGTGACGTACAACGGCACTATAAAGGGGAGGTTACATTCCACTGGTGCCACCCTTGGGGCTGCTTTTGCTAATCTCATGTTACCGCGTGTTAAAGCGGATCTCCACCCTCAATTCAACTGCAGCTCAATATTCTTACTGCTCCTAGATAATGAGGAATTGGCTATTTTCATTTAATTTAGTGTTCGTGTACCTTATTAATAAGCCAGGCTTCCGGTCTGCCCCCCCCCCCTCGGGTTTCCGACGGGTTTTCTCCAGCTTCCTGTCCCGCGCTGTGTCTGCTGGGAGCCTGTGTCAGAGCTCCCTAATTATAATATTCCGCTCTGTAAGCACAAACATTGCGCGACTTCGTTTTGCAGGAAGTGACGCGGATGTAAACAAAGGAAAGGGCGGGCGTTTGAAACTTCACCATTACAGTACAGCATTCACGCCGCCGGTCACCTTTGCCAGTGCGCATGCGCAAGATGGAGCGGTGGATGCTGGGACAGCATCCACTGCAAATAGGAAGTGCCTGCTTGTGGGAATCTAACGCCCAAAGCTAAGATGGCGACGGGAGGAAACCAAGAATATAACTATTTATTCGGGACATAATTACAGCGGAGTGGCGGTGGGACACCGGAACCGTGAGTTTAGCACAGCAGTGCTATAACACATTTAAATAGCCCATTTAAAAAAAAACGATTTGGCGTGGGAGATCCGCTTTAAGTAAAAGTTTGGTGAGAGACGATTCACGCTTTTCAGTCTGTTACAGAGTGACGAATGTGCTATCTCCATTACGAACGCTACTTTTACCGAAGGTGTGCTGAGTATGCGCAGGTTTCTAAGCATACACACAAACGTATTTCTCATCGTAAACCAGCCTGACGAGAAACACGACGAGGAAATTGAGACTCCGGACGAGAAAAAAGAGAACTTGTTCTCTTTTTTTCTCGTTGAGTTCCACAACAGTTTTCTCGACGAAAAACATACACGCAAACGTTTTCCTCGGCAAAAAAGCTCTGCCACCAAGTTTCTTGATGAATTTTGTTGAGAAAAAAGTGTACAAGGCCTTAGAAAGAGAACATGTTCTCTTTTTTTCCAATGGAAAAAATATCTATTGGAAATTCCATTCGTCTGTATGGAACTCCGACGGAGAAAAAAAAAAGAATGCATGCTCAGAATCAAGTCGACGCATTCTCGGAAGCATTGAACTTCATTTTTCTTGGCTCGTCGTAGTCTTGTACGTCACCGTGTTCTTGACAGTCGGAATTTGGTGTGACCGTGTGTATGCAAAACAGCTTGAACGGAAAGGAGTTTACCCCAACGGTAATTCCGATCGTTTGTACAGGGCATAACGCCTTGCATGTCATCAGGGGCGTATCTAGCGTATGGCAGCCATGGCAAGTGCCATGGCCGCCATATGAAGGGGGCGCTGTTGAGTGGCTGGGCAGCAAGGCACTTACCAGGGTCTGAGGGTCTCTTCTTCCCTCCTCCCGAGCCTAGGCAGGATGTCCTTTTCAGCACCTTTGCTAATGGACAATGGCAGCGCTATCCCTGCTGCGTTCAGCCACAGCCCTCCCCTGTTCTCCCAGGCTCTCACATTCTATCTGGTTGGATTGGCAGCGCACAAAGAAGAAGGAGGAAAATCAGTTTCTTCCTCTCCTCTGTGAAAACTGAGGCCTTAAGTGATGAAGATTTCATCACTTCCATTATTGGTTCTGCATTTACCTGGCCTTGGAGGGCAGAGGAGGGATCAGGGGTCTAATAAACCTCAGATGTCTTCATAAAGAGGATATGTCACTACCCAAGTTATCACAAGGGTTGATAAATATCACTAATTTTGTTAGCTTTTTTTTTTTGTTAAGGTTATCTGAAAGATGGGTTTCAAATATTTCGACAGGGGCGCAGTTTCAGTGCTTGTCATAGGCGCTATTTTCACTAGATACGCCTCTGCATGTCATTACTCAATATGGATTATTTTTGAGTTACCCTGTTTCTCATTTACAGAATTTATTCTTGCCCATCCATTCAGTACTCCTCTTTGGTTGCCTGCCAGCTGTCACCAATGCGTTACAGGTCCGAGGTCTACAGCATGGGACATTGTGCAAAAAAATTCAGTGCTTGTAATGGAGTACCAGGCGAAAACTGGGTGCAGTTTAGACAGCAAGACCTGCCACTCTCTAACCTGTGACAGGTGTCTGCTCGTTGCATTGACATGCATACTTATACAGTACAATCGTGCATGTTAATAGACTGGCTTGGCCAAAAAAGAAGTATTGTGGACCTAAACAACAGGACATTATAGACGTTGCGTATAAAAATTTCAGAACAAGAACACAAACTCCACTTGGCACAGGAGTCTGGCAGTCTTTTAATGCCCTCTTACACTGTGTCTTGGCTGCACAGCAAATGGAACAAAGGTCAGGTGACCAGTCTTGTCGTTTAAAAAGGAAGTTTCATTTCCTGCTGAATCCAATAAGGGTGGCCTATTCTTAGGAAATAAGTCATTCACAATGTTTTATGCTGTGGCCAAGCATTAGCTGGCACAAGTAGAAACCGCACAGTCTGCAAGATTATAAATCAGCTATTTTTATGGCAGTGCAGGTCCCTGTCTCCAGTGGTTGATGTACTAAGAGACAGTTTGGGGGCCCTTTTTCTTCTTATCATTGTTGCTACATAAATCGTGCTTCGTGACCACACAAGCTACCTATAGTGCTGGGGTCTACAAACAATCTAAATCAGTGGTTCTCAACCTTCTAGTGCCGTGACCCCTTGATAAAATTTCCCAAGTTGTGGGGACCCCTAACAGTAAAATTATTTTTGTAGCGCGGGTTGTCGGCACTTAAGGCATGACAAGTAATTTGCGCCTAAACCACAGACATTTTGCGCTCCCTGAGTCCTTTTAATGGCAACTATAATCACACTCACTGTGTCTCTGACTTTGTGGCGTCTCGCAGCAGTGACACTAATGCCGAAATCAGGAGATGGGGTCTCCTCCAGCCCATCCCACTTCACATTCCTCACCAGTCAGCTGATCCCTAGTCTCTGCCCCCAGCCATGCTGTGAACTGAATGGGCGGCCGCGGGCTCCAGGGACAGCCCTGCTGGGCAGCTGCGAATAGGCTGGGAGAGTGGTGCGGACTTCAGGAATAGCCCAAGATTCGGGGACCCCTGGCAAATTATCATTTGACCCCTGAGGGGGTCCCGACCCCCAGGTTGAGAACCACTAATCTAAACAAAGGGCCAAGTTTACTGACTTCAAACATGCCTGCCGCATGCCTCATGAGTGCCCCGGAACTTGATGTTCCCAGGTTGCGGTCGGCAAAGGCAGAACAGGTGGATGCCGTTGTAAACCAGGCATTTCCCTGTTCTTCCCAGTGACATGTCAGGGATCTACTGTTCGACGTGTCCAATGAGTCACTCATAAAATCACAGTCACAATAAAAATCGCAGATCGCCGCCATTACCGCCTATAAAAAAATAAGAAAATAAAAATGCCATAAAACCATCCCCTATTTTGTAGCCGCTATAACTTTTGCGCAAACCAATCAATAAACGCTTATTGCAATTTTTTTTTTACCAAAAATATGTAGAAGAATATATATCGGCCTAAACTGAGGAAATGTTTTTTTTTGGATATTTATTATGACAAAAAGGAAAAATGATTGGTTTTTTTTTTTCAAAATTGTCGCTATTTTTTCGTTTGTAAAAATAAAAACTGCAAAGGTGATCAAATACCACCAAAAGAAATCTCTATTTGTGGGGAAAAAAGGGCGTCAATTTTGTTTGGGTACAGCGTCGCACGACCACGCAATTGTCAGTTAAAGCAACACAGTGCTGAATCGCAAAAAGTGGCCCGGTCATTCGGCAGCCAAATGGCCTGGGGCTGAAGTGGTTAACCACTTGGCCTGCGGAAGATTTACCCCTCTTTCTGACCAGGCCATTTTTTGTAATATGGCACTGCGTTACTTTAACTGACAATGGCGCAGTCATGCAAACCTATACCCAAATAATGTCCTTTTTTTCCCACAAATAGAACTTTCTTTTGGTGTTATTTCATCACCTCTTATTTTTTGTTCTATAAACTAAAACAGACCGACAATTAAAAAAAAACAAAAAGAACAAAACAATATTTTTTACTTTCTGCTATAAAAAAATAAAATAAAATACAATTTCTTCATAAATTTAGGCCAACATGTATTCTGCTACATACAGTATTTTTGGTAAATATATATTGTGTGAGGTGCTTTTACTAGGGGAAGAGATGGAATTTATTCCTTGCTTTGCTGGGACACCAATTTTCCTGTCAGGCCACGTACACACGGAGGGACATGTCCGCTGAAACTGTCCGACGGACATGTCTCCTGCGGATTTTCATCCGACGGCGTGTACACACCATCGGATCAAAATCCCCGCCGGCAGACAGCGCGGTGACGTGGCGGTGACGTTGACGCCGCCACGTCACCGCACCAGGAAGTAAAATGCTTCCGTGCATGCGTCGAATCCATTAGACGCATGCGCGGGCAGTTCTATCCGCTGGTTAGTGTACTAACCAGCGGACAGATCTGACGGACAGGTTTGTAGCAGACAAATTTCAAAGCATGCTTTGAAATTTGTCTGATGGACAAACCTGTCCGCTAGCTGCGTACACACGATCGGAGATGTCTGCTGAAACAGTCCGTCGGACCGGTTTCAGCAGATAAATTCGATCATGTGTACGCGGCCTCAGAATGGCGATCTGCCTTGTTTACCCAGAAGAGTTGGATCACAGATATATGCCTGATCTGGTGCAGAGGTGCCACCCTCTAGCAGTTAAACTGCTAGAGGGCGGACCTTAAAGCGGTGTTTCGCCCCAATTTTTTTAAAATAAAAACCAGCAGCTACACATATTGCTGGCTTTTAATAAATGGACACTTACCTGTCCTGGAGTCCAGCGATGTTTTCATCAGCTGTCGGGTGCATGCCGCCGCCATTGAGAGTAAGGGAACTTGGCAGTGTAGCCTTTCTGGTTCACGTCGGGAGCCCTACTGCACATGTGCAAGGCCTGCTCCTCTCTCCTACTGGCCCAGTGGTCGGGGGAGGAGGAGGGAGCCCTGCGGTGATGTCACGGGCCGTGCCTGGACTCCTGGAATTGGGAAAGGATACCTCCCCCCTGCCGCCGAAAGGTGCCAATTGTGGCACCGGAGGAATCCGAAGAGCGAAAGTTCGACTTTTGGGTGGAACTCCGCTTTAAGTGGGTAAGTGTCAGCCTCATCGGCTGCACATACTATTTATCTCTTTGCTTCCCTGTCATTTAAATTGGTTTGATTGTCAGGAGTGAAGCGTGTTAGCTTTATGACTTGGAGCTTGCACATGACTCATATTAAAAGATAGTGCCTAAGTGGTTAAATGGCAAGTATGAGCTCCGTCACTCAGGAGGAAGGGTAGTGATGCCGCGTACACACGATTATTTTTCAGCATGAAAAAAAAACGTTGGGCCAGATTCACAGAGCGATTACGCCGGCGTAACAGGAGATGCGCGGCGTAAGTCTAAATTTGCGCATGCGTTTCGATACTCTGCATCCCCAAAACGAGATGCGCAAGAAATCTACTTTTTTTTGTCCAGCGTAATTTCGATAGACAGGCGCATACGTCCGCGCAAAACTGCGCTAGACACACCATTGATTTGCTATTCAAATATGCTAATGAGGGAGTTACGGGGATCCACAAAAGAACGTTGGTGCAGCGCAGGCTACGCGCTCTGCACAACAGCTGCACGGCCTGTCTAAAATTAGACCATATAAAAGGTGGTATAAAATTAGACAATTCGTCTACATGTCAGAGAAAGCAACACTGTTAGTGAGGATCTGAGCAGTCACACGTGTTGCCCAACAAACTGTATGCCAACATGCCAGGGACATCCTTGCTCATAGCTATACTACTGACTTTAGATGAGCAAAGAAAGAGGAGGGCACGGGAGAGGATTTTTTTTTTCCAAAAAAAATTTCTTTGCTTTAAGAAACATTTTTACAAAAAAAAAAACATACATATATACATCAATACATAACATACATACAAATTACAAACACGGTCTTACTATCTTTCAATAGCCCTTTAAAACCTTGATGGATATAATAATCTAATCTGATACAAGCCCCTCACTCTTCACTTGAAGACATCTTTGGCATGAGTGATTCTGAGGTGTCTCGCATCTTCAGATTCACCCCTCATGCCATCATGGAATTAACCACAACCCTGCAGGAGCCCAACACATGACACCACACATGACACCCATGACAGCTACATATACAATCCTAGCCCCATCCCCACAGATTTCGAACAGAACATGTATGGGGACAGCTGGCTGGTTGGTGAGTGACATGGGTGGCAGGCATGACTGCCCCCCCCCATGATGCACACATCACAAGGGGCACATACACTACTAACATCCTCCTGTCTTATCCCTTCAGGGTGACTCTGCATATGCACTGGGACCCCATCTCATGACTCCTATACGGAACCCCCCATGGTACCCTGTTGTATTCCCCAAACTTTGTATGCCAGATCATCGGTGCATGTTGCATGCTGCACAACTTCGCAGTGAGAAAGGGCCTGGAGATTGACATAAGTGATGACCTGACCCCTGAACCAGACAACCCCCCCCTAACCGAGGCTACCCCGTCTTCTGAGGGAAGAGCAGCCAGGAGCCAGCTCACATTAGGCATCTTTGCACGTTAAACACACACATTAATCATGGCACACCACTGTGGTCCCTAGCACAGACACATCACATCCTCATCACATTGGATTGGCACCAGTCCACCATGCAGGACTTGTGAGCAGCAACGCCATGCCACGGCTCCAATTATGTCACTGTACATTCATACAGCATTCACACGGACCTGGGGATCACTTCTCCACCACAAATGAGGGTGACACCCCTTTTCCGGCAGGAATGTCACCACCACATTCCAAAATCATTCACAAACAGAACCAAAAAAAATTAAAAATTGACCAGCAAAAATAAAAAATGCCCAGCAAAAATATAATTAAAAAAAAAAAACAACAAAGAAAACACAGAAAAGACAAAAATCACTTTGCAAAACAGTCCCCAAATATCTCAAAGACACGTCACAAACAAACAAACAAACGCTAATAAACAACAGAACAAAAGCACCTTGCTGTATAGGAAGGGATACAAAGGGATGTACTTTTGCAAAGAAAGGGCGTTTGTCTCTGTCTATTTAAGCTCTCTGCGTAGTTCACTAAGTTGCCCGTGTCCACTTCCAATCTCACTGATTGCGCCGTTCCCGAGTTGTGAGCATGCGCAGAGAGGTGCTGACCATGGTCTGCTTCATGTGCGCATGCGCGAGCCGGCCGGCCCTTCATTTGCATGGGGTCACGGCTCATTTCAATGTAACACGCCCACGTCCTTCCTAATTTAAATTACTCCGCCTTACACCTCGGAACTTACGTTACACCGGCGCAAATTTCTGCGCAAATACTACGAGGATACGGTGATTGCGCCTCTACATTTCGCCAGTCTAACGTAAAGGAGGTGCGCTACGCCGGTCAAAATATGCACCAATGTACGTGAATCTGGCCCATAATAGTTAACTGATTCCTTTTAAAAATGATTAAAAACAGATAAAAATCAATCATATAATGTACCTGCAGTTTCAGTTTCGTTTTTGCATGTTGTTTCCTGTCTGTGATGTACAGAACCACAGAGCCAATACAGGGCAGTGATGGTTTGTAAAACGAAACTGATTGGGGCTGAGGGTTTTTAGACACACAGTAATCACACCTCCTTGAAGTTAGTGACCACAGAGAGAAAGCTCCCAGGACTGTGGTTATCAGGAAACAGACAACCAGGAAGTGTGGAGATCAGAGAAGAATTACAGCAACTTAAGAGCAAAAATGAACAATGAGGACATGAAAACAGCACTGCATTAAGGTAAAGGAAGCTATTAAAATTAAAAAAAAAAAATTCCTTTACAAATCCTTTAAGTTGCCATTACAGAAAACCTTAGATGACTGTCAAGCATGACATAACACATTCCACTGGTCATCCTCAGAAACAGCAACATTCTGCCCAGCATGTCAGAGGAGATGAGAGGCACTGGCAGACACAGCTTAGTTTAAAGGTGATCAATAATAATGCAAACCAGCTTGGAGGACCATCTGCTTCCACTGAGTGGCCCACAGCATTGGGGCCTCTTATAGAAATGAAGTGGTCATCAAATATCTCTGGGTGCCCTCAGTTAATCAGCATGATCTTATCTTTAATATTCCAGGTATTCCAGCGCTGATTCTATCACCGGCACTCCCAGTAACATCTGCTATGTCGCATTCTACATACCTGCATGGCCAAAGTCCACTGCACCACAATGTCACTCTCTGCAGAGTTTTAGTTGTATCTCCCAATGATAAACTTTCAGTTACTGTGGGACCATCAACACACAAGGCCCAGTACAACCTGGTTGCAATAAAATCTGATGAAACCACGATAACATTGTATAAGCTGCAGACAGCTGGCTAAGGAGCATAGCTATAGTCCTCTAGATTTAGGTTGGACATATTGTGAGTTTGCGACCAGTCGGAAAGACAAACATTGGTGTATGCAAGTCAGTATTTTGGCCTAAAATCTGCTTTTAGGCAAACTGCCGAGTATAAGTGGGATCGGCGTGTTGTGTTACCTGGCAGGTGTCTAGGGGTGATACTTGTGAGTTGAGGAGAAGAGAGCGAATGTCCACTCTTTAGTTGGGTTTTCTTCAATGCTTTATTCCAAGGCCCAACATGGCCTTCATCAACATAGTACAGGACAGGAAAGGTTGATGAGCAGAGAAAGAGAGCTTGAGTATCAGGCCTTGGATATCGAAAGGTGAGAAAGCAATCTTACTCTCAGCAGTGATGAACTCAGTTGGTCGCCACTCCATTTGGAATGGGTAAAGTGCCCCCGGACAGGTCTCTGCCACAGGCCTGGCAGCCGGAACGTCACTTGCAAATGTTGGGAGGACCAGGCCTCTGCCACAGGCCTGGCTCGGGCCTCTGCCACAGGTCTAGTACTTGAATAAGTATGAAATTTAAGTGAGCGAGTCCTCCCAATAGATTTAGTTAGAGTCACTGGATCCCCGATGGTTCGTTCAAGCCCTATTGGATCACCTGCCTCCGGGTTCTCCTCAAGCCGATCCCCCACCGTACGGCTTCCAGCCTGGGATCCTTTTAGGAAAGGTTTGGGACCCAGCAGCTTTTGGGATCCCTCTCCGTGTTAGAGTAAAGCTCTGCATGATGTGCAACTTCGGCCAGGTAGGCCACGGCTTCGGGGTCCATGGATGAGCGCACCCTGAAGGTGGATGCCGCACCTGGAACTCGGACCCCGCAGAAACAAGAACGGCCCTCAGGCCAAGGCGGCTGCCCCAGATATAGCCTCCCTCAGCATGCCCTAATGAGGGATACATTTTTTTTCAGTCTTCCCAGCCTAGAGGTGAGATGTGGGGTCTTATTGACCCCACGTCTCACTGTAAAGAGGACCTGTAATGCTATATTCCTATATACAAGGGATGTTTACATTCCTTATAATAGGAATAAAAGTGATCAAAAAATGTATATTTGGGGAAAAAAGTGTCAAAATCAAGTAAATAAAGTAAAATGAACAATACATTTTTGTTAATTTTTTTAAAGCGCCCTGTCCCCGTGTTCTTACATGCAGAAGCGAACGCATATGTAATTTCCACCGACATATGAAAACGGTGTTCAAGCTACACATGTGAGGTATCGCTCCGAACGTTAGAGCGAGAGCAATTATTTTGGCTGTAGACTTCCTCTGTAACTAAAAACATGTAACCAATAAAAATAATTAAAGCGTCGGGATTTTTAAGTAGCGTATTTTTGGCGCCGTACTTTTGGCGCTTTTTTTTTAAGTATTTTTGGCGCCATTCCACGAGCGTGTGCAATATTGAAGGGTGACATGTTGGGTATCTATTTACTCGGCGTAACTTCATCTTTCATATTATGCAAAAACATTGGGCCAACTTTATTGTTTTTTTTTTTGTTTTTTTTTAAGCCGTGCCTTGCAGGATGTTTTTAAAAAAAAAGAGGGTTTACTTCCTCTTTAAAGGGTGCCCTGACTAAAAAAAAGATTGAGAAACAATGAGTTATGGTAAAGAAAATATGTTAAGATAGAACCTATATGTCTGTAATGGGCTGGGATGAAGAATGAGAGTGAGTGGAGAGTAGGAAATGTGCTTGTCACCATCGTGGACTGGGCTCTGGTATGGAATCAGGTCATTGCACTGCAGATGGGTCACCCCCACTATGGTGTGGGGTTCATGGGTTCCTCTTCTAGAAAGATATACTGTAAACCTTGTGCCCTGCTCTCATAAGGACCTCAATGTTGCAGTGGGAACCTGGAGGTAGAGATCTGGAGATACTGGTGAGAAGAGAGTCCTCTCAAATAAATGTTTCCCCCAACAGCACTGAAGCTGTGCTGTGCTGGAGTGAGCTCCGAGTTGAGTAATTTGGCTTCTGACCTGCCCGCTTGATATAGAAGCGGTAGTAAACCGCAGTGGATGGAAAAAAAATCGCCTACAAGCAATATCATAATGTGCTAGTATGCATCGTACCTTTGAACGAAGCCTTGCAATAGCCGCCGATTTGGCATGCTATTTAACATGTCAAATCGCATGCCAAATCGGCCCAATGAGAATGTGGGCTTAGCACCACTTACAGCGATATAAACGTGACAAGTACGAATTTTAGAGTGCTGGGAGGCCCAATGGCATCAAAGTACATTTGACGTGCATTGGAAACAGCTGTTGACAAGCCTTGGTCAATGGCTGTTAACTCTATCCATTCCAAACCCTAAATAAAAAAATAATAATTAGAAATGCACATTGATAAGCATGAAAATGCAGGCCAATGTACCTGACTAATGTGACAAAATAAGATACCTCTACACACACATAGATCTAAATGAGCCCATACTAACATTATATATATCTTTAGAGTACATAGAGAACCTTTTAGACCTCTTTCACAGTGAGGCGGTTTTAAGGGATTTTAGCGCTCCAAACAGCACCTGTAAAGCACCTGAAAACCGCCTCCCACTCCTTTCAGTGTGACTTTTCACACTGGGGTGGTACGCTTGCGGGACGTTAGAAAAAGTCCTCCAAGCATCTTTGGGGCGGTTTTGGAGCGCTCCCAAAATGGCCCTGCCCATTGAAATGAATGTGCTGTGCTTCCAAAGTGCCTGAAAAGCGTTTCAGAAGCGCAGCAACACGGGTGCTTTTAACCCCTTCTTTGGGGGATAAAAGCGATCCCGCTAGCGGCTCGTTTTAGCCATGCTCTAGCGCTAACGTGATCGTGGCCCCAGTGTGAAAGGGGTCAGAATGAGGTCCTAAATATCTGTCTCATTGATTTGATCTCAGTGGCTGTTCAGCGGGTGTTCTGCCCATGCTCCCGAACATACCAATAGCCGCTAGGCTAGAGGGAGAATATCCAGATCTGTGTATGTAATGCAAGCCTGAAAAAAAAAACTGTAATGGTATGCATATTAAAATGTCAATAATAATATTCACAAGCAGAAGAGCCACATTTAGCTAGAACCAATTAACCTACAAATTGTCTTTTGTTTGTTTGTGGAAAGTAATTGGAATGGAATCTCGAATGCAAACACAAGAAGAATGTGCAGAGTTCTTTCAGGTGGTGCCTCTGGGAGTTGAAGCCAAAACCCCAGTGCAGCGAGATAGTCATGCTAACCATTTACCAAAAATGTTATTTAATCATTTCATTAGCATGTTGATGAGAGGGAAAATAATTGCATATTAATGTAGTTAAAGGGATACTATAGGTTTGTTTTTTATTTATTTTAAAACAGACATGTCATACTTACCTCCATTGTGCAGTTCGTTTTGGCCCCGATCGTCCTCTTCTGTGGTCCCACGGCGTCTCACGTGGCTCCTCCCCACAAGAGATAACCCCCTCTGGGAAGCTGTCTCACAAGTGGGTTACCTTGCAGGCGATCTCCCCATGTGATTAACTCAGCAACCATAGCCGCCAAGTGTATGACTCGGCCCCGCCCCGGCGCGCCAATGGCTGCACTGCTATCAATTATCCAATGAAGAGCCGATTAGAGCTCAGTGAAAACAACGCGGGATCGCGCCCAAGGAGATTCGGGTCTCAGATAGGTAAAATGGGGGCTCGGAGGGCGGTGACTGCAAGGTGTTTTTTCACCTTAATGCATAGGATATAAAAACACGAAGCTGTACAATCCCTTTAAAGTGTAAGGCCGCGTACACACGGCAGAGATCCTCGACGGGCAGAACACATCGTTCCGCCCGTCGAGGCTCTCTGCCGGCCGTCGAAATCGGCGACCCGCCCGTCGGGAATGGCAACCAGCCATTCATCCAGGCGGGCCGTCGAGGAAATAGAGAGCATGCTCTCTATTTCTGCTCGACGGGCTTCCCGACGGGAAGCTCGCCGAGACCGTACACACGGCCGAACCTCGGCCGTGTGTACGCCGCCTAAGTCCAATCCATTAATGCTGTTCTTCCACATTACAAGCTGACTTATAGGGCCAGATTCAGCAAAGGTTACGCTGGCGGATCGAGTGATCCGCCAGCGTAACAGTGGCTTTGAGCCGGCGTTTCTGTTTTCTGTAACCAGAAAACAAGAAACGCCGGGTTGAAGTTCCGATGCGGTGAGCGTAACTGAGTTTCGCCATCGCATCGTTACTTCAACTTAAAAATGGCGCCGGGGGCGTTCCCGCCGATTTACGCTCAAAAAATATGTTAATGAGCGGAAATCGGCAATTCACGATCGAAATCCGGCGCGACGCAGTGACGTTACGACGTTTCCGGACGGGATACGCGGCGCATAGTTATACCTACATGGGGCTGGCGTATCCTATGTTAGGTATAGGCGTCGTCATCGCGTCGGGAAAAAAAAAAAAAAACGTCGCTTGCGTAAAACGGTCATGAATGGGAATGTGACGTCATTGACGTTCATTCACAGATTTTGGAGCATGCGCACGGGGATGTTTTGACACTCGACGCATGCGCAGTACGTCGGCGGCGGGATCGCGCGTAGTTAGCATACTACACGCCCCGTACCCGCCCAATTTGAATTCCGCCGGCTCATTTGTGATGCGCTGCCGCAACTTTAGGAGCAAGTGCTTCATGAATGACAGCACTTGCTCCTAAAAAATCGGCAGCGCAACGCAAATGAGAAGCGTTACTCCAGAGCAAAGATGCTCTGGACTACGTGAATCTGGCCCATAGTGTTTGAAATTGCCCTAAAAACTTTAGTAGGGTATGGCAGCCATAGAGGGCCTAGAAGAGGAGTTCTTTCCCACCTGCTAATCTTGTTTAACCACTTAAGCCCCCGAAGATTTGACTGCTCAATGAACAGGCCATTTTTTGCGATTCATCACTGCGTCGCTTTACCTGACAAATTTGCGGTCGTACGACACTGTACCCCAGGGGTGTCCAACCTTTCGAACAGCGAGGGCCACTTAAGCAACTTGGTAACCAGTCGAGGGCCACAATGAGCAGAGCGGGCAGATGACACGTCACGGCTACTCTATAGGCCCTCCGATACGCCCAGATGAAAGGGGGCGAATTCCCTTCTGTTTTTCGGATTGGAGGTAGGCGGGCCTAAACAGACATCTGTCGCTCTATAGAGGTAAATTGAGGGTCCCATTTGGTTGGGCTGATCATGTGAAAAGGGCCTAAGACTGCTTTTACACTGATGTGCTGCGGTTTACCCACACCGCGGGTGCAGCGTAGTGCATCTGTGTCTATCCTGCGGATTAGCTGAACTTTGCCATAGACTCCACCTGTAGCAAAAGCAGGCACTGTAGAGGAAGCATCAACTTATGGGGCTATACTCCGCAGCCGCTTTCTTCCTCTACCACCAGCTTCATTCACAACACTGATGCTGTGGTATGGTGGGTTGGCAACCTGCGATCTGGGCTTGCCAACCCACCATTACAGAGCAGGAGGTCGCGGACCACATCAGAGGGCTCCGCGGGCCACATGTGGCCCCCGGGCCACTGGTTGGCCACCCCTGCTGTACCCAAACAAAATTGACGTACTTTTTTTTCCACAAATAGAGCTTTCTTTTGGTGGTATTTAATCACATCCTTTTTTTTTGCACTATAAACAAAAGAAAAGCAACAATTTAGAAAAAAACACAATATCTTTTACTTTTTGCTAAAATAAATATCCCCCAATTATTTTTGAAAAAAAAATAATTTTCTCCTTTATGCTGATATGTATTCTTATACATATTTTTGGTAAAAGAAAAATTACAATAAGCGTATATTGATTGGTTTGAACACAAGTTACTGGGCCAGATTCTCATAGAATTCCGGCGGCGTAGCGTAAGCCATTTACAGTACGCCGCCGCATCGTACTAGAGCAAGTGCTTTAATCTCAAAGCACTTGCTCCGTAGTTTTCGCCGGCGTCGCGTAAATCGCCCAGCGTAAACCTGCGCAATTCAAATGAGGTGGCTTGTATTTAAATTAAGCACGCCCCCGCGTCGAACGAACTGCGCATGCGCCGGCCAGGGAAAAAGCCCAGTGCGCATGCTCCAGCTCACGTCGGAAATGCCCTATTCGCGAACGAGTTAGTAAAACGACGTAAGCGACGGAAAAAGCCGACGCTGACCCGACGCCATACTTAACATGGCATCCGACGGCACCCGACGGCATCCGACGGAACTTCGTAAGGTTACCCAACATAGAAGCTGGGGTAACCTTACGCGGACGAAAACGACGTACGCAACGACAGGGCGGCGTAAAAGCGATCGGGAATCGGCGTACTAGCCTCATTTGCATAGGCAAATGAGAAAACAACGTAAAGGGCACCTAGTGGCCGGAGTTGTCATTACACCTACGATCCGCAAGTGTAATGGTTTTACACTTGTCGGATGTTGCAGCGTATCTATGCAAAAGTGATGCTAAGCATCACGCGCATAGATACGAGGCAAAATACTCCGTCGTATCGCCGCTGAGAATCTGGCCCATAGTGTCTACAAAATAGGGGATAGATTTATGGCATTTTTTTTTTTCTACTAGTAATGTCGGCGATCAGCGATTTTTATAGGGACTGCGGTACTGCGGCGGACAAATTGGACACTTTTGACACACTTTTGGGACCATTGACAATTATACAGAAATCAGTGCTATAAAAATGCACGGTTTACTGTGTAAACGTCACTGGCAGGGTAGGGATTAACACTAGGGGGAGATCAAAAGGTTAACTGTGTTCTAACTGTGGGGGGGGGACTGACTAGGGGAGGAGACCGATCGGTGTTCACACTTTTACACACACAGATCACGGTTCTCGCTCTGTCACGAGCGATCACGGCTCACCCATGGGAGCCATTCTGCCACAGTATAACTGTGGCTGCTGGTCATGAACCGGTTAAGGTGCTGAGTGGCTGTGTTGCCCTATCTCGCTTGATTGGAGAACTTTCTTTGGTGGAGGGCCGGATTTGCCGCGAGTTGCGGGCACTAGCCGTCCGGTATTAACCCCTGCTAGCGGCCGTGAAAGGGTTAATACCGCCCACAATGCGCCTCTATAGAGGAGCATTGCAGGCGGTATTGCCGCGGTCTCCTATTGTTTTCAATGGGAAGGAGCGGTGAAGAAGTGGTATACACGCCGCTCCTCTCACCGCTCCAAAGATGCTGCTAACAGGAGATTTTTTTATCTCCTGCCAGCGCAACGCCTCAGTGTGAAAGCCCTCGGGCTTTCACATTGAGGTTGCTGGGGCAGGAGTTTTTCAGGCGGTATAGCAGCGCTATTTTTAGCGCTGTACCGCCTGAAAAACTCCTCAGGGGTCTTAAGCTGGATACATACTATAAAACGTTTGTTCGACTTCCTTTAGATTTACCTTCAACTATGTAGTGAAGAGCCTGCCTGATTGCATACAAATTGAGGCTGGGTTCACACTATTTTCACATGCGGCTCACAGCAGGGGTCCGTGCTACCCCATCCACCGGTTCAGGTCAGTTTTTAGCCCAAATCTTTGGCTGAACTGGGACCTGAAACAGACCAAAAGACGCACAGGATTCATGTGCAAATTCGCACCGGAGCCACAGCAGAACCGGTTCCATAGAGAAATCTTGTGAAGTTTTGTGAATTGGATGTGGGGAACCAATTGGCAATGGTGTGAACCCAGCCTGAAAGCATTTAGATTTAACCTCATATTATATGGTTTTGGTAAATCGAAAGGAAAAAAAATCTAAAGATAACTATATAGGGCCAGATTCAGGTAGATGGGCGAATCTTTATTTTGGAGTAACGTTTCTCTTTTACGTTACTCCGCCGAAACTTTAGGAGCAAGTACTGTATTCACAAAGCACTTGCTCCTAAAGTTGCAGCGGCGTAGCGAAAATGAGCGGGCGGAATTCAAATTGGGCGGGTAGGGGGCGTGTATTATTTAAACTAGGCGCGATCCCGCGGCGAACGTACTGCGCATGCGTCCACTGTCAGTGCGCATGCTCCAAATTCTGTCAGTGAACGTCAATCCCCATTCACGGACATTTTACGCAAACGACGCAATTTTTTTTAAATTCGACGCGATGAAGACGGCCATACTTAACATAGGATACTCCACTAGGGGGCATGTTTTTCTTTACGCCGCGTATCTCTTACGGAAACGTCGGAAAGTCACTGCGTCGGGCCCGAATACGATCGTGAATTGCCGATTCTCGCTGACTAACATATTCTCGACGTTAATCAGCGGGAACGCCCCGAGCGCCATTTTTAAAATTGCAGTTCCGATACGACGGCAAAATACAATTACGCCGCTCGTACAGGAACTCCAACCCAGCGTTTCTTGTTTTCTGCTTACAGAAAACAGAAACGCCGGCTCAAAGTGAGAGTTAGGCTGGAGTATCACTGATACTCCAGAGTAACCCTACCTGAATCTGGCCCATAGTGTTCAGAATGGACAATTTTTATTTATTTTGTTGCTTGTAAATACCTTTATTTTGTAGTCCTTCATTACTTCCTCCTCCTTATTAGCCTAGGCTATTAAGTCACAAGGCTATTTGCAAGGGTTTCTGGGATAGGCATCATGTTTCCCAGTAGTCCTTGCAAACCTGACTGAAACCTATTACATTGCTTGTGCAGCACTGAGCATGTGCGAGATATGCAAAGCTGAAATCCAGGAAGTCATACAGTCTGGCTTCATGATGCCCACACTTAAGATGGCCACGGTCTATTTCTAGATTATAAACTAAATGCTGTAACAACCTAACAAAACGGACCTTAGTTTACAGACTAACTTTACTAGAATACATTAAGCTTGTGTATTACAGGGGTATTTATATTTAAAAAGTGAAATTGTGGGTGGAACTCCACTTTAATCAATTTTGTAATAAGGCTCAGGCTGTAATATACCAAAATGTGGAAAAAGTGAGGCTCTGTTAATATTTTCCGGATGCACTTGTTCCATGCCAATGTTCAATAAAAGAACATTATAAAAAAATCCAATCTATTTTGTTTTACATTTTGGATAGCGTGGGCAAGGATTAGATCGCTGGTTGGGTTTTTATTGCTATCCAGAGCCCCGTTCTGATAACAATGGGTTGCACAAGACAGGAGGTGGGGGAGAATTTGCAACAGCAACACAAAGAAACAAACTGTTTTTTTTTTTCTAAAGTAAGGAGAGGCTAGAACCACTGACAGATTTATATTGCTATTGACATCCCTGTTGCAGATTTTCCCTCACTTTCTGTGCAGGGAGCAAGGGAAAATCTCCCTGAGCCTCGGATAGCAGTAAAAACTAGGGTTGTCCCGATACCACTTTTTTGAGACTGACCGAGTACAAGTTCCGATACTTTTTTTTAAGTAATCACCGATACCACTTTTTTTTAAGTAATCACCGATACTATTTTTTTCTTTTTTTTTTTAATCAGCCCGGTTGGGGGGGCTTTGGTGAGATATCAGGGGTCTTAACAGACCTCTGACATCTCCCCTTTGAGACAGGGATTCCCCTGTCCCTTTCGCTGAAAATGAATGGAGAGAAGACAGCCGCTTCTCTTCATTCATAAACTGAAACATTGTAATCACAGTGACTCTGTCCATTCGGAAAAGTAGGAGCCGGGTTTACCGGCTCCTACTGCCGCTCTCCATCCTGACAGTTCCAGGGGGACACAGAGGAGAAGGAAAACACAGGTGGGGGGCACGGAGGGAGAAGAAAACAGCGCGGTGGGCACGGAGGGAGAAGGAAACAGCGCAGGGGACACGGAGGGAGAAGGAAACAGTGCGGGGGACACAAAGGGAGAGAGACTGCAGCAAAACGGAGGGGGGCTGGAGGAGGACACGGACAGTCAGCGGTGATCGTGTGTGGGGAAGTTACAAGCACCGATCACCGCTGATTTTAAAGCAGCTGAAAACCGTGGGGGGGGGGGGGGGAGAGAAGCGGAGAAAAAGGGATTTTTAAATACAGCTTACCTGTAAAATCCTTTTCTTGGAGTACATCACGGGACACAGAGCGGCATATTCATTACTATGTGGGTTATATGGAGTACCTTCAGGTGTGGACACTGGCAATCTTCAAACAGGAAGTCCCCTCCCTATATAACCCCCTCCCCTAGAGGGAGTCCCTCAGTTTTGTAGCAAGCAGTATGCCTCCCAAAATGGTCACCCAAAAGAGGGGTGGGAGCTCTGTGTCCCGTGATGTACTCCAAGAAAAGGATTTTACAGGTAAGCTGTATTTAAAAATCCCTTTTTCTTTCTCGTACATCACGGGACACAGAGCGGCATATTCATTACTATGTGGGATGTCCGAAAGCAATGCTTTAATGAGGGGAGGGAGACATCTTCCAAAGAAGGATTCAATTTAGAGATAAACTCAAATCATAATAATAATTCCAACTTAGTCAAGAAAAAACTTCTTTTTTTTTTTTTTTTTTTATAACCAAGGGTGTTTCTGATCCCGAGGAATTCAAACTGCAGCCTGTAGTACTGCCTGTCCAAAGGCAGAATCCGCATTCCTTCTCACGTCTAGTTGATAAAACCTTGTAAACGTGTGGACTGATGACCACGTTGCCGCCTTGCATATCTGAGCCATAGAGATCTGATGGTGCGCTGCCCAAGAGGCGCCCATGGCCCTGGTAGAATGGGCCTTTACCGACAACGGAGGAGGCAACCTCTTCAACCCGTAGGCTTGAATGATTAATTGTCTAATCCATCTTGAGATGGTGGATTTTGCAGCTGCCTGCCCCTTCTTGGGGCCATCTGGTAGAACGAATAACACATCTGTTTTCCGGATCTTTTCTGTAGCTTTAAGATAGGCCTTCATGGCCCGGACAATATCCAAGGTATGCAGCAACCCCTCCTTTCTAGACGTAGGTTTTGGAAAGAAGGATGGAAGTACCAAATCCTGGTTTAAGTGAAATTTGGATATAACCTTTGGTAGAAAGGAAGGATGGGGCCGGAGAACTGCCCTGTCCTTATGCAGAACAAGATATGGTTCCTTACATGATAAGGCTGCTAATTCTGACACTCTCCTGGCCGAAACTATGGCGACCAAGAAAACCAATTTTCTTGTCAGTAAGAGTAAAGGAATCTCAGCCAAAGGCTCAAAAGGCTGTTTCTGTAGAGTGGACAGGACAAGATTTAGGTCCCAAGGACAAACTGGTGCCTTGACAGGAGGATTAATACGCAAGACCCCCTGTAAGAAGGTCTTTACCAGCGAGTGGGTGGCCAGCGGCCTCTGAAACCACACTGACAGAGCCGAGATCTGTCCTTTGATTGTGCTTAGTGCCAGGCCTTTATCCACTCCTAGCTGGAGAAAACTTAACACCCTATCAATAGTATATTTGCGGCAATTCCATCTTTTGGATTCACACCAGCCTATATAGTTCCTCCACACCCTGTAATAAATTACCCTGGAGACCGGCTTTCTAGCCTTAATCAGGGTAGGGATTACCTGCCTAGACAGACCCCTACCCCTGAGAATCAGGGATTCAGCCTCCAGGCCGTCAAATTTAGACGCTGTAATGTAGGGTGGAGGATCGGACCTTGTGAGAGTAGGTCTGGTTGTAGCGGAAGAGTCCAAGGGTCTCCCACTGCCATATTCAGGACTAGCGAGTACCAAGCCCTCCGGGGCCAAGCTGGAGCTATTAGAATGACTGGCTTGTGCTCCACTCTGATCTTGCGCAACAGGCGGGGGAGTAACTGTAGTGGAGGAAATGCATATAGAAGTTTGAATTGATGCCAAGGGCAAACCAACGCATCGGTTCCGCAGGCCATAGGATCCCTCGCTCGCGACACGAACCTGTCTAGTTTCTTGTTGAACCTGGATGCCATTATATCTACGTCTGGCGTTCCCCACCTCTGGCAGATTGTCTGAAAGACCTGGGGATGCAGAGACCACTCCCCTGGCAACAGACTCTGGCGACTTAAGAAGTCTGCCTGCAGGTTGTCCACTCCGGGAATGAATATCGCTGAAATGCAGGGTACATGAACCTCTGCCCATTGAAAAATCAAGTTCACTTCCCTTTGAGCGGCCTGGCTCCTGGTTCCCCCTTGGTGGTTTATGTATGCCACCGCCGTGGCATTGTCTGACTGGATTCTCACCGGGAACCCCTTTAATCTGGAGGTCCATGCCAACAGGGCTAGGCGAGCAGCTCTGATTTCCAAGATATTGATGGGGAGCTGCCTCTCTGCTTTCACCCAAGTTCCCTGGCGGGAGAACCCCTCGAAGACCGCCCCCCAGCCTGCCAGGCTGGCGTCTGTGGTAACTACCTTCCAGACAACAGGGCTGAAGGATCTTCCCTTTAGAAGGTTCTGAGGGTTCAACCACCAGGCCAGGCTTTGTCGGACCCTTGATGATAGCGTCAAAGGGGACTCTAAGGCATGTGCCCTCTTGCCCCAGGCTGCTAGAATGGCTGCCTGTAGGACGCGAGTGTGGATCTGAGCGTATGGTACTGCCTCGAATGTGGCCACTAGCTTGCCTAGTAATCGCATACACAGGCGAATAGTTGGTCTTTTCTTGTTTATAACCAACTGAACCAACCCCTTGATCGCCCTGATCTTTACAAGGGGCAGGAACACCTTTTGACGTTCCGTGTCTAACCTCATGCCGAGGTATTCCAACTGCTTTGTAGGCTGGAATGCTGACTTTCCCTGGTTTAGGACCCAGCCGAATTCTTCGAGGTACCGAACCGTGAGGTTTACTGCCTTCTGCAGACCCGTCCGTGAATGATCTATAATTAAAAGGTCGTCCAAGTATGCTAGGACTGTGACTCCTTGGATTCTTAAATTGGCCAGAACTGGGGCTAGGATCTTCGTGAATACCCGGGGGGCCGTGGCCAGCCCGAAAGGGAGCGCCCTGAATTGGAAGTGTCGCTGCCCGACCGCGAAGCGTAAAAACCTTTGATGCGACTGAAAGATTGGTACATGAAGGTAAGCATCTTTTATGTCTATGGAGGCCAGAAAATCGTCCTTCTGAAGCGCGGCGGCTGCTGACCGGATGGATTCCATCCGGAAGGACCGCACCCTTAGATAACCGTTTAACCTCTTTAGATCCAAAATTGGCCTGACATCGCCGTTGGGCTTTGGTATGACAAAGAGATTGGAATAGAAACCTAGGCCTTGCTCTTGGGCTGGCACTTCTATAATTACGTCCTGGCAAAGCAGGTGATCCAAAGCTGCCAGCATTGAGGCCTTCCTTGCTGGATCCCTTGGTAGCCTTGATTCTTGAAAATGAGGCGGAGGATACCTTAGAAACTCCAGTCTGTAACCTGTGGTTACAGATGCCCGGACCCACTTGTCGGGGATCTTGGCTTCCCAAACTTCTGAGAAGAGACGAAGCCTTCCCCCCACCCGTGAGAGTGGGGGCGCCCCTTCATAAGGCAGACTTAGGGGCTGTCTTTGACGGTTTGCGATACCACGGCTTCTTACCCCCAGGGGTTTGTCCCTGCGATCTACTGTTACCGTTGGATCGCGCAGGCGGCCGTCGATACTGCCTGGAATTAGAGGGCCCCGAGACAGGAAAAAGCTGCCTTCTAAATGTAGGAGCCCGGAATGTCTTTTTGACCGGTAAAAGGGTACTCTTGCCATTTGAAATAGTCTGAATATATTTATCCAGATCCTCTCCGAAGAGTCGTCCTCCATGGAAGGGAAATCCTGCCAGAAGCTTTTTGCATGGGGGTTCTGCCGCCCAGTTCTTCAACCATAAGAGCCTTCTCATGTGTACCAAACATAGTGATAAACGAGAAGCCTGCTGGATGGAATCTTTTATAGCATCTACCGCAAAACACAGAGCTCTGGGAATGTCAGCAAACTCTTCTGCTTGTTGGGTAGGCATGTCTTTTAACATCTCTTTTGTCTGGTCTTTTAATGCCTGACAAACTCCAATTGCAGCTACCGCTGGCTGCACCACTGCTCCTGCCGTAGCAAAGGATGCTTTTAAAAGTGTTTCTAATCTTTTATCAACCGGATCTTTAAACATATGTATGTTTTCCACCGGGCAAGTTAGTGATTTATTCACACATGAGATGGCTGCATCCACTACTGGGAGCCTCCATCTCTTGGAGAATTTTTCCTCCATGGGATAAATGACCGCAAATCTTTTCGGTGGCAGAAAAACCCTGTCCGGCCGTACCCAATCCCGAAAGATCAATTCCTCCAAGAGAGGATGGACCGGAAACACTGCGTTGCTTAACGGGGCTCTCAAAGAGCCCAGAGAGGATACCGGAGGAACCTGAGGTTCTGGCAATGGCAAACTAAATGCCGATCGGACCATGTCCGTCAAAGACTGTACCCACAGTCTCTCTGTCTGGGAGTCTGAAAATGGTTCCTCAGAGGTAGACCCCTCCATCCCTGAACCCTCTTGGTTCAGGTCCAGTTGATCCTCCTGTGATTCTAATTCCTCCGGAGAGAGAATCTCAGCATCTGAGGATACACCCCCTGGTGATGGGGATCTAACCCGTTTCTTACCAGGAATAGCTCTAGCGATCAATGCTGCTATTCTCTCTTCTAGCCCCCCTAGGGATACGGCTAGCATCTCCTCTGTGATAAACACAGGGCTGGGCTGATCTGGGCCAGCCTCCGCACCAGATCCCCCTAATGGCTCATCCAAGGCGCTTCTTAAATTAATAAGCTGCGGGGAAAGAATCGGCATATCAGAATCAGAAAGGGAACCCTTTTGTTTTTTGGTCTTTTTTGTACCCTTTGACCCCGAACCCTTGGAAGCCATAATACAAAATCGAGGGACTCCGCCCACACAACAGACTGTAGTGGCCAGGAGTACAATTCCAGAGTTTAGGGGAGAGTAGATCACTAGTGTCCCCACAAACTGATGGGCCCGTATGTTGGTCTTTTTTCTTTTTTTTTTTTTTTTTTTTTTAAATAATTATATATTATATATTTTCTTTGACCATATACAATGACCCTAATTTAAGTTTGCCAGCCTCCAACCTGCTGTCAAATAAGGGGGATTTTTTGGCTTAACAATAAAGACATTGGGACAAAGTCCATATGTACTACCCCTCTTCCGTCACCGGGAGTCACTGTTCTGCCGCCCTGCGTCCTCTCCTTGAAAAAATCAGCCACAGACTGAGCCCTGACAAGGCCTGCTGTCTATAACAGCAGAAGGGCGCGTCCCTGTATGACGCCGCAGGCCCGCCCCCCCCCGCCCTCCTGTCTGGATGGCGCGAAACCGTCAATAAGACGCGCGCGTGCACGCGCGCGCGCGCGTACCCGGAAACAGGAAGAACATGGAGGAGCCGCGCTGCTGGAGATCCATGGCGCAGAAACGGCGGCAGATTCAAAACTCCCGGCCAGGTAGGACTCTCTCAAGGCCCCTAAGGATCCTTTACTAGCCTCTAGGAAGAAACAGCAGGTTAGCTAGCAACACCTTTAGACAGGGGGGCCTAGTGATGGGGGAGAAAGGGTGTCATCCTGTCTCTTAGACATAGTGATCACGGTTGCCCATGCAGAGCATACTCAGGCTATCCCCCCTTTTAGGTTACCCCGGGGAGCCTGCTGTCGAACCAAGTCCCGCAGGCTCCCCCTTACCTGCTCCATGCTGCAGGATGTTTGACCAGCAAACTGATCCAGTCTTCTCCCATCTCCGTGGGTAGCGTAGTAGACCTTCAGGCCCTGGGGTCCTATGAAGGTACCCACTGTCCTGGACCTATATAGCACCCTGGCAAAACAGGAACCTTATGGTTTTTTGCAAACTCCAAGTCCTGGGCCCAGGGTCCAGCCCTCCAAAGAGGAGCATTATAGGCAAAACCCCACGGTTTGGGGCCCGGGTACTGTCCACTTTGGCACTGAGGCTCCTTGGACAGATCCGGTTAGCCCGCCCTTAATCCCAAAGGATGTGGAGCAAAGCTATTCCGTGACCAACACCTAAGACACTGGCGAAAAAACTGAGGGACTCCCTCTAGGGGAGGGGGTTATATAGGGAGGGGACTTCCTGTTTGAAGATTGCCAGTGTCCACACCTGAAGGTACTCCATATAACCCACATAGTAATGAATATGCCGCTCTGTGTCCCGTGATGTACGAGAAAGAAATTACTTTTAAATCTATTCAGTGGTGATCGGTGCTTGTAACTTCCCCACGCACTGATCACCACTGACTGTAAAAAGTATCGGGTGAAGCATCGGGAGCATTTGCCCGAGGACAGGTACTCGGGAATATGCTTGGTATCGGTCCCGATACCGATACTAGTATCGGTATCGGGACAACCCTAGTAAAAACCCAACAGGCGTTCTAAACCTTTATCACTCTATCCAAATATAGGAAAATGGGCTGGACATACAAAGTCGCATGACATGGGGAACCATGTTTTCCAATGACAACCATTCATACAGCATCTAACAAAAGTTAGTGCACCCCTCACATTTTTGTAAATATTTTATTCTATCTTTCTATCTTTTCATGTGACAATACTGAAGAAATGACATTGTACTACAATGTAAAGTAGTGAGTGTACAGCTTGTATAACAGTGTAAATTTGCTGACCCCCTCAATATAACTCAACACACAGCCATTAATGTCCGCTGTCAACAAAAGTGAGTACACCCCTAAGTAAAAATGTCCAAATTTGGGCACAAAGTGTCAATATTTTGTGTGGCCACCATTATTTTCCAGCACTGCCTTAACCCTCTTAGGCATGGAGTTCACCGGAGCTTCACAGTTTGCTACTGGAGTCCTTTTCCACTCCTCCATGATGACATCACAGAGCTGGTGGATATTAGAGACCTTGCGCTCCTCCACCTTCCATTTGAGGAGCCCCACAGATGCTCAATAGGGTTTAGGTCTGGAGACATACTTGGCCAGTCCATCACCTTTACCCTCAGCTTCTTTAGCAAGGCAGTGGTCATCTTGGAGGTGTGTTTGGGGTCATTATGTTGGAATATTGCCATGTTGCCCAGTTTTCAAAGGGAGGGCATCATGCTCTGCTTGGCATTCATGGTTCCCTCAATGAACTGTAGATCCCCGGTGCTGGCAGCACTCATGCAGCAACAGACCATGACACTCCCACCGCCATGCTTGACTGTAGACAAGACACACTGGTCTTTGTACTCCTCACCTGGTTGCCGTCACACATGCTTGTCACCATCTGATCCAAATAAGTTTATCTTGATCTCATCAGACCACAGGACATGGTTCCAGTAATCCATGTCCTTAGTCTGCTTGTCTTCAGCAAACTGTTTGCGGCATCATCTTTAGAAGAGGCTTTCTTCTGGGAGGAAGGCCATGCCGACCAATTTGATGCAGCGTGAGACGTTTGGTCTGAGCACTGACAGGTTGACCCCAGGGCCGGAATGGGAATGAAAACCAGCCCTGGAAATAATTTCATACCAGCCCCACAGCATAACGTCATTATTTTCTTGTTCATAAAAAAGAATGGTTCCTTGGGTTAGCTCAGGGTTACTTTATTTACTCACAGTGGCTGGACTGTCACGCTGTCTTTAGATGAGGAGACTTCTCCACCGCAGGACCTGGTGCACTCTCTCCAAACTGACCACGGTCCCAGATAACACCACTGAAAAGCAGGCCAGAGACACATCAAGGTGAGGATGATGTAAAGCCTGCAAATGCGATGAGACAGGAGTTACAGCGTTCCTAGAAGCCATCCCATCTTAAGCCCAGAGTTTACATCGCTCAGTGTATGCGCATTACACTGAACACAAAAAATAAAAGAAAATTGCCTGAACACCATTGCCCTTTACACATATCTGGTGTATCAACATTTAGGAGGTGTTTAATTACTCTGTCTCTTAATGCCCATCTCCTTTTTACAGGGGAAATACAACCAGGTGCAATGCTCTGCAGGCAAAAAATAATAATAAATGCACTTTATTATGATAATAAATGAGTTCACTTATTATTATTAAAATAAATAAGTTAACTTTTTTCAAATAAATAAATGAGAGAGAGAGAGAGAGAGAGAGAGAGAGGTGCAATGCTCTGCAGGCCAAAACAATTATAAACGCACATTTATTTTTACCTTAAAAACAAAAAACAAAAGAGAGAGAAATGCACGAGAGAGAGACAGAAAGTGGGTGCAATGGTGAGAGAGAGGGGGTGTAATGTGTGAGAGAGAGAGAGAGAGAGAGAGGGTGCAATGGTGAGAGAGGGTGGGGGTGCAATGGTCTGCAGGCCAAAACAATTATAAATGCACACTTATTTGTACCTGGAAAAAAAAATCCATGAGAGAGAGCCAGAGAGGGGCTGCAATGGTGAGAGAGAGAGAGATTATACAGATTACAATTTGCAGGGGCAGAAAAGGTAGAGTGACAGAGGGGGGTGCACCATGCAATGGTGAGAGAGATTCTACAGTCCAGATTGCAATTTGCAGGGGCAGAAAAGGTGACAGAGAGTGGGGTGCACCATGCCACCCCCCTCTCTTTCTGTCACCTTTTCTGCCCCTGCAAATTGTAATCTGTATAATCTCTCTCTCTCACCATTGCACAGTGCACCCCCCCCCCCTTCTCTCTGAGATTAATATACAGTTTACAATTTTCAGGGGCAGCAAAGGTGACAGAGAGACGAGGAAGGGGGGGGTTCACCGTTATATGGTGAGAGAGAAAACATTATAAAGATACAGTCAGATTCCATTAAAATCTATTTGTTCACCTTGTGCTCCAAGGGTGGCCGGTGCCGCTGACTTCTTCTCCTCTGCCTTCACACGTGACCCTGCAGGAGAAACAGAGTGGGCGGTGCTGGCGCCGCATGGGACGATGGAACTACATGATATGATGTTCGGTTCTCCTGTTCGGCTCCTCCCCTCCCTCAGACACATGATCACTCCAGTCCACACAGCAGGTTATATGGGAAGGAAAGTGTGGCGGCGAGCATGGCGCCCACAACTCGCCGGCGGCCGGCCCGCCGCTGCTTTTTACTGTCATTATACATGACACTGCAGTGACTGCAGCTAGGCATAGGGCAGGCGTCCACCCCTGCATAATTGCAAAGTGCGGCCTCGGCCGTGATGGTTCCTGGCAGCCGTGGCCAGCCACTGATTGAATTGATTGACAGCAGGCGGCCTACCTGGAATTTCCCCAGTATCCAGGTAGGCCAGTCTGGCCCTGGCTGACTTCCCCCCCCCCACCCCTTTAACCTTTGCAGCAATGCTGGCAGCATTTATACGTCTATTTCCCAAAGACAATCTCTGAATATGACGCTGAGCACGTGCACTCAACTCCTTTGGTCAACCATGGCGAGGCCTGTTCTGAGTGGAACCTGTCCTGTTAAACCTCTGTATGGTCTTGGCCACTGTGCTGCGGCTCAGTTTCAGGGTCTTGGCAATCTTCTTATAGCCTAGGCCAGGGGTATGAAATTAGTGGACCTCCAGCTGTTGCAGAACTACAAGTCCCATGAGGCATAGTAAGACTCTGACAGCCACAAGCATGACACCCAGAGGCAGAGGCATGATGGGACTTGTAGTTTTGCAACAGCTGGAGGTCCGCTTATTGCATATCCCTGGCCTAGACCATCTTTATGTAGGGCAACAGTCCTTTTTTCAGATCCTCAGAGAGCTCTTTGTCATGAGGTGCCATGTTGAACTTCCAGTACAAACGATCGGAAAATCCGACATCCGGAAAAAAAGTGTGGGAACTCCCACCCAAGATCCACTCCCCCACCAAAAAAAATAAATGATACGCTTATATGCATAATTACTAAACCGCATGTTTTTGTTTTTTTCGATCCACTGTACCTTAGTAATCCTTTATGTTACTGGCCGCTTCCTGTATGTAGATTGTGTGGGTATTCCGTCACTTCCTCGATACCGCAATGTCTCCTGGGAGCTTTTGTCATTGTTCCCAGGAGACTTTAAGCAAGTTCTAAATCCCACGATAACTCGTGGCAGACCTTCGCAATGTCTCCTGGGAACAATGACAAAAGCTCCCAGGAGACATTGCGGCATCGAGGAAGTGACGGAATACCCGCACACTACCTGATGAATCCATATACAGGAAGCGGCCAGTAACATAAAGGATTACTAAGGTTCGCCTGCCCCTGACAGTGGCTCGAGCTGGGCATCGCCGCTTAGTGAAGGATTGGTGAAGGATTGGCTCGGGTGGCTCGGCTGCTCTAGCCCTGCAAAGGGAACTGCGTTCCTGCTGTGAAAAAAGTGCAGGGACTCCGTTCCCACGCGTTCCTGCATGACTAGAGCCCTGGAGCCATGTGATCATCCAGTTGAAGCCAGGCATATATTAAAAACATGTACATAGATGTAGATGATCTCAAGTCTTAGTGACCTGAATACAGGTTGCTGTACGAGGGTAGATCGAATTTTCTTTTATGTTTTCCTAACAACAGTTTAATTTAAACAGTATAAAGTAATGAAAACAAAAACAGCTCGCCATAAATGCATCCTATTGTACTGCAGAGCATTGGCTCCGGGCGCTAAAAACTTATGATAACAATTTGCCATAATTGAGAAGTTGTGCAGGAAAATGTTGTGCAGCTCGTCTTCGCTCCTCCAGCTCTCTGAATGTAGTAAGAGGAACAATTATTGGCTTTGTACCTGCCCTGTGCCCTGATCTTTGTGCAAACTAAATTAAAGCCCAACTCTGGGCAGTTATCAAACCATAAAAAATAAAAAAAATGCTGCCACTTTTACTAAATGTACATTAATTTACCCCAACCCCTTTGCCCCCACCCCCTCCAGGTGTCCCAGACTCACCTGTCCCTCCTGGGTGACTGAAACCTCCACGGTATAAAGATAAAGAGCAGCAAGAGATCAGAGTACAGTCTGTTCTTGATCAGATTTACCCAATCAGCTATACCGTGCCTGCAGAACACATACTGTACAGAGGGTATAGATTTTTTTTAGCCTGAAATGAAGACAGACACCGATTTTGTTTTATCCAGCTGTATTTACTAGTGCAACTTATAACATCCAAGTGAAAGATATAATACCAACATGTCAGAAAAAAATAAGTTGGAAAAAGGATCACCCCCATCCTACAGATACAGGCATCATTTAGATATCAGCTTTTTCAGCCGGCGATTCTCTACACCATAAGAACAATTATAGCAGCTGTTCCGCCTCTTGATTGTTCTTACGGGAGGCGAAAGGGGATGTTCCCCCCCCCCGTCGCCCTCCGGTGCTTCTACCAAATCACTGATACGATCAAAGCCAGAATCGTTTTTTTTTTTCTGACTTCCCAGCCTAGAGGTGAGATGTGGGGTCTTATTGACCTTATGTTTCACTGTAAAGAGGACCTGTCATGCCATATTCCTATTACATGCGTTTAAAAAATTGCGGCGCAAATACCGTGTACGATAAAAAGTTGCAACAACTGCCACTGTATTCTCTAGGGTCTTTGCTAACAAAATATATAATGTTTTGGGGTTCTATGTAATTTTCTAGTAAATAAATGACAACTTTTACATGTAGGAGAGAAATGTCAGACTTGGCCTGGGTGTTCCTGAATGCCTGATGGCGCTCCCTGCATGTTGGGCCTCTGTATGTGGCCACGCTGTGTAAAAGTCTCACACATGGGGTATCGCCATACTCGGGAGGAATAGCAGAATGTGTTTTGGGGTGTATTTTGTGGTATGCATATGTTGTGTGTGAGAAATAACCTGCTAATATTACAATTTTGTGAAAAAAAATAAAAATTAAAAAAAATCTTGACTTTTGCAAAGAATTGTGGGAAAAAATTACAACTTAAAAAAACTCACAATGCCTCTTTCTAAATACCTTGGAATGTCTTCTTTCCAAAAAAAAAGTCAAATTAGGGGGGGTATTTGTACTTTTCTGGCATGTTAGGTTCTCAAGATAGGCCGTCAGTACTTCAGGTGTGATCAATTTTCAGATAGTGGACTCTATAAATTTCACAAAGACCAAATAATATACACCCATTTGTACTTATTTTTACCAAAGATATGTAACAGTATAAATTTTGGCCAAAATTTATAAGGAAATATTACAAATTTGCTAAATTCTATAACAGAAACTAAAGATTTTTTTTTTAAATTTACAGAATTTTCAGTCTTTTTTATTTTGTAGCGCAAAAAAAAACCCAGTGATAAAATACCACCAAAAGAAAGCTATATTTGTGTGAAAAAAAGGACAAAAAATTTCATTTGGGTACAGTGTTGTATGACTGAGTTATTGTCATTCAAACTGTGAGAGCACCGAAAGCTGAAAATTGGTCTGGTTATTAAGGGGGTTTAAGTGCCCAGTTGTCAAGTGGTTAACTGACAATTGCGCGGTCGTGCGACGTTGTACCCAAACGAAATTGGGTTTTTTCCCCCACAAATTGTTTTTTCCCCCCACAAATAGAGCTAATTTTGTGGTAATTGATCACCTCTGCGTTTTTTCTTTTATTTTATTTTTTTGTTTGTTTTTTGCGCTATAAACAAAATATAGTTTTGAAAGAAAAAACAAAACATTTTTTTTTACTTTTTGCTATGATAAAAAAATAAAAAAATGTCTTCATCAGTTTAGGCCAATGTACAGTATTATTATACAAAATTTTGGTAAAAAAAAAAAATCACAATAAGCGTATTGATTGGTTTATGCAAAATTTATAGCATCTACAAAATAGGGGATAGATTTATGGCATTTTTATTATTTATTTATTTTTTAATAGTAATGGCGGAGATCTGTGATTAGCGGGACTGCGACATTGCTTGTGCCCACAGATCACCGTGTCCGTGCCTGACGTACGATGACAGCAATTTGCACAGGGGACCCATCCTGTCACGGCAGGGATGTATTCTGGCCTAGGCCAACAAGGCCCAGGCCTAGGGCGGCACTATGTGAGGGGCGTCCCTCTGTCCTTCTCCCAGGGCGTCTATCTGTCCTTCTCCCAGGGCGTCCCTCTGTCCCTCTCCCAGGGCGTCCCTCTGTCCCTCTCCCAGGGCGTCCCTCTGTCCTTCTCCCAGGGCGTCCCTCTGTCCTCTTCCCATGAATATGACAGGGATGTGGCTTTGACAGGAAGGGGTGGGTCATATTTAAATAAGAGGGTGCGCAAGTTTAGTCAGACCTAGGGCAGCACAAAACCTAAATACACTTCTGTGTCACGGTACAACTGCTGCGGGCAGTCCGTAACTAGTTAAAGTGTTACTAAACCCACAGCAATAAAATCAGTCTGTATATGCAGTAAAGCATGCTTGTTATACTCACTGTGGAACCCACAGGGTTAATCCTCTGCATTGTATTTATTATTATTTTTTTAATTCTTAGCCACTTCACACTCCAGCACAACACTATAGTCCAGCAATGGTAGTCTTCTGGATTTATTGAGCTCAGAGTCCTTCAAGCCCCTTCCTGGAGGCACGTCATCATATCACCTTGGACTTACAGGAAAATGATGTAGAGCAGGGGTCTCCAAACTGCGTCCTGAGGGCCAGATGTGGCCCTTTGCTAGCCTTTATCCGGCCCTTGGGGCTTTATTCCTCCCACTGATCTGAGGCACTATTTTCCCCACTGACACCAACAAGGGGGCACAATTTCTTTCACTGATACCAATGATGGGATACAATTACTCCTACTAATAGTGGCACTACTCCTTATCAGGGGCGGACTGACAACTCACGGGGCCCCCGGGCAATAGGAGATCCTGGGGCCCCCCTGTTTTCCCCACTGATCACCAATGTAAGGGACATTCTTCTCACTGATCACCAATGTAAGGGACATTCATCCCACTGATCACCAATGTAAGGGACATTCTTCCCACTGATCACCAATGTAAGGACCATTCTTCTCACTGATCACCAATGTAAGGCACATTCTTCTCACTGATCACCAATGTAAGGGACATTCTTCTCACTGATCACCAATGTAAGGGACATTCTTCCCACTGATCACCAATGTAAGGACCATTCTTCTCACTGATCACCAATGTAAGGGACATTCTTCTCACTGATCACCAATGTAAGGGACATTCTTCTCACTGATCACCAATGTAAGGGACATTCTTCCCACTGATCACCAATGTAAGGGCCTTACTTTCCACTGATCACCAATGTAAGGGACATTCTTCCCACTGATCACCAATGTAAGGGACATTCTTCTCACTGATCACCAATGTAAGGGACATTCTTCTCACTGATCACCAATGTAAGGGACATTCTTCTCACTGATCACCAATGTAAGGGACATTTTTCCCACTGATCACCAATGTAAGGGACATTCTTCTCACTGATCACCAATGTAAGGGACATTCTTCTCACTGATCACCAATGTAAGGGACATTCTTCCCACTGATCACCAATGTAAGGGACATTCTTCTCACTGATCACCAATGTAAGGGACATTCTTCTCACTGATCACCAATGTAAGGAGCATTCTTCCCACTGATCACCAATGTAAGGAGCATTCTTCCCACTGATCACCAATGTAAGGGAAATTTTTCCCACTGATCACCAAAGTAAGGGAGATTCTTCCCACTGATCACCAATGTAAGGGACATTCTTCCCACTGATCACCAATGTAAGGAACATTCTTCTCATGCCCGTAAAGTAGCACATTGTTCTTTACATTGGTGATCAGTGAGAAGAATGTTCCTTACATTGGTGATCAGTGGGAAGAATGTCCCTTACATTGGTGATCAGTGGGAAGAATGTCCCTTACATTGGTGATCAGTGGGAAGAATGTCCCTTACATTGGTGATCAGTGGGAAGAATGCCCCTTAAATTGGTGATCAGTGGGAAGAATGTCCCTTACATTGGTGATCAGTGAGAAGAATGTCCCTTACATTGGTGATCAGTGAGAAGAATGTACCTTACATTGGTGATCAGTGGGAAGAATGTCCCTTACATTGGTGATCAGTGGGAAGAATGTTCCTTACATTGGTGATCAGTGGGAAGAATGTCCCTTACATTGGTGATCAGTGGGAAGAATGTTCCTTACATTGGTGATCAGTGGGAAGAATGTCCCTTACATTGGTGATCAGTGGGAAGAATGTCCCTTACATTGGTGATCAGTGAGAAGAATGTTCCTTACATTGGTGATCAGTGGGAAGAATGTCCCTTACATTGGTGATCAGTGGGAAGAATGTCCCTTACATTGGTGATCAGTGGGAAGAATGTCCCTTACATTGGTGGTCAGTGAGAAGAATGTCCCTTACATTGGTGATCAGTGGGAAGAATGTCCCTTACGTTGGTGATCAGTGAGAAGAATGTTCCTTACATTGGTGATCAGTGGGAAGAATGTCCCTTACATTGGTGATCAGTAAGAAGAATGTCCCTTACATTGATGATCAGTAAGGAACATTCTTAGTTTACAGATGACAGTGTTAGGGAAAAGCACTCAGTGTATACATTTCAGTGATATATATATATATAATAAACTCACTTAGCCTAGGTTCACACTGACCGTGGGAATGAAAGCTTGCGAGTTCAGCTAAACTTGCACGATTTCATACCCGCATGTCAGTGCGAGTTTGGTAGGCGAATTTCAGAGACATCTGTGCGGGTCGCTGCACAGATGTCTATGGAAATCGTACCCAGAAGTCGCCAAAAGCTGTACAGAAACTTATTTTGGGAATCAGTGCGATGCCACAAATGTGACATCGCACTGATTTGGGTAGTGCCATTGCCGGCATTTGCCACTGATTTGCCATGCGATTTGACAAGTCAAATCGCTCCAATGTGAACCAGGGCTAAGTGCTATTCCCTATATAGAACACTGATATCTATACACTGAGTAACATTCAGTGTACCAGATGTCAGTGTGCACTAGTGAATAGCACCTGCCACCTAGTAATGAGGCACAGCATAGGGCAAGAAGGAACACTCAGCACATGGCAATTTTTTTTTTATTACAACACAGACATTAATTACTGCTGTATTTGTATCACACTGACCTGCTGCTTCACACAAGGCAGGTCAGTGTGGGTGCCGTAGGGGAGGGAAATTCCAAGATGACTCTGCTCAGCCTCTGCGTGCACTCTGCAGCCTCCAGCACCATTATCAGCTGTCCTCCGCGGCAGTGACGAATGGCCCCGCCTCTCGGCTGAATTCCCCAAGGGGGAGAGGTGGCCTGAGCGCCTGTTACTAAAACCATCCCGGCACGGATGACTGCTCGGCTCGCCTCTGATTGATGATCCACCCCGGCCCAGCTCTCATATAGCCGCATCAACCAGGATTTGAAGGGTTTAACTGATTCCTCTGAGGTATCGTTTTGCAGATTTTTTTTTCCTGCTTATTAACCTGCGGGCACCTCCAGGGGCAGACTGAGCCGGCCCGGGCCCTCCCACCACGGGGCCCTCGGGCAGTGCCCGACTGACCGACTGGTCAGTCCGCCCCTGCTCCTTATCCTACTAACTGCAAACTTAGAGGCCATATTTACTCTCACCAATGCTGGGCCCGGGACATTTTCTACCCCCGCAATCCGGCCCTCCTAAAGTCTGAAGGACAATAAACTGGCCCTTTGTTTGAAAAGTTTTGAGACCCCTGCTGTAGAGAATGACACTATGTCGTAGCGTACACGGATTTTTAACACCCTAGTCGAAACCTCATTTTGCTGTCCCCCTTGGCTCCACCCCTGACTCTACCCCCTTTTCCTTCCCACGTAAACCCCACCTTTTTAATGAAGCACCCATCAAATGCAGCCTCCCCAGCGCCCATCAATGCAGCCTTACCAGTTCCCATCAATGCAGCCTCACCAGGGCCCATCAATGCAGCCTCACCAGCGCCCATCAATGCAGCCCTTACCAGCACCTATCAATACAGCCTTACCAGCGCCCATCAATGAATGTTTGCTTGCTTCCATTCATTTAGGAGTCAAGAAACAGACACAGTTCTCCGCCTACGCTGCACCTTTGACACTATGTGCGAACAGAGTGGCGGCTGCCTGCTGATGCTGATACTTAGTTGCTTGCTGCAGATAGAAGAGAGTAGGTGGCTGGGCACCCTAGGAGGCTGCCTAGTTTGCCTAGTGGTAGCACCAGCCCTGGTTCTCTGCAACATTCAGTATCCACACACAACTAAGTGACGAGCAGGAGGAAGAGGACCTGTGGTATCACATAACAAGACCAAGGAAAAAAAGTATACAAAAAAATAAAAAATTCAATGTTGTGGGAGCTTGAGGAGGGGGGGGGGGGAGCAGTGAAATGCAAAATTGAAATGGGTCTTTAATACCCGTACGTTGGTGATACACAGATGTTTTACAATTGTATTAATGTATTGTAAAAGGTTACACTTCAAGGTTCTACGATCATAGCTGAGGGTCTAATTAACTAAGGAATGCTGGGAAGTATGAGCTAATTATTCTGCACCTATAAAGAATGCTTTGTTCAAAAGTTATAAGTAGTGAAACCGCAGAACTGCCGGAACAGCTTTTCATGACACGGTTTAGGGGTAGCAGAAGTGGGTCACTGCTCTTGTGAATTCCAATTTCTAAATACGTGTAACAAAAGGCAGACAGGGCAAAAATTATAATACTTAGGGATGTATTTATAAAGCCGTGAATGATCAGTTCTACATATTTTCCCTACTAAGTGGTCATTGGATGATTTGCAAATTATTATCAAACATGCGCCATTGACCCACACATGTGCCCAATAAAGGCTCATCACTGGCGTAGGCCCGACATCAGGATTCTCTTACTTCCAAAGGGAAATCCAAAACTTGGTGAATCTTTGCTAACAGTGGACTCTTTGGCATCCCCAATGCCCAAAAAATGGTGTTGGCATGCGATGGGCTTGTGTGTATCTTAGCTTAGGGTGACCAGACATCACCCATTTCCGCGGACAGTCACCTGATTGAGGACACTGTCCCAGGACCAAGTCTGTCCCCAGATTGGATTTGAACAGGGGCAGGGGCAATTTCAAAGACAGTCAGTGCAGAATAAAAAAGAAAAATCTAAATTACACACCCCTGCTTTGCCGCTCCTACTAGCTTAGGGGATGTATTTTTTTCCATTATCTGTGCCCCTTTCTGATGATCATGTGCTGGTCGGAGAGGAGGGAATATTTCTTCAGTTTCGGGTGCATGCCCATCCAGCTCCGTTCACATGTTCTTCTGCTTTGGCTCAAGTCCCGGCCAGCCCCCTGTCTGCTTATCTCCTTGCCTTCCCTGGTGGAGTGATCTTCCACCGCTCCCCACCCAGTAGTAGCCAGGGCCCGGAGAGTGAGGCCGCATACACACGATCGGTCCGAACCGATGAAAATGGACTTAAGTCCAGTTTCATCGGTCCAAACCGATCGTGTGTACGGCCCATCGGACTGTTCTCCGTCGGACCAAAGTTTTAAAACTAGTAAAAAAAAAAATATGTCCCCAGATTTCATTTAAAAAATCTGGTCACCTTATCTTAGCTGCCCACCTTAATATATACATTGCAGGAAATTGTTAATTTAGACTGTTTCCTTGTTAATAATAATTGTTAAAACAGACTTCCAAGCTAAGAGGTCCTGATAGGGGCTGGGACACTATAGATTTAGACATAGATATAGGGGGGAGCCGTTATCATCATGTTAGCACATTACCCCACCATAGGGGGGAGCCGTTATCATCATGTTAGCACATTACCCCACCATAGGGGGGAGCCGTTATCATCATGTTAGCACACTACCCCACCATAAGGGAGAATCCTTTTTATAATGTTAGCATGTTGTCCCACAATAAGGGGGAGCCCTTTTCATCATGTTATTAATTTGTCCCACCATAGGGGGGAGCCCTTATCATGTTAGCACATTATTTCACCATAATGTCTAGTACACACAATCATAAAATTGTACAAAAAATACAATTGTCTAAGCGATCGTATGGTAAACTGATCATTAGTCCACACCTTTCGAGAGCCGATCATGCCAGCTTATCCGATATTATCTGAAGGGACAAACACAAACATTGTTCTCTTACATTCTTCCTGTACGATACCAGAACGTCAGATTTGCAGTTCGTACAGTATGCGTCCGAAAAAAATGTGTCCAAAAAAGACCACGCATGCTCAGAAACTAAAGAATACATTAGAATACAATACAACACATTACAGTATATTACTTCCAAAGTTCTATTCTATTGTACGAGAATTTGGGGTAATTTCAAACACCACTCAATTTTCAATATGAGACTAGCATGCAAAAGAAAAACAGACGATCATTAGTTTGATATTCTCATTGTATGTACAAGGCTTAACTGAGAACCTTTTATATAATGTTAGCATTATGGTTGTCTCACCATAAGGGGGAGACCTTTTTATCATTTCAGAACTTTTTCCCACCATAGGGGGGAGCCGTTATCATCTTATTAGCACATTGTCCCACCATAAGGGAGAACACTTTTTTTTTATAATGTTAGCATGTTGTCCCACCACAAGTGGGAGCTCTTATCAAATTAGCACATTGCCCCACCATAAGGGGGAGCCCTTTACATAATATAAGCACATTGTCCCACTATAAGGGGGAGCCTTTATCATGTTAGAACATTGTCCCACCAATGGGACTAACAGTCTGGTTGTTGATGGAAATTCGGATAATCCCTGCTGAACTGGCCAAATTTCGATCCATATATGGCAAGCCTAACATTTTATACGTTTTTCACTGATATTCCATAAACATTATAGGTGGAGTTATGGTGCGAATTAGGCGTGCTGCCATATAAATGAATGGAGCACCAAGGCCTCTGGAAAGTGACATGCTGCTTAATTTTTACACAACAGAATGCTATCACACCTGTACAGTGCCTTGAAAAAGTATTCATACCCCTTTAAATTTTCCACATTTTGCCATGTTACAACCAAAAGCGTAAATGTATTTTATTGGGATTTTATGTGATAGACCAACACAAAGTGGCACATAATTGTGAAGTAGAAGGAAAATGATAAATGGTTTTCCAAATTGCTTACAAATAAATATGTGAAAAGTGTGTTTGTGTGTGTGGGGGGGGGGGGGCATTTGTATTCAGTCAATACTCTGTAGAACCGCCCTTTCACTGCAATTACAGCTGCTTTTCTTTTTGGGGATGTCTCTACCAGCTTTACACATCTAGAGATTGACATTTTTGCCCATTCTTTGCAAAATATCTCAAGCTCAGTCAGATTGAATCATCTATGAACAGCAATTTTCAAGTCTTAGCACAGATTCTCAATTGGATTTAGGTCTGGACTTTGACTGGACCATTCTAACACGCATTAACATGCTTTGATCAAAACCATTCAACTGCAGCTCTGGCTGTATGTTTAGGGTCATTGTCCTGCTGGAAGGTGAACCTCCGCCCCAGTCTTAAGTCTTTTACAGACTCTATGGCCACGTACACACAATCGAATTTGTCCGCTGGAAACGGTCCGATGGACCGTTTCAGCAGACAAATCCGATAGTGTGTACGGGCTAGCGGACAGGTTTTTCCATCGGACAAATTTCAAAGCATGCTTTGAAATTTGTCCGCTACAAACCTGTCCGTCGGATATGTCCGCTGGTTAGTACACTAACCAGCGGACATATCTGCCCGCACAAGCGTCGTATGGATTCGACGCATGCGTGGAAGTTTTGTACTTCCTGGTGCGGTGACGTGGCGGCGTCAACGTCACCACGCTGTCTGCCGGCGGGGATTTTGATACGATGGTGTGTACACGCCATCGGACCAAAATCCGATGAGACATGTCCGGTCTAAACTGTCTGTCGGACAAGTTTGAGCGGACATATCTCATCGTGTGTACGCGGCCTAACAGGTTTTCTTCTAAGATTGTCCTGTATTTGGCTCCATCCATCTTCCCATCAAGTCTCACCAGCTTCCATGTCTCTGCTGAAGAAAAGCATCCCCACAATATGATGCTGCCGCCACCATGTTTCACAGTGGGGATGGTGTATTCAGGGTGATGTGCAGTGTTAGTTTTCTGCCAGACATAGCATTTTGCTTTTAGGACAAAAAGCTTAATTTTGGTCTCATTTGACCAGAGCACCTTCTTCCACATGTTTGCTGTGTCCCCCACATGGCTTCTCGCAAACTGCAAATGGGACTTCTTATGGCTTTCTTTCAACAATGGCGTTTTTCATGCCACTCTTTCATAAAGGCCAGATTTGTGGAGAGCACGACTAATGCCCCGTACACACGAGCGGAATTTCGCTCAAGCCTGCCTTGCATACACACGGTCACACAGAAGTTTGGTGAACTTTTGACTGCCAAGAACACGGTGCCGTAAAAGACTACGACAAGCCGAGAAAATTTAGTTCTATGCTTCCAAGCATGCGTTGATTTGTTTCCGAGTATGCGTCGGAATTTAGCGCAACGGGATTTGTACACACGATCCGAAATTCCGATCAGATTTTATCCCGGCGGAAAAATAGAGAACCTGCTCTCTATCTTTTTCCAGCAGTTTTTCCATTGGAAAAAGTCAGAGGGAGCATACCCACGGTCGGGTTTTCCGAACAAAAGCTCTCATCTGACTTTTTCCTGACAGGAAAACCAATCGTGTGTACAGGGCATAATAGTTGTCCTGTGGACAGATTCTCCCAACTGAGATGTGGATCTCTGCAGCTCCTCCAGAGTTACCATGGGCCTCTTGGCTGCTTCTCTGTTGAATGCTCTCCTTGTCCGGCCTGTTAGTTTAGGTGAACGGCCATGTCTTGGTAGGTTTTCAGTCGTGCCATACCATTTTCGGATGATGGATTGAACAGAGCTCCGTGAGATGTTCAAAGCTTGGGATATTTTTTTATAACCTAACCCTGCTTTAATCTTCTCCACAACTTGGCCTTCATGATGCTGTTTGTTCACTACGGATCCCTAACAAACCTCTGTAACATGGCAGGCACTGAAGTGAAGTTGAGTGGCTTTAAAAACACTACTAAAATGCTGCTTAAATACAGTGTATTGGGGCACGTGTGAACAAGTGAACTTTTTTAATAAATCAACCTGCCTTCTCCCTTTTTCTCTTTCCCTTGTTTCTTTCTCTCCCTCTCAACTCTTTTTCGTGGTTTCTTTGTTTGTTGTTACATTCTCTCTCCTTACTCTATTTCTCTCCCACTCTATCTCTCCTTGCTCTGTCTCCCACCCCATCTCACTTCTTTCCTCTCCCACTTCCTCCCCTTCTCTTTCTCTCCTCCCTCTGGATCCCACTCTCTACCGCTCCCTCTCTGTCTCCCGCTCCCTCCCTCTCCTCCCCTCTCTATCTCCCTCTCTCTGCTCTGTCCACTTTCCTTCTCCTTTACTAATTTCCTTTCTGTCTCTCATTTCCTCTGTCTCCATTTCTTTCTTCTCTCCTCCACCCTCTTTCTCTGTCCCCAATTTCCTCCTCCATCTCTCTCCCTTCTTTCCCTTTCCTTTTACTCTCTCTCCCTCACTCTCCGTTTCCCTTTTTCTCATCCGGCCCTTCCCACCCTTTTCATCCCCCCGCCTTTCTCTTTCTCCCCCTAGCTCTCTCTCTCTCCTCATCTCCCCTTTTCGCACCTGGCCCTTCCTCCCCCTTCCCCTTTTATCTCCTCCCTTTCTTTTTCTCTCTCCCCTCTCTCTCCCCCCACACGCTCTCTATCTCTCTCACACACATCTTCTCAGTAGATCCTGCCTTCTTCTGTTTTGTGTGCCCTAGTAAAGAAGATAGCATTTAGTGAGGGCGGCTGGGAACCTGATAAGACTTGTCACTGCAGTTATGCAAGTCATATTTACCTTTGCAGACATAAATCTGCTGTTTGATCAGCGTTCTGGCAGACAATGCGTCTCCCAGCTGTTCCTCGCACCTCACACAGAAAGCAGTTTTCTTTTGACACCATAACAGAAATTGTCTAAACAATCAACTGCCTTTGTTACTTTTAGCAACTGCATTTCCTGCTTACAAAGTTCTCCAGGAGACTGGAGATTGGCAAAAGGAAGACCTGCAGGGACAACCCCGATAAAACTTTACCCACTCTTAGCTAGGCTCAGTTTTTTGTTAGTAACCTTAGGCATACCTCCCAACTTTTTGAGATGGGAATGAAGGACACCTATCAGCAAAAGTATGCATGCATAGGACACACCCCTTGCCACGCCCCCTTAACCACTAGCCGACGGCCGTACGACTATGTACGGCCGCAAGGCGTCTCTACTTCTCTGGGAGGCCGTGTTTTTTCGGCCGCCCCTTTCCGCGCTCCCGAGCGCGCAGCGGGCAACTGCTGTGCTGGCCGTGTATCTTGGACACATCCAAACACAGATCGCGGTAAATAGCCAATCACAGTGGCTATTTACAGCACGATCTGTGCGGCCAATGAGAGATGATCTCATATGTAAACATATGAGATCATCTCTCATTGCCGGCTCACACACAGACAGCGTCCTGTCAGGGAGAGAGGAGACTGATCTGTGTCCCTTGTACATAGGGACACAGATCGATCACCTCCCCAGTCACCCCCCTCCCCCCACAGTTAGAACACTATACAGGGCACACATTTAACCTCTTCCTCACCCCCTGGTGTTAACCCCTTCAATGCCAGTCACATTTATACAGTAATTAGTGCATATTTATAGCACTGATCGCAGTATAAATGTGAATGATGCCAAAAATGTGTCAAAAGTGTCCGATGTGTCCGCCATAATGTCGCAGTCCCAATAAAAATCGCAGATGGCCGCCATTACTAGTAAAAAAGAAATAATAAAAAATAATAATTCTGTCCCCTATTTTGTAGGCGCTATAACTTTTGAGCAAACATATGTAAAAGAATACGTACTGGCCTAGACTGAGAAAAAATATGTTTTTTTAAAAAAAATTGGGCTATTTATTATAGCAACAATTAAAAAATATTTTTTTTTTCAAAATTGTCGCTCTTTTTTGTTTATAGCGCAAAAAATAAAAACTGCACAGGCGATCAAATACCACCAAAAGAAAGCTCTACTTGTGGGGAAAAAAAGGATGTCAATTTTGTTTGGGAACCACGTCGCACGACTGCACAATTGTCAGTTAAAGCGACGCAGTGCCGGAAGCTGAAATTTCACCTGGTCAGGAAGGGGGTATATGTGCCCAGTAAGCAAGTAGTTAAAGGAGAATTGTACAAAAAACAAGATTGGTTAAACCCACAAATACTTTTTTTACCACTACTATTCCTTTATATTGGCTTTTGGAATTTTACAAATGCAGCAATTTAGAAATCAAATTAAAGGTTTAGCTCTGGGAAACACTTTTTGATGGATAAAAAGTGCATTTTATATACAACTATATAGATCGAGACAAATGAGGAGGAAAGAGGGACATTGCTCCAAATCAGGGACAGTCCCTCGAAATCAGGGACAGTTGGGAGCTATGACCTTAGGTGATGGGACCTCTTTCCTCTTCTGAAGATTTCCTTTTTCTTGCAGCTTCTGGATCAGCTGCCTCCTGGGCTGGGCATTAGATGATCATACCTAGACCCTGTTGGGTTGAAGAAATGGGCCCAGTCTGTAATCTTGCTGAGGATACTGGATCCTGTGTGGGCACTCACTATGGCACATAGAGCTGCTACGAAGGTCCCAAGCTGTGATCTGCCAGCGGCAGAGCCTTGTCTGTGACGACCATTCAGATGGTATGCCCATGGTAGAGGATGAAGCTAGGATGAGATCCCATCACTCCCAGCACTGAAGACACCTTCCAGCAATTAGTGCAGGCCAGAGGCCCTTTAAAACATTCTCTGCCAAGGTGCTCAGCGCTTCTAGGCCTAGGTTTTGAGAGCATAACCTGTGACTATTCTGCCAGTGTACATGACTTGGGACTGAGAGCAGTACAGATTGAAATTGGCACCATTTCTTGGTTAGGTGTGGAACTGCTTGGCGCTACTGTCCATGAGGGATGCTCTTTGCGCTTCTGTAGCCTTACTCTTATGCCCAGTACACACAGTCGGAATTTAAGACAAGAAAAGTCCGATGTGAGCTTTTGGTCAGAAATTCCGACTGTGTGTAGGCTCCATCTGACTTTTCCTATCGGTATTTCTGCCAACAAAATTTAAGAGCTGGTTCTCAAATATTCATACAGAAAAAATTCAGATCGTCTGTACCAATTCCGACGTGCAAAATTCCGAAGCAATTCCACGCCTGCTTGGAAGCACTGAACTTCATTTTCACGGCTCGTCGTAGTGTCATCACCGTGTTCTTGGCAGTCGAAAGTTCAGAGAACTTTTGTGTGACTGTGTGTATGCAAGGCAAGCCAAGCTTGAGTGGAATTCCTTCGGAAAAAACATCCAAGGATTTTCTGACAGAAAACCCGATCGTGTGTTTGCGGCATTAGGCTGCATTCACACTTGAGCATAGCGTCTTAGAGAATTTTTTTATGTGAGATTTGCATGTTTTTATACAGTGTTTTTGAGCTTTGGCATTTTTTTATTAGTCAATAGAGAAACCTATCATCTGTTGCATCATTTGTTGCTAGGTTTTTCAGCTTTTTTTTAGCTTTGTCATCAGCTTTTATTTATTTTTTTAATTATTATTTTTCATTTATTATTATTATTTTTTTTTGTTAAGGTTGGGTAAAGCAGGCCATAAATGGTCGAATTTCAAACAAATTTTCTTTTCAAAATCAGAAAGTTAATATTTTTTTTTTGTGATCCGATGATGCCACCATTGATTTTCGAAATTCGGCCGACCAAACCTTCATGTTGCTACAGAAATGAATTTTAGTTGCCGGGAATGATCTTTTCTCTTCAGGAATTTTCTTTTCTTGCACATGCGCTTTTTTTTCTATTACATTTCTCGCACAATTCTCCCATCATTGATTAGAAAATTGTTTTCCAAAAAATTTCCAACAAATTTCTGATTCCTCAAATCTGATTGTCGCATGAATATCGGCTGTTGCTGCAGCCCACTAAGGGTGCAAAATTTGTACAACATTTTTTTGATACGATTTCCGAAAGAAAATTCTCTCGAAATTCAAACCGTGTATAGCCGGCTTTAGGATTAGGATTAGGGGTTATTTATAAAAAAAAGGAGGGGAGCAGCATCAAAATTCAACCACGAAAGTCTCTATAAAATGCATTAGGAAAGTCCATAAAATGTCTAGATTTCCATGAGGCCTCTTACACACAGATCAGTTTTTCTTCAGGTTTTTCTTTTCAGTTTACCAAATCCATCTAATATGAGGTCAAACCTCAAGAGTCTCAATTTGTATGCAATCAGGCAGGCCCTTGTACTACATAGTTTTGGTAAACTGAAAAGAAAAACCTGAAGAAAAACTGATCTATGTGTAAGAGGCCTGGGTCTAAGGCCTCGTACACACGAGGCAATAGATTTGTTCAAAACGGTCTGTCCGACCGATTTGAACAAATCTGTCTGCTTGGATTTTGGGTTGCTCGCGTGTACACACGAGCAAACCAAAATCCCCACCAGCAGACGGCACGCTGACGTGTCGGTGACGTGGCGGTGACGTTGACGCCGCCACGTCACCGCACCAGGAAGTAAAACACTTCCGCACATGCGCCGAATCCATTCGGCGGCGGTGCGAGACGACATGTCTGCTGGTAAGTGTACTAACCAGCAGACATGTCGGGCGGACGGGTTCCCACCCGATAGATTTCAAAGCATGCTTTGAAATCTGTCGGGTGGCCAAATCCGTCGGCTCGCCCGTACACACGATCGAATCTGTCTGCTGGGACGGTCTAGCAGACCGTTTCCAGCAGACAGATTTGATCGTGTGTACGCGGCCTAACATCACCGCTGTGTGAAAAAGCCAATCCGCTTCTTACTAGATTGTGTTGTCCCTCAAGGTATAGATTATGTTGATCCTCAAGTTTTAGAGAGGTCAACATCAGCATTGGAAAGACAAGGTCGGATGGATCATCTGCGGTAGGGTGACCACGTGTCCCGGATTGCCAGGGACAGTCCCGCATTTTGCAGGTCTGCCCCGGGCACCTTCATTTCAGGACAATACAGTGTCCCGGAATGAAACTGACACAACCACCACCCGGGCCAATCTGATGCCCCCAAAAAAGGCCGCCACATCACCACTTTACTCACTGACAGTACTTGTCCTGGCCAGAAATGCCTGGAAAAGCACAATCACCACCCCCTGCTTGTGATTGGAGAAATCATATGTCCTGCCTCCTGTGTCCAATCACTGTGCTGTGATTCGTTACACCACAAGCTGATTTTTGGGAAGGGGGTGTCCCTGAATTGTAGTTTGGAAATGTGGTCACCCTAATCTGCGGCCATCTCCCTGCAACATCTGTCACTTTAGGCTTTCACCAATGTATGCAGAGTAACTTCAAGGGGTTATACTGCCTATTTATATATTGTAATAGCAATAAAGTTAAATTGTGGGAAAAAATAAAAAAAATTTAAACGCACCCGCATGGCCTCCATACACAGCCGATTGCTAATGCACACAAAGGGCATGAATGTGTATGTGATTGCACTATATGCAGGGCCGCCATCAGGGGGGTACAGGCAGTACACGTGTAAGGGGCCCGGGGGTCCCCAGGGGCCCGGATGGGAACCCCCCTTTTTTTTAGGGGCCCGGAGGCCCCCAGGGCCCTGGATGGCAACCCCCCCTTTTTTTAATTATTTTTTATAAAAAAATATATTTTTTTAAATATTTTTATTTTGTTTTTTATGAAAGGGCCATTTCTTTTTTTAGAGGTCTGGAGATCCCCAGGGCCCCAGATGAGAACTACCCCCCCCCCCTTTTTTATGTAAACATTTTTTTTGTATATTTATATATATATATATATATATATATATATATATATATATATATATATATATATATATATTATTATTAAAGGGCCTAGAGGTCCCCAGGGCCCCCCGATGCCAACCCTGTTTTATACAAATGTTTTACATTTTTATATTATTTTTTTCTTATATATAGATATATTTTTTATTAAAGGGCTCAGAGGTCCCCAGATGGCTACCTCCCCCTTTTTTATATATATTTTTCTTTATTTATTCCTTTTGTAAAGGGCCCACCCGCTTCTCAATTTCAGGCCCTGACTATGTGAGTGAGGTATCATAGCAAATGTCAGAGTCAGAACAGGGGTCCATAATTCATAATTTAACTCTAAACGGATAACTTGTAAAGTATTTCAAAGTTTCATCTATGGACAATTTTGGGTACTTTCATTTTTTTGCGATTTCACGTGTGCACACAATTTTTAGGATTGCCATGTTTGGTATTTACTCATTTGAAGCCATCCCTTCTTTTATAGTTTACCAAAAATAAAATATTGGGGCTGGTTATACTAACATTTATTTTTAATGTATTTGTTTTCCGGAAAATATGCCTTTGATAAACAAACAGTTTATATCGCATGACATAAAAAATTGCAGCACCACCATTTTATTCTACACCTGATTTCAGAAACGAATTGTTTAAAGTTAATAAAAAAAAAAAAAATGCTGATTTTTATGTGTGCAAAAAAAAAAAAAAAAAAAATGGCCATGTTAACAAATGGTTAAACTATTGTTTTCTGTTGGATTCAGAATTGCATTTTGTGGCTGGCTCCAGACTCTAGAAATGGCCTGGGAATTGTCTTGCACTTGCTTTGACTGTAGAATGCCATAATAGACAATTTGTCATTTTCCTGAAGTTGTCATCTCTACTTTCTCTCCAGCATATGGCTCCCTCTTGTGGCAGGTGCTGCTTTATTATACACAAGGACACAAGCAGAATTATTTTAAATCTGTGCTCCAAAAGGTCTTGCAGAAGACAGATTCAGCAAGCTTTTCACAGTGCAGCCTCTTGTCTTTCAATGATTGTGCACCCTGTCTGGTGATGACGGAACCATAACACCGGTAAGTTGGGCCTATTTCCCTCACTCCCAGTGTGCACAGCCAGGCACATGGCATTGTTGGCATTCTTTGGCTCAAGAATCAGTCTAGGGGTTTCTTTTTAGGGTTTTTATTGAACATGAACTTGGGCAAGGATGAGAGCATGGGATACCTACAACTGTAGAACATGAGGACTTGCTAGGCTTTTGGCTGCTATGTACAAAATGAAGGCTCTATTACACAACCTTAGGCTGCAAGGTACTATCTCTTTGCTGACTTGCACAACTCCTGGCTGTATTGAACAGCTCTTGGCTGCACCACACACACTAAGCCCTGGTTCACACCAGTGCGACTTGTCTTGCGATTTGACAGTTAAAAGTCGCATGAAAGGTTGCACCCTATGTGTGGCAATGGAACCATTGAAAAGTAGCAGTGACTTTCAAAAAAGGTCCCTGCACTACTTTTCTGCGACTTGATTGTGACTTGCATTGACTTCTGGTAAATTAAGTTGCAAGCCACAATAAAATCGCACTAATCTGCAGCTTTGAAATCGCTTTGAAGTAGCATGATTTCAAAGTCGCACTGGTGTGAACCAAGGCTTACGTGGTAATGCACAACTCCTGGCTGTACTGCACTGGCTTCACTTCTCCACTGTGTAGCAGGATACTTAATCAGTCCCAGAATAATGGAGCTTACACACACTTCTTCTCCTGGCTTTATCCAGGCTCTGACCCAGGCTCTCTCTCTCTCTGGTCTCTCTCTTCAGTAGGCCCCCCAGCTAAGCCTAACTAGGACCTTTATGTCTTCAAAAAAGACTCCTACAGCTTCTCCTCTGTTTCTCTGCCCCAGGGGCAAAGCCCCCAGCACAGGGGTCTCCTCCAGAAGGCTGGATCCTGGAACTCTGCACTTTGGCTGTCAGGCCTCAGAACATGTATGGGCTCTCCCGCTACCTACTGGTCATGCCTCCCAGGGATTGGCTTGAAATCCATAAATATTCAGGGTGCCTGTTCTGCTCTCCCTGTCTGTATACTTCTATATTAATCTAGGTAAGAAGCAACCAAGGTGAATAAGAAGCAGTGTCCCATGTGCATGCCGGGAGGGGCAGTGTGGTGCCGCTGTACTGTCATACTCCGCTCCCCATCACAGACTGCTGCGGAAGTGCTGTGGCGGCCAACTGCACATGCGCAATGCGTTCCAAACGCATCTGCGATGCGTTCCAATGCATTTACAACAGTGCACACCAGCGAAACCTCGTTCGGCATCCAGGCTCTTTCCTTAACATCCCCGTGGATTGGAGGATGTTAAAAAAAGAGCCAGGAGGCCGAGCGAGCGCAGCGAGCCGTCCGAGCGAAGCGAGGACGTGAGGCCGACTTACCTCTAAGTCCACGTCGCCAAGAATGACGGCTTCGCTGGTGTGCACTGTCGTAAATCCATTGGAACGCATCACAGTTGCGTTTGGAACGCCACTTACCTCTAAGTCCACGTCGCCAAGAATGACGGCTTCGCTGGTGTGCACTGTCGTAAATCCATTGGAACGCATCACAGTTGCGTTTGGAACGCCACTTACCTCTAAGTCCACGTCGCCAAGAATGACGGCTTCGCTGGTGTGCACTGTCGTAAATCCATTGGAACGCATCACAGTTGCGTTTGGAACGCATTGCGCATGCGCAGTTGGCCGCCACAGCACTTCCGCAGCAGTCTGTGATGGGGAGCCGAATATGACGCGTCACCGTGACAGTAAACAAACAGAGTCCAATTGCAGGGAACAGAACTTGTATTAATGCACAACCCAGCAATTCACAACAAACCTGCAGGACCGGGAACACTCATGGCAATATCAGCAATGTGTAGCAGAGCAGGTATCAGATGTCCTGACAGCGTCATTCTTGAGGGACAGAATGCAGCCGGGTTGGTCCAAGCCCAAGGATGGTGTGTCCCTATCATTTCCCTACTTGTCTGGAATCTCTCCCTGCCTCTAATCACTCTCCCTGTCAGACGAGTGACTGGTCCCTACACTACCCACACATGAAATGAACGGCAAGCCTGGAAGTCAGGACCTTAAATAGGATCTGCCTTACCCAAGATGGCTGCTAGAGTCACATGGGGAGGCAGCATCCAATCAGATAGCTTCCCCAGTGACCCTGGAAACCATAGAGGAACCATGTTCCTGTTGACGTCCTCTCCCCCTGCTATGCCGCTGCGGTTTGGCGGCACTTGCAGTGGAGAAAGTAGACTGCACCTGCCTACATTCAGGTCTGTTTGTTTAGGTCTCATAGAAGATGTTAAGCCTAGGACAAGATCACCTGCAAATTCCAAGGAGTGGCATAGCCACAGAATATATTAAGCTTGTTTTTCAGGCAATACTCATCCAGGTCACAGTCCTAACATAAACCCCACCAGGAGGTGAGAAAAGATTCCTACAGAGCAGGGTAGAGAGACCAATGCATACAGGACTGGAAGAAAATGTTGTAGAAATCTGTGACGCACCCACGCAGGCAACATTTGTAGAAGAGCTTCAAGCAGGCTGCTTCTTATTTTAACCACTACAGATCCGCGCTATAAACAAAAGACGTCCACAGCACGGACCTGAAGTGCCGGGATCACGTCTTTGGACGTCATGTTATTGTAATTCCAGTGGCGCGCAGCGGGGGAAAAACAGTGCCTACGCATCGCTGAGGATTCGATGAGTGTACCCGGCGGCCGCGGTGTCCGTCAGGTACACGCGATCGGCGGTGACAGAGCAGGGACATGGAGCTCTGTGTGTAAACACAGAGCTCCACGTCCTGTCAGGGAGGGGAGACAGATGCTGTTTCCCTTGTACATAGGGACACAGCATCGGTCATCTCCCCCAGTCAGTCCCCTCCCCCCACACAGTTAGAACACACCCAGGGAATACATTTAACCCCTTCCTCACCCCCTAGTGTTAACCCCTTCAATGCCAGTCACATTTATACAGTAATTAGTGCATACTCATAGCACTGGTCGCTGTATAAAAGTGAATGGTCCCAAAAATGTGTCAAAAGTGTCCGATGTGTCCGCCGTAATGTCGCAGTCCCAATAAAAATCGCAGATCGCCGCTAGTAAAAAAAAAATAGTAAAAAAAAAATCATAATTCTGTCCCCTATTTTGTAGGCGCAAAGCAGTCGCTTATTGCGATTTTTTTTTTTTTTTTTACAAAAATACGTAGAAGAATACGTATCGGCCTTAACTGAGAAAAAAAATGTTTTAAAAAAAAAAAAAATTGGGATATTTATTATAGCAACAAGTAAAAAAATATATATATTTTTAAATTGTCACTCTTTTTTTGTTTATAGCGCAAAAAATAAAAACCGCACGGGCGATCAAATACCACCAAAATAAAGCTCTATTTGTGGGGAAAAAGGGACGTCAATTTTGTTTGGGAGCCACGTCGCACGACCGCGCAAATGTCAGTTAAAGCAAAGCAGTGCCGGAAGCTGAAATTTCGCCTGGGCACGAAGGGGGTTTATGTGCCCAGTAAGCAAGTGGTTTAAAGAGGCAGAAAAGTCATGTTTGCCCAGACTGGACAGATCAGAGCTAGCTTGGGGTTTTTCAGTCAAGTATTGGCGGAATCAAGTGTAGATCCCTGGGTCTTCAAAACTGTATCTCAGGGACACGCCTGGAAATTAACATGACAATTTAGGTATTCTCATGTTCCAACAAAGATTCACAGTTCCCCAAAGCAAAAGGCAAGTGTTAAATCAATACATATGAAAACATTACTCCCTCAGTAGGCGATTATACTAGTGTGACGTCGAAGGTTCCAAGAATCGGAGGGTGTATTTCCATGGAGACCGAAGCTTGATTTACAAAAGCTCAACAGACACAGCTGAACAGAAAGGTTCAAAATGGAATTGCTACAATCGATCATTTCGTCTAGGGTTGTCCCGATACCAATTTTTTAAGACAAGTACCGATACTTTTTTTCAAGTACTTGCCGATACTGATTACCGATCCTTTTTTTAATTTCATGTGATAGTGGCACATATGTCAGGTTTTTTTTTACAATTTATCCTTTTAATTATTTTTTACAATAATTTTTGTGTTATTTTTTTAAGTTTTTAGGTGTCAGTGTGTTTTTATTGCAATTTATATATATTTTTTTCCAATTAATTTCTTTATTATTTATTGCAATTTTTTATTTATTTTTGTCAGTCCTGTTGGGGGGCTTTGGTGAGATATCAGGGGTCTTAACAGACCTCTGACATCTCCCCATTGAGACAGAGAAAGGGACTGAGGATAGAGATTCCCCCAGTCCCTTTCTCAGCAGCATTGAAAATGAATAGAGAGAAGACAGCGGCTGCTCTCCATTCATAAACTGAGACATTGTAATCACAGGTTACGATGTTTCAATTATGTGAATGGACAGAGTCAGTGATCACCTGACAGATCGAGGATAGAGGGGGTGGAGGAGAACACAGAGGGGTGCTTGGAGCAATACACAGAGCACAGAGCACGGAGGGGGACATGGAGCACGGAGGGGGACACGGAGCACGGAGGGGGACACGGAGAATGGAGGGGGACACGGACAACGGAACAGAATGGAGGAGACAGCAGCAGAACGGAGGGGGACTGGAGGAGGGTACAAGGACAGTCAGTGGTGATCGGTGTGGTGGGGGGAGTTACAAGCCCTGATCACCCTGTATAGATTTCACTAAAGCAGCTGAAGGGGGGGAAGCGGCTGTCGGCTTTATTGAAATCTATACAGGGTGATCGGTGCTTGTAACTCCCCCACCGCATTGATCACCGCTGACTGTCCAGGTATCGGGTGAAGCATCAGAGCATTTGCCAAGTACATGTACTCAGGCAAATGCTCGGTATCGGGACAACCCTAATTTTGTCTATTTATGCTTTATGCCAGGGGTGGCCAACCAGTGGCCCGGGGGCCACATTTGGCCCGCAAAGCCCTCTGATGTGGCCCATGACCTCCTGCTCTGGAATGGGGGGTTGGTAAACCCAGATCGCAGGTTGCCAACCATCCATACCACAGCATTAGTGTTGTGAATGAAGCTGGTGGTAGAGGAAGAAAGTGGCTGCAGAGCAGAGCCCCATAAGCCAATGCTTCCTGTACAGCGCTGGCTTTTGCCACAAGTGGAGTCTATGGCAGAGTTCAGCTAACCCACAGGATAGACACAGGTGAAGTACGCTGCACCCGCGGTGTGGGCAGACCACGGCACATAAATGTGAAAGCAGTCTTGGGCCCTTTTTACACGATCGGCCTGACCCGATCGGATCCTCAATTCACCTCTATAAAGTGGCAGATGTAAACAGACTTTTGTCCGCTTATGCCCACCTACCTCCAATCCGCAGAATTTGTCCCCTTCCATCTGGGCGGATCAGAGGGCCTAAAGAATAGCCGTGACCTGTCATCCGCCTGCTCCGCTTATTGTGGCCCGTGACTGGTTACCAAGTTGCTTAAGTGGCCCTCGGTCTTCAAAAGGTTGGGCACCCCTGCTTTATGCTATCTATCTATCTATCTTTTTGATGATTTAAAGGATACGTATCCATAAAACGTTGTGGTTCACAGTGAGCGCCCAACACTTTAAATTAGGTTGCCTGCCTGTTGGCTATCCAGGCCCCCCACCTATTTCCCCCTGCACCTTTACAAAGATACTAATGGGTGTAATCTGAAAGAGAGAGGTTGTAACAATGCACCATTGTTTAGCGGATGTACTGTTGCTAGTACAGAATTAGGAGAAGTTGGGTGAGCGCAGAGGCAAGGTTATAACAACTGTCTGTAACGGTTTTCCAGACCACTCAGTCTCCAATCATTTTCTAAAAGTCCACAACAAAGACCCAAGGGGTACCATCTTTTTGGGGATTGAAAAATATCAGGCCCATTGGAGAGGGAGTGATCTTGTCAGGAGTATTTCTCGCTCCGAAATGGCATGGATACACACCTTAAGATGTTTCGAACCTCGTGGTCTCAACATCGAAGTAGATGTCAATTGCTTCATTGACAACTCTTGATGTAACCCATGAAAAATTACTTTTTGGGGTTCCCATGTAAGACTAGGTCATTATGATGATTCGGTTTATGTCTCTTATGGTGACCTTAGGTATATATATGCTTTTTATTTTATTTTTTAGTCCATTGCCAGTCTTTTATATATTGTTCATAATTTTATTTTTTTCTACATACTTTGTTTTTATATGGTTATTCCTTGACCAGGAGCCAGTACATATTGGTTTTGACCATTGTACCTTATTAGGTGTGGTCAATCTTTTGGTTACTATGGTGAGCATTGTTATCCTTTTTCATATTATATTGATGAGATTGTTCATGCTCCCATGGACATATTCATACTTTTATGTATTGATATGTATTTATTTAATTGTCATATTGACCATTTACATGGTACAAACATTGTTTTACACAGTGGTTGTGTGCAGAGGCGGCTCTTTAATTAGGCAAATTAGGCGATTGCCTTAGGCCTCGCCCACAGAAAGGGCCTCGCCATCGCCTAATTTGCCTTTAAGGTGTATGTTGTGCACAGTGCGGGACACGGGGACAGACAAGGACTCGCAAGCGGAGGGGTGAGCAGGCGCGCGGCTGCACATAGCCGCAGACTGAGGCATCTGAGCCACCGCCGCGATTCCGCGGCGGCAGACGAAGCAGGCATTGCTATCATTCCTTGGGTGGATGGTGGGCAGGCTCAGGCTGCCTGCGTCCAATAGCAGGCTGCCTGGCTCCCAGGCTCCACCTAAAGTCGGCGATGGTGGCCCCAGTGCATGAAGGGAGTTGTAGTTCTGTTCTCCCACAGAGCACAGGCACACAACTTGGCCGTCTGGTGTCTGTGCTCTTCAGAGAGACTACAACTCCCAGATTGCACTGCAGGTCAGAGTCAGAGAGAGCGGGAGAGATAGAAGTTTCTTTTCCCTCAGAGTACTGCTGCCTTTAGTCGTTGAGTAGGACCAAGTCACCCAGGTGAGGAGCAGAAAGTGGTCTATTATATAAAACTATATTATCTATATATATATATATATATATATATATATATATATATATATATATATATATATGACAAAAAAAATCTGCATGGGCTATTATGAATTCTGTTGGTTCTGTTGGAGGAGTTTGTTTCTTCATTCATGACAAGTGCTTCTTTACTCAAATAAATAATTTTAATTGGCATCATCATCATTGTCTGTACCTTGTCACAGTGGCAACTTTTGATGGGCACAGTGGCAGCGCTTAACCACTTAAGACCCAGACCAATACGCTGGCAAATGACCCAAGGGGTTTTTGCGATTCAGCACTGCGTCGCTTTAACAGACAATTGCGCGGTCGTGCGACGTGGCTCCCAAACAAAATTCGCGTCCTTTTTTTCCCACAAATAGAGCTTTCTTTTGGTGGTATTTGATCGCCTCTGCGATTTTTATTTTTTGCGCTATATACAAAAATAGAGCGACATTTTTGAAAAAAAATCAATATTTTTTACTTTTTGTTATAATAAAAAACCAATAAACTAAATTTTAGTCAAACATTTAGGCCAAAATTTATTTAGCCACATGTCTTTAGTAAAAAAAAAATCGCATTAAAAAAAAATTAGCTACCTAGCGGGAACAGCGACACTAATACAGCGATCAGAAAAATGATCGCTTAGTGACGCTGGCAATAGGGAGTGAAAGGGTTAACTAGGGCAGTGATCAAGGGGTTAAAACTTTATTGGGGGGGGTGGGGGGCTACCCTGACACTAACACTGACTGACTGTCACACTGTCTGTCACACTGACACTAAATACAGTAATCATACATGTATGATTACTGCATTCAGTGACACTGTGACAGGGGGGAGGGGGGGGGGCAATCGCGGGGGTTAAATGTGTTTGTGTGTGTGTAAGTGTGCTGTTTGGTGCAGGACTTACTTGTAGTGTTGTGATCTCTCCTCAGCGGCGCTTGAAACAAACGCCGAGGGAGAGATCACGTCGCTTCCTCCTTCCTGTGTTTACACAGGAGGAGGAAGTGACAGGGCGGGCGGGCGCGCGCATTGGCTGGGAGCGATCCGGAGGGGACGGATGAAAACGGATAGCCGCCCCCACTTGTCGGATCGCTCCTGCAGCCGAGCGGACCGCCGCATGTACGGGGGGGGGTCCGATCGGACCCCCGATCCCCCCCAAGGCACCAACGTATATATACGTTGATGTGCCTGTCGGTGCCATTCTGCCGACGTAAATGTACATGCGGCGGTCCTTAAGTGGTTAATTGGCACGATGGTTGCATTTGATGGGCACGGTGGCTGCGTTTGATGGGCACGGTGGCTGCATTTGATGGGCACGGTGACTGCAATTGATGGGCACAGACAGTGGCTGCGTTTGATGGGCACGGTGGCTGCAATTTATGGGCACAGTGGCTGTGTTTGATGGGCACAGTGGCTGCAATTTCTGGGCACAGTGGCTGCGTTTGATGGGGCGCGGTGGCTGCGTTTGATGGGGCACGGTGGCTGCGTTTGATGGGGCACGGTGGCTGCGTTTGATGGGGCACGGTGGCTGCGTTTGATGGGGCACGGTGGCTGCGTTTGATGGGCACGGTGGCGGCAATTTATGGGCATAGTGGCTGAGTTTGATGGACACGGTGAATGCAATTGATGGGCACAGTGGCTGCGTTTGATGGACACGGTGACTGCAATTGATGGGCACAGTGGCTGCGTTTGATGGGGCATGGTGGCTGTGTTTGATGGCACGGTGGCTGCATTTTATGGGCACGGTGGCTGCAATTGATGGGCACAGTGGCTGCGATTGATGGGCACAGTGGCAGGGTTTGATGGCACAGTGGCAGGGTTTGATGGGCACGGAGGCTGCAATTGATGGGCACAGTGGCTGCGTTTGATGGCACAGTGTGTGCATTTGATTGGCACAGTAGCTGCGTTTGATGGGCACAGGGGCTGCAATTGATGTTTCTTTCAGTGGCTGCGTTTGATGGGCATGGTGGCTGCGTTTGATGGGCGTGGTGGCTGCGTTTGATGGGCACAGGGGCTGCAATTAATGGGCACAGTGGCTGTGTTTGATGGGCACAGCTTGGCTGCAATTGATGTTTTTATTCAGTGGCTGCGTTTGATGGACACGGTGGCTGTGTTTGATGACACAGTGGCTGCGTTTGATGGGCACAGTGGCTGCAATTGATGGGCACAGTGGCTGCGTTTGATGGGCACGGTGGCTGTGTTTGATGACACAGTGGCTGCGTTTGATGACACAGTGGCTGCGTTCGATGGGCACAGTGGCTGCGTTTGATGGGCACGGTGACTGCAATTAATGGGCACAGACAGTGGCTGCGTTTGATGGGCACGGTGGCTGCAATTTATGGGCACAGTGGCTGCGTTTGATGGGGCGCGGTGGCTGCGTTTAATGGGGCACGGTGGCTGCGTTTGATGGGGCACGGTGGCTGCGTTTGATGGGGCACGGTGGCTGCGTTTGATGGGGCACGGTGGCTGTGTTTGATGGCACAGTGGCTGTGTTTGATGGCACGGTGGCTGCGTTTGATGGACACGGTGACTGCAATTGATGGGCACAGTGGCTGCGTTTGATGGGGCATGGTGGCTGTGTTTGATGGCACGGTGGCTGCATTTTATGGGCACGGTGGCTGCAATTGATGGGCACAGTGGCTGTGATTGATGGGCACAGTGGCTGTGATTGATGGGCACAGTGGCAGGGTTTGATGGCACAGTGGCAGGGTTTGATGGGCACGGTGGCTGCAATTGATGGGCACAGTGGCTGCGTTTGATGGCACAGTGTGTGCATTTGATTGGCACAGTAGCTGCGTTTGATGGGCACAGGGGCTGCAATTGATGTTTCTTTCAGTGGCTGCGTTTGATGGGCATGGTGGCTGCGTTTGATGGGCATGGTGGCTGCGTTTGATGGGCACAGGGGCTGCAATTAATGGGCACAGTGGCTGTGTTTGATGGGCACAGTGAGGCTGCAATTTATGTTTTTATTCAGTGGCTGCGTTTGATGGGCACGGTGGCTGTGTTTGATGACACAGTGGCTGCGTTTGATGGGCACAGTGGCTGCGTTTGATGGGCACAGTGGCTGCGTTTGATGGGCACAGTGGCTGCGTTTGATGGGCACAGTGGCTGCGTTTGATGACACAGTGGCTGCGTTTGATGACACAGTGGCTGCGTTTGATGGGCACAGTGGCTGCGTTTGATGGGCACAGTGAGGCTGCAATTTATGTTTTTTTTTCAGTTTGTTTGTGCCCCCCCAAAAATTTGAAGCACCAGATGCCACTGGATTGGATCATCATTGTGCCCTACTCCTTACTTGTTGAATGACAGGCTGAGGGCATGTACATTCCAGTTGAATGAGGCTGGCTGGCTGTTGTTCAAACTGGAGGTCTTATTTTATATATTTTTTTTTTAATTATTTATCTTGCTTCAGTTCTGCTTTCCAAATTAACCCTAAGCAAACATATATTCAAACACACATATGTGAAATGTTTATTCTACCAAAAGATTTATAGTTCTGTGCAGCTATTTTTGTGATTCATATTTCTCTGCCAGACAGTATTATTTTTCAATCATGCGCATGGCTGCACAGTGTCTGACCGTCTCCTGTATCATTTTCCGCACAGTCTCTGACCATCTCCTGCATCTTTGTGGCGTGATTGTCTGTTAGCATCCTGTCTGTGGCTCCACCTTTTCATACCGTGTTAGCCAGGTAAGAGTTGGTTTTATTATGGTAATGACAAGCAATCTCCTGTATCATTGTCCGCACAGTTTCTGACCGTCTCCTGTATCATTTTCCGCACAGTCTCTGAACGTCTCCTGTATCATTGTCCGCACAGTCTCTGACCATCTCCTGTATCATGACCACACAATCTCTGACTGTCTCCTGTATCATGGCCACACAGTCTGCCCTTCTCCTGTATCATGGCCGCACAATCTCTGCCCTTCTCCTGTATCATGGCCGCACAATCTCTGACCGTCTCCTGTATCATGGCCGCACAATCTCTGACCGTCTCCTGTATCATGGCCAAACAATCTCTGACCGTCTCCTGTATCATGGCCACACAGTCTGCCCTTCTCCTGTATCATGGCCGCACAGTCTCAGACCGTCTTGTATCATGGCCGCACAGTCTATGACCATCTCCTGCAGCTTTCTGGTGTGGTTGTCTGTCAGCACCCTGTCTGTGGATCCAACTTTTCATACCATGTTAGCCAGGTAAGAGTTTGCTTGTCATTACCATAATAAAACCGTCTCCTGTATCATTGTCTGCACAGTCTCTGACCGTCTCTTGTATCTCCTGTATCATGGATGTGAGGTTGGTGACTGTCCTTTAGCTGGGTTGGACTGTCTCTCAGGTGCATTGGACTTTCCCTTATATAGGACTGTCTCTTAGGTGGATTGGATTGTTACAGTCCCATAGCTGGATTGAACTGTCAAACTCCTATCGCTGGACTGGCATGTCCCTCATCTGATTGGACTGTCCCTTGGCTGGATTTGACTGTCCCTCAGCTGGATTGGACTGTCTCTTAGGTGGATTGAACTGTCACACTCCCATAGCTGGATTGGCCTGTTCCTTATCTGATTGGACTGTCCCTTGGCGTTTTTTGAGCATTTTTCTTTTTTTAAATTGTTTATTTATGAAATTTTCAAAGACAATATACAATATATGACATTGTGACAAGTAAATTCAACTTTTGGTAATACACATCAATCAAACCTTAGACAGCGTGAAGATACAGGCACTATCCAACAAAATCATGCAAGATAATCCAGCATCAAGGCAATGTAAGCTAGCCACAATCCAAGGCAGACAGAACTCGCAAAAAATCAGCTAATACCAGGTGAAAAAATAGAAAATGAACAGGGAAAACAAAAAACGAAAAGAGAACAAACGTAAAACATGCACCATGGGAGTCAAGGATCATGAGGGGGATCAGATATGTGACCGGATGAGAACTCGGAATCATCCCACAATTTCCAAATGCTCTCAAACAAAGGCAAAGTGTCTTCAATTTTAGCAGTTAAGTGTTCCATCCTACGTGTATCTACTACTATTGAAAGGACATGGTGAATAGTGGGGGGTGAAGTGGAAAGCCAGAGCCTAGGAATGGCTCTCTTCGCAGCTAAAAGGACAAAAGACATGAGTTTCTGTGATGTCTTGGACAGACCCGAAAGGGGCAGGCCCAATATGAAGTGTAAAGGTGACAAGGGCACGGGATGAGAAAGCAGTGATTGTAGAAGCTCTTGAACCCTCATCCAAAAGGGGCCAATGAGAGGACATTCCCAGAAAATATGAAAAAGAGAGCCCACGGACCCCATGCATCTCCAGCAAAACTTAGAGAGGGTAGGGTCACAAGCGTGCAACAAATCCGGGGTCCTATACCAAAATTACAAAATTTTAAAGGCCGTCTCCCTCTGCACTACACACCGCGAGATCTTCGAAGCGTTAGCCCATATTTTCCCCCAATCCAATAACGAGATCGGGCGCTTTAGTATAGTGGACCATTTTTGCATATAGTTATGTGTAGAGTCCGTCAGAGGGGGGGTTTCATGTAAAATTTTATATATGGATGAAATCTGCTTAAGTTCATAGGGACCCGCTACACATAAAAGCTCAAAATCTGTGGGTTTCTCTAGCGATAAGGAAGGAAATGCGTGAAGAAAAAAATGCTTGAATTGTAGGTAAGAGTACTGAAGGGAGGATGGTAGGTCATATTTCGCTTGTAGATCTGAAAAAGATAATAAAATGCGTGTGACCGGATTGACTAAATGTCGTAGCTGAAAAATTCCAGCTTGGATCCAGGGATTCATCCTCCCGTATGACAGGCCGTCAGGTATATCTGGATTAAAAAGGATATTCATCAGGGGGGACACTTGGAGGAAAGGGAGAACCGCTCCACACATCTCCTCCAAATAGCCAGGGTAAACAGCATTGGAGCCAGACATAGAGATCTCAGCTGGGGCATGAATTTAGCGGAGGTTGGCCAAAGCATATAACAGGGATGTACCGGCACGGTAATCCCCATTTCTATCTCTGCCCACCTGGAAGGGGCTTTTCTAGATACCCACGAAGTTAATATACGGAGGTGAGAGGCATAATAGTACTTAATAATGTCCGGAGCCGCCAGCCCGCCTCTATGTTTAGGAGCATATACTACTGACTGTGCAATCCTATGGGAGGCATTGTTCCAGATAAACTTGAGGCATCGCCGTTGGAGGAGTTTCAACTGTGACATTGGGACTGAAGTAGGGAGCGTCTCAAAAAGATACAGTAATTTAGGGAGTATGGACATCTTTAGGACATTGATCCTGCCTAATAAGGAGATTGGGAGAGAGGACCATAGATTCAAGAGACGAGTTATCTCTGCAAACATGGGGGGAAAATTAGCTTGGTATAAGGTGGAATATGAAGATGTAATATACACCCCTAAATATTTTAATGAGGTAGGGCACCAATGATAATTGAACTTGCCTTGGAGAGATAAGAGCATCTCCGGTGACATATTGATCGGTAAGGCCTCTGTCTTTGATTGATTGATCTTAAACCCAGACATATTACCAAAGACAGATAGAACATTATGTAAAACAGGCAAAGAGGTAGAAGGACTAGTGAGGGTCAATAGGATGTCATCAGCAAAGAGTGAGAGCTTATAATCTCTCCGCCTCAGCGGAACCCCCCGTATGTCTGGATGCTGCCTAATGGCCGCTGCCAAAGGCTCAAGACACAGAATAAACAGTAGGGGCGACAATGGACACCCCTGTCTGGTGCCGTTACTTAGGGAGAACCGCTGAGACAGACAAGAGGAAAGCTGAACCTGAGAGGTAGGGGTGGAGTAAATGGCTCGTAGGGCTTGGATAAAAGGACCCGAGAACCCATACCTGTCGAGGACCGCAAACATAAAAGGCCAGCTCAGGCGATCAAATGCTTTCTGTGCGTCTAGACTGAGGACAACCGCTGTCTGTTTAGTTTTGGATAAAAGATCTATCAGGTCTACAGTCCTTCTGGTGTTGTCACCTGCATGTCTCGTGGGGACAAAACCCACTTGGTCTTTGTGGATTAAAGTCGTCAGAAGCGGGGAAAGACGGTTAGCCAACAATTTAGTAAAAATCTTATAATCTGAATTTAAAAGCGCAATGGGGCGGTAATTATCTGGTAACGAAGGGTCTTTACCTGGTTTTTGGATGACGGTCAAGAATGCGTGTAAAAAATGAGTGTGGGGAACGGTGCCCTTGAGTAATGAGGAAAACAGAGACTGAAGATGGGGGTTTAAAATTTCCGAGAAGGTTTTATAGTAAACATATGGGAGTCCATCCGGGCCAGGGGATTTGTGAGCGGGGAGGGCTTTCACAACCTTGGATATCTCTTCAAGAGAGACAGGGGCATTAAGTGCAGATATTTGTTCCCTAGACAACTTAGGTAAGGTTAGGGAAGACATAAAAGCATCAAAGTCAACCTGAGAGAATTGTGTCAACGGATCATCACCCAAGCAATTATATAACTTCTTATAGAAATCTCCAAAAACTTGCGTCATAGCTTTGGGGCAGTATGTGGGAGTGCCATCTGGCTGCATTAGATGATCAGGGATCGAGAGGAAGGGACGTGGTCTCAATCTGTTAACTAGCATTCTGTGCGGCTTGTTGGCATACTCGTAAAATTTCTGTCTAGCCCAGAGCAAAGATTTAGAAATCTTATTCATATTTAGAGATTTGATACGATTCCGCAAGGAGACCACCACCCTCAGTCGCTCCACAGTAGGGGAATCAAGAAGATGAGCTTCCGCGGTTCTGAGTTGGACCAGGAGCTCATCCTTTTGCTTCATGGAATCTCTTTTCAGACGGGAGCCAGTAGAAATACATTCCCCTCTGAAAAAAGCCTTATGGGCTTCCCATAAAGTGGAAATCCCCGTCACAGAACCCACATTGAAATCAAAAAATTCTGACAGTTTTTGTAGTAGCTGGTTTTGTATCAGCGGATCCTTAATCAAAGACTCGTTGAGACGCCAGTGGCACGTCCTGGGGGTAGGAGCAGACAAGACAATATCAATCTCAATGTGTGCATGATCCGACCAGGCGATTGGACCAATCTCAGAGGAAACCACGTGTGATAGCAAAGGGGCCGTTACAAAAAAGTGATCTAATCTGGAATAGAGCTTATGAGGCAGAGAATAAAAGGAGAACCCTCGTTGGGTCGGGTGCTTCACTCTCCATGTATCAAAAAGATTATATGACCTGGTCAGTTTGCGAAATGATGCGGACAGCTTCTGGACAGCACTGCTTGGGGAGTCCCGAAACAATGCTCTTCTGTCCCTGGTCGGGGACATGCACACATTAAAATCCCCTCCCAATATCATAAAGGGATGGGAGATCGTTTGAAGCTTCTCAAGAACATTTGTAAGGAAACCAATCTGACCCACATTAGGGGCGTAAATATTAGCCAATGAAAACTGGGTGTTCAGGTGACTACACTCCAAGAGCACATAACGACCTCCAGGGTCCAAATGGGAGGAGAGGATACGGATCGGACAGGAACGTTTAAAAAGGATTGCCACTCCCGCCTTACCAGATGGATCGGAAGCTATGTAAGCTGTGGGAAAATATTTGGACGCAAATTTAAAAGAACCGCCAGATTTAAAATGAGTCTCTTGGATCATAATCACCTCCGCACCGGAGGATCTGAACTCCTTTAAAGCTTGCCATCTCTTGCCAATGGAATTCAGACCCTTCACATTACAAGAATAAATCCTCAGAGCCATAGAAAGCTTATCAGTAATACAGCTACTATAACACATATCTTAACTAAACTGTAAAACATCCATGGTGCAAAACATATTGAATCACACAAACCAAGAAGTTGGATTGGTGCAACCCAAAAAACACTAGATATCAATGGAAGGTCAAAAAAAAGACCTGGAAAAACAAACACAAAAAGGAAAAAAGAAAAGAAAAAATTCAAAAGAAAACAGAAAAAATAATTGAAAAAACATTTGTTCAAGAAGCCCTGAAGATAAAAAAACTTCAGGGAACCCAGACAGCAGTCTGGGGTAAGGGTGAGGGGCATGACAGACAACTAGAACCGAGGGGGAGTGGGTCCCCGCCACTCCAAACATGACAGTCTGCACCGAACCATGAAGAAACCTCAGGTATATCATCTCGGGATGGCAGTAATTTCCAAGGACAAGAACGATCGGAAGGGATAAGGCCAGAAAAAGAGAAAAATAAACAAGTGGGCAACAATAAAGTAACTGAGAAACTTGAGTCACGGGCCCTGGGACCATAGTCTCCGACAATGTTGGGGTAAACGTCAGCCTACTATGTGAGGTAGGAAATAAAGGGGGTCTCAAGGAATCCTACAAGGCAGGATGATTTCAGGTTTGGGATCTAGAATGGTTGACCCGTTGTGGGGTGGAGAATGCTTTCCTTGACTTGCGCTGTACTGGGGTCCAGATTTTGGCCGGAGTCATCAGATGTTTAGGATTCGCTACAGGAAGTTGAAGATCTTCTTCAGGCACAGGGGGAAGACCTAGGTTGCGCATGAAAGCATCACTTTCATAAAGGCTTCTTAATGAGTGCTGGACTCCATCTTTTAGGACAGATAGGCGAAATGGAAACCCCCAGCGGTAGGGCACGTGATGATTTAGCAGATGCGTAGTGACAGGACAGAAGCTACGTCGCTTTGCCAGAGTGATAGGGGAAAGGTCGTTAAAGATCTGTATTTTGGCCTGTTTAAAGTCTATGCGAGATTTGTTACGGGTTGCAACGGTGAGGGCTTCTTTGCTCTCATAATAATGAAAGCGGACAACAACATCTCTGGGGTTGGAGCCATCAGGGGGTTTGGGAGCCAAGGATCTGTGAGCCCGATCCAAACGCCAATCAATATCTGGAATGTGGGGCGCCAGGGTGACAAATAGGCCCAAAAGATATGGACGCAGCTCCTTGTCTGTGACCGATTCAGGTACCCCCCTGATCCGCAGATTTTGGCGCCTTTCTCTGTTCTCCAGGTCCTCTTGTTGCAGTTGAAGCTGAGAGATGGTATTTTTCATGGCAGCATTATCTTCCTCCAACACATGCACATACTGGGTAAGTTCATCAAACTTATTCTCAAGTGTGTCCGTACGTTCCCCTAGCTGGTCTATCTCCTTCCGGAGCTCTTGTGTAATCTTACCCACCTCTTTGGTGATGTTATGGGTCAGATTTTGAAGGAGTGACTGTAGCTTGTGATCCAAAACGGCTACAGTGACCACATCCGCGGCCACTGCAGACATGGAACGCTGGGACCCGTCATCAGCCGGGAGGTCAGTTAGAGCTGCTGAGTGGGAATCGGTGAGCTCTGACGGGGCAGTCGCAGTACTCAAGGCCGGGGATTGCGGCCTATATAGGAAGCGCTCCATTGCTTGGTTAGGGTCCGTGGGTGGTGGCGGTACAAACCCTCTGTATATGGTCTTTTGGAATCCGATCTTGCCCATATGATATTAATGGAGGTTCGGGCAGAAGCACTATTTGCTCCTGGAGCTGTGGTGGATTAGAGAAGCGTTGCAGGAGCAGCGATTGGCGGGACGGGGACCAAAGCTCCCCCTCTACATGTCAACCATCATCAAATGTTCGTATTCACTTTTCCGACCCAAATATACAGATCCCAGGCATCTCAAAGCTCCAGGGCTCAGGTATACCACATCTATCTAGGCTGTGTGTCAGTCCACTGCTCTGAAATCCCAGGAGGGAAATGTAAGAAGTAATCCTAGCCACTGGACAGAGCCAATGTAAACAGTGAAATCAAGCTTGGTTTGCAGGGATCTAGACAGCCACACTGCTGGAGGGGGTAGCAATACAGCCACTTATAGCATGGGAACAGGGCCAATCAAATAACAGAAGCCCCTTCAGTGTTCTAGATCAGATCAGGGGGGGACTAGGAGAACACCGCTAGGCCTTGGGTGAAGCAATATGGCCGTCGCTCACCTTCTCAAACGGGCTGCCGTTGCTCTGCCTTGGGTCCCCGCAGCTCCCAGGTCTCAGGATGGGCATCCAGGTACGTGTTGGATGTCCGGAAGGAGGTTCGGAGGTGCCGCCAAACTCACGTCCCGGCCGCATAAATCGAGCGCGGAGGCTCCGGAGGTCTGGTAGGCCCCGAGAAGGCGGCTGATCAGCAGCAAACTAATCTGGCTGGGGACCGATGGGAGCTGGAAGTGACCCGGTAAGTCGTCCAGGAGGGGGGTTGTAGGTGCCGCCGTTCGTACTGTAGCTGCGGCAATTGAGCCTGGAGGATCTGGAGGCCGGTTAGGCCGCAAGATGGCGGCCGAGTGGGATCAGATGGACCCGGACTGGTGCCCGAAACTGCTGGAGATGGCTTGATCGCGGCTCCTATTTTAGGTAAAGATGTTCCTGGAGGAGACCAGGGATCTGGGCAGGCGATTTGGCCGTGGATGGTCGAGCACAGGACACAGGATGGCTGTAGATTTAGTACAGGCCGACGGAGCCTTTTGAGCATTTTTCAAGCGTTATTACAGCCTTATTCGAGCGAAGCCTCATCTGCAATCCCAATGTGCTGGTAAAGCACCGCTAAGACCCTAACGTTTTAGGGCATTTTTGCAGTGCCTCAGTGTGAAAGGGTAAGGCGTTTTTTTCAGCGCCCAAAAGCTGCTCCAAAGATGCAGCTTGCAGGACTCAGTGTGAAAGGGTCCATTGAGAGGCATGGGGAGCATTTTAAGTGCTAAAACGCTGTAAAAACGCTTTAGTGTGAAAGGGGTCTTAGGTGGATTGGATTGTCACATTTTATGTTTTACATGTTTGTAAAAAAATCACTTGTTACATCCTTGTTGCATTAAACAGGTTATGTGCAAGAATATGTTGTAACATTACTTTTTTTGTTTTATATTTTGTTGACAAATTTATTTCACATTTGAGACAGCACAGAGGATAATGAGTAGGCAGCTGCAAAATTTGATCTATATCTGTGGATTTAAGTTAATATATGCATTTATACAGTTAATTTTTATAGTTTTTATTATATTTTTCCCCATTATGGGCGTGAGTGGGGCCTCAGGTCTAAGTTTTGCCTAAGGCCTCACAAAGTCTAGAGCCGCCTCTGGTTGTGTGTCAGTCTTCCTTTAAGCGGCATTGCTTTTCCCTCTCTCAGTTAATAACATTTTTCCCATCTTAATTTGGAGTTCCTTATAAGACATGGCAATCAAATGTCCCTGTCTATGGTGAGGACAGGATGTACTTACTGATTGTCTGTCCGTACCAATTTAGTTGATGTGGTATATAAATCTGTTCTCCATCCTGCAGTTGGCCATTGAGTGGATGTCCGCAAAGGACTCTGCCGTTCAGATTTTTTTTATCCAGCTGCTATTTTCATGTGAACGCGGCAAAGTTTTTTAGCTCTTTTCCCTCACTTTATCCCTTCTTCAAGATGGCGATGGTGTGGCAGCTTTAGACTGACTCCGCCCACTGTGGGTATTACTGCGGTGACATGGAGCGTCGTCCTTATCCCGTGACCAAGTCTTTGTGAAGACGAAACGTTGGGAGGAGACGTTCCCACGTCACCGCAACTATACGGAAGGACGCTCGCGTTCCACCAAGCCGGCCGGCACTTTGTTTTTAAGCCTCATTTTTACATCTGTTTGTAAGTGCAAATCTATTTATCCTTTTTTAATAAATGTCATCGGGTTTTACACTATGTGAGTTCTTCTGTCGTTTCATGGTACCATATCAATACTGCTATCTGCTGAAGTCCCACGGCTGCTGTAATCCACCCGATCCTAGGCGTTTGCATCTACCCTTAGGGGGTCTATAGTCTGGTAAGGGTCAGTGTGTATAGTGGTGGTGGGTTTGCACTATCCCCTCCCCATTTCACGACTGTCCCACACGGGTGTTGTTGTCCACAAGGTTTCACACTATGCAAGTTTTCTGTTTTTGTTTTTGGTGCTGTGATTCTACATTCAAATCCGGGAAAGCTAAAGTGTGACTGACAGCGTGGAGATTGATGCATTTCTATCATCTAGAGATTTTCCCTCCTTGATCTATACACCACAATTTTGGGAGAAATATATCCATTCTCATCTGAAGACATTTCTCTACTAAGATCCTACCCCGGTTCACCACAAACTATGAGTAGGTTTCTCTGTGACCAATAGGTGGACTTCCTAATATCACAAATTATATATTTTTTTCTCCTGTTTTTTTGTCACTTCGCTGTGGCTCCAGAAGTATATCATTTCCACACTGAACACTTATACCACTTACGTTTGTGTTCCTCACATGATCACAGCCCTTAAATTATAAGTAGTTTTTTTTAGATTAATAGGTGGACTTTGCATAAGTTTTTTTCTTTTTTTGGTGTTGGTTTTTAGCATTTCTCTGTGGGTCTATATGTTTGTAATCCCACATTGATTGCTTCCACTACGCATTGTGCCCTGTATATGGTCACAGCTTCATATTTAGCGCGATTCCATCTTTTTCTGTCAGATCATCTGTGGCCAGGTGACAAGTGACAAGTGCACCCTGTTGGGGTCAGGGATGCACCACAGGGTAGTGAACCCTATAGCCGACTGCTGAAATCAGAGAGGAAGTTGAACCCAAGATTCCCCAGGGCGCAGAGTCTAAGAACCAGCTTTGTGTTCACCAGAGCCTCTAGTGGTGAGGATGACCTTCGCTGCAGCTGGATCCAGGTCGCGACCCCTGAGATCCCCTAGGTCACACTCCGCAGGGAGTGAGGGGAAGCAGCAACCAGGACAAGCGATAGTGATGGGTAAGCAGAGGTCAGGGCAACAGGCAGACAAGGGTAACCGAGGGACAGGCAAAAGGTCAGGGTCACAGGCAAACAGGAGAAGTCAGGGACGAGCCAAAAACGGTACACAGAAAGGTAAACGTAGCACACTGCAGACAGGAACTTAAGCTAACAACAAGGTTGAACAGCAAAGCAGACCTGCAGTGCAACAGTTAATATAGACTTCCTGGGATGGCCTGGGGTGGGGCCATACAGGAAGGTGAGGTGATAAAAAGGCAGCCAGAAGAGAGTCAGGCCTCTAGACATGAGGAGAAGGTAAGCTGCCAGACATTATTACATGTCCATGACAACAACACTGGAAGCATTATGCTGTATTGTAAACTGTTTGTTACGTACCTGAGTGTGAGCCTGAAGCGTGGAGGGAGACCTCCCGTACAACCCCGGCTCGGAGACCACTGGAGTGGAGACAGTGGTGGTAAGAGCACGGTGAAGTGCAGGTGTCAGTTCTGGTTGTGGCTGCTGGTGAAACAGGAACTGCCGAACAGGAAGCAGTTGATGCTGGTAGGCAGGTAGAAGATACAGGAACAACAGGAGTCCAGGCCGGGTCCAGGTAACGGGTAGTCAGGCTGAATACAAGCAGGGTCAACAAGCCGGAGTCAGGGTTGGAGAAGGCAGCAGGGTCAGAGAGCCGGATCATATACCAGAACAGAATGCTTAATGCAAAGATAGGAACACGGAACACATGCAGATCAAACCGCAATGTGCAACATTGCAGTAGTGTCCTTTATAGGCAGCCGGACGCTGCGTATGACGTGCGCCTAACGTGCGCACGGGCGCACGCAACGGCAGCGTCCCGCGCACCAGTGCGTCCGAGAGCCGTGGTCCGCGCATGCGTACAGGCGCACGATCACGGAAGAGGACAGAACGTCCCTGACACTGTTGTACAAAAAAAAGTTATCTGACCCCAATGCAAGACCTGAAATATTTAGACATGGAGTGTATTACTTTCGCACACCATACTAGAGTAAACTGGTGAAAGGGGTGCTGCATGGACTCCTGAATGTCTGCATGTAGGCAGGTGCAGTCTATTTTTTCCACTGCAGCGGCAATGCAGGTGGAGGAGGAATTCAAGAGGAACCTAGTTCCTCTGGTTTCCTCAGTCACAGGGAGGCAACATCTGACTGCACACCATGTGACTTTAGTGGCCATCTTGGATCAGGCAGAGTCTATTTAGGACCCTGGATCCCGGGTTTTGCAGACATTTTTTGAGACAGTGTAGGGATAGGGACAGTGCTTAGCATCAGGTAAAGGTTTCTGAAGGAGTAGGAAAAGTGCAGGGACATTCCATTCTTCCTGGAAACATCCCCATTTGGGTATGAACAGGCCAGGCCGCATTCCACCCCTCGAGACAGATGCTGTTGGCTTCTCTGAGACTTCCATCCTCTGAAACTTTGCTGTTACATCTTGTGTGTGTTCCCGGTGGGGCTGCGTTTCCACCAGGCCCTTTGTGTACTGTATGCTGAACTTCTGTTACGATACATTCCTGCTTTTGCACCTGGACCTTGATTGGTTTCTGCCCCCCACACCACGCTGCACCTACCCACATGCACACCTGCAAGCTCTTGCACAAATGCTCGCGCACGTGCGCCAAATAATCGCGCATGTGCGCCAATGGCGCGTGCTTGTGTGCAACAGGTGCACACGTAGCGGGGACGCGCATGTGCATGTTAACGCTCGCCTGTTGCCAATTTAAAAGGTCAGCAGCTGCAGTGACACTTAGCTGTCTGATCTGCAGCATTGTACCAGTATTTTGTGACCCTGTTTGAACCTGTTACCAGTACCGACTCGGCTCCACCTGACCACCCGAACCTCTCCAGTCCGACCCTTGGCTTGCTCTGATCCCGCTCTGCTCTTGTGTCTACCATTGCCAGACCTCCTGCCTGAACGTGACCATGCTCTTAGCCTATGAGATCTTCTGTCTGATTACCTGCTTGACCTGGCCTGTCTGAACCCTCTACTTTCTGATTGCTCTGTACCTAACTCGGCTTGCCTTACCCAGCTCCTGCTACCACTGTTCCAGTACCTGTGCCAGCTCCAGAGTCGCTGACCTTCCACTTCTGCAACCAGGGCCAGATTAAGAACATCATGGGCCTGGTGCTGAGGATTTTGGTGGGGCCTTTTATAAATAATAAATAAATGCGTGAGAATCACAGCGCAGCAATGGAGGGCCCAGTCTGAAAATTTAAGTGTACCCTAATGTGCTAATATGCTGTGCATACTTGTACATTGTGGCATAACCTACCCCAGGGCCTCTAAAAAGTAGTAATGTCAGGAAAGTTTACTACCGCTTTAATATCATAGGATCCCAGAAACCTCTCATGGGGCCCCCTACTGACCCAGTGGCCCTTGGGCAGTGCATACGTGCATAGTTGCCAACATTTAAAAAATATTTTCAGGGACCCTTTTTTTCACAAGTGCTATATTTAGAGTAGCTGAGATCCCCTATGTTCCTCTATATATCACAGTAGTAATCACAAAATTAAATAAGTTCTAATAATGGAACAGAACAAATATGAGAACTGAAATTTCCTTTAGTTGAACTAACAAAAGTGTGTCCATTCTAGAGCTGGTAACATTGAGGGTATTTAGTATCATTTTAAAGAACTGTGTTTGTGGGTAAGCGACATAGGGGAGGAGTACGGACGGTATATAAGTGGGAAGTATGTGCAGGTGAGTGAGAGGAATGTGGAGGGTCTAACATTGGGCACTATGTACAGGAGAAGAGTGCAAAGGGTACGGCAAAAGGCACAATGTACAGGAGAGAAGTGTGGAGGGTATGACAGTGGGCAGTATGTACAGGAGAGAAGCATGGAGGGTACGACAGTGGGCAGTATGTACAGGAGAGAAGTGTATGACAGCAGGCACCATGTACAGGAGAGGAGTGTGGAGGGTATGACAGTGGGCACTATGTATAGGAGAGGAGTGTGGATGGTATGATAGTGGGCACTATGTATAGGAGAGGAGTGTGGAGGGTATGACAGTGGGCAGTATGTACAGGAGAGAAGTGTGGACCATATGATAGTGGGCACTATGTATAGGAGAGGAGTGTGGAGGGTATAACAGTGGGCAGTATGTACAGGAGAGGAATGTGGAGGGTATGACAGTGGGCAGTATGTACAGGAGAGAAGTGTATGACAGCAGGTACTATGTACAGGAGAGGAGTGTGAAGGGTATGACAGTGGGCAGTTTGTACAGGAGAGGAGTGTGAAGAGTATGACAGTGGGCAGTATGTACAGGAGGAGTGTGGGGGTATGACAGAGGGTAGTATGTACCAGAGAGAAGTGTGGAGGGTATGATGGGGCAGTATGTACAGGAGAGAAGTGTGGAGGGTATGACAGTGGGCAGTATGTACAAGAGAGGAATGGGGATGGTATGATAGTGGGCGCTATGTATAGGAGAGGAGTGTGGAGGGTGCGATAGTGGGAAGTATGTACAGAAGAGGAGTCTATGACAGCAGGCACTATGTACAGGAGAGTTGTACAGTTCAGTGTCAGTTATTGAGAGAGTAAGGACGCTCTCCAACGAGTCTCTCTCTCAGGGATAGCTCAGCCAGGCAGGGTCCTCCCACTGTGCGGCTCCAGGCCTCGCAGGCAAGCAGGGCTTCCACCTCCCTGTCTCCCTGTCTTGGCCCTGTCTTGGCTGCCACTACCTACAATTTACCTCTCCCTGGGTACCTCCGGTTCAGTGATCCAGCCCTCCCCTGGATTCTCTTCACTCCAGGTAAGAGCCTTGCTGGGACCACTGACGGCCGTCCTTTTGAGGACAGCCGTCACAAACATCCATGCCCCACGGCTCTCCCCTGCTCCCCTGCTCCTTCTTCCCTTCCCTTCCACGGTTGCTCCCCCGGGTGCTTTTTCCCGAGAACCGCGCCAGCCTGTGGGGAATCGCGGGCGCCGCGATCTAGGAAAGACCGCGGCTTCACTTGCGGCCTACCGCCGCGCCGATCCCCACACGCTGCTACAGGCCAGAAATCCCCCACCTCACCCCAGAAGCATCTCCACATCACTATCACTGCTCGGGCGTCCTTTGCGCCATGCAGCCCTACTAGCCTTCGATCGTGGCAGCAGCGGCAGCCGCGACTCAGGAAAGGCCGCGGCTTCATCCGCGGCCTAGCGGCGTGCCGCTCCCCACCTCCAACTATTACTTTTCCCCCAATCGGGCCAGGAAACCCCCCCCCCACCCTTGCAGAGTCCCCTCGCCCCGATCATCCTTCTCAGCCCCCCTGGCGGCACAGACAGTGATCTCCTTAGCCTGGTACCCCCCCAGCCTGGATCCTGCTGTCAGGTTGGTGGCCAGCTTGCTCCATCCAGCCCTATCTCCCCCTGCTCATACTCGTTTATAACTTGATCCAGGGCTAAAACCCGATCGCCTATTTAGGGGTCAGGAAGGAATTTTTTCCCTACCACAGCATATTGGCACAGCGTGGTCAGGGTTTTTTGCCTTCCTCTGGACCAAGCCAGGATCTGAGGATTCGGTTATCCTTGAGAATCCACCCCCCCACTCCTGCCATGGTTAATCAGCAATACTCGGCGGAGAACATTTGGGATCTGGAGCGATTTGCCGCAATTCTGTCGGCCGCTACCAAAAAGACCCTAGGAAATCTGCGACTTTTGAGGATCGAGCGACGATCGACTTCAAAAAATCGCAGGCAGTTACCACAGCCAAAGCACATATCATGTGCTTTGATTAACACTAGATCGGCAGTAAAACACCGATTAGAAATCCACGATTTCTTATTGCAACATGACTTAGACTGCCTCTTTATCACAGAGAGCTGGCTCACAGCCGACTGTAACACCATTCTTGGAGAATTGGTGCCAGAAAACTACCGTATTATAACGGAAAATAGAATAGGGCAAAGAGGAGGAGGATTGGCGGTGATTCATAAGACACGTCTTGCGATCACAAAACCAAGCCTCCAAAACCCTCTTCCATTCATGGAAACCCTTACTCTCCAACTGCAAGTAAACGGCCAGGAGACCGTCCGGATTCTACTCTGCTATAGGCCACCTGGCCCCAAGTCGCAGCTGCTCCCATCCTTGACGGATTTTGTCTCCACCTACACCCTGAATAGCAGACACCTTTTGCTGCTCGGGGACTTCAATCTCTGGGCCAACTCCCCGCAGGACCCCATTGCCGACGCCTGCATCGACCACCTAGAAGGATTAGGGCTTCAGCAACTAGTATGTGGGCCCACACATGCTTCAGGTCATACGCTCGATCTTATTTTCAGACAAGATCTGGAAATAAAAATCTTGGAAAATGAACCATTGCCATGGACAGATCACCATGCAATTAAATTCATTATTTCCGATTTCCCCCCCTTAACAAAAACATCAAATCCAGTGACAACACACTGGACTAGATGTCAGAAGAAGCTCCACTCTGAGCTTTTCAAAGCCACATTAGGGGAAAAAATAAATACAATTCAACCGCACCAAACAGCGGAAGAAACATTGGTGGCCATAAACACAGCACTATTGCAGTCAGCTGACTTGATAGCGCCTAAACGAAAGACCCAGATCAGGAAAAATAACTCCGGCTGGTTCAACAACCAGCTGGCGTTACTGAAGCAAGAGCGCAGAAGGGCAGAGGCAGCCTGGAAAAGAAACTCTTCAGATGAGAACCTCTCGATCTACAAGGTAATAACTAGAAAATACTACAAACAAATCTTTGAAGCCAAGAAGAATTATTTTTCTGAGGCTATCAACGGTGCCCTAAATCGCCCCCGCGAACTCTTCAAGCTGGTCACCCAGACCATGAATCCAGGATGTCTTGTGGCCCCCAACTTGGATTCACAAGAATTTTGCAATGAGTTAGCGGATTGCTTCATTACCAAAATTGAGGCAATCCGGCAAGGCATTCAGCAAAACAATCGCTCTTCCAGCCCCCCCCGGAGTCGATTACACTGCACCGGCAGTAAGTCACCACAGTTAGGTGAGTTCACGCTGGAACCCATCTCCATTCAGACCACTAAAAATATCATCGGCACTCTGCGCAACAGCACTGCGCCAAATGATATTATCCCCACCAAACTGCTGAAGGAATGCGCCGACATCTTGGCACCTCCTGTCACGCAGCTTGTCAACCAATCCTTCAAGGAGGGCATAATGCCCTCCCAGTTGAAGGAGGGCTTCATTCAACCCATCCTGAAGAAAGCCACCCTGGATCCTAAGGATCCACTCAACTGGCGCCCCATAACAGGCCTAAATGTTCTCTCCAAGGTAATGGAGAAAGCAGTGGTACAGCAGCTGCAACAGCATCTAGACACCCACAACTTACTCGACCCATTTCAATCAGGATTCCGTCCCGGACACGGGACGGAAACTGCATTGCTTAAGATATGGGACGACGTTCTCGAGGCCACAGACGAAGGAGAATCATCTCTTCTGGTTCTGCTGGACCTAAGCGCAGCCTTTGATACAGTAGATCACAAGCTGTTGCTGACTCGGCTGGCTAAAGTAGCTAAAGTCGCAGAACGCGATCTATCCTGGTTCTCCTCTTTCTTGGAAAACAGATCGCAAATAGTGAAGCTAGGACCCTTCACTTCTGAACAACGCACATTATCGTGCGGGGTCCCTCAAGGATCTCCCCTGTCGCCGATGTTATTCAACATCTATGTGCGTCCTCTTTTCGAAATCATCAGCAGCCAAAAACTGCTATATCACTCCTATGCAGATGACACGCAACTGTACTTCCGCATTTGCAATAAAAAGGATCACCACCTCAATCTAGAGACATGCCTCTCTTTGATAGAGGACTGGATGACAAAGAGTTATCTCAAACTCAACGGAGCAAAAACAGAACTTCTTCTGTTTCACGCCAAGCGTAGGAATCTATCGACACCAACTTGGATCCCGCCGCCCATTCTGGGCAAAATTATCATCCCTAGCGCCAAAGTCAAAAGTCTTGGGGTCATCTTTGACTCTGACATGACAATGAACGCACAAATAGGGTCAGTAGTCAGCGGATCTCACCATCTGCTGCGCCTACTACGCAGACTCACGCCTTTTATTCCCAAGAAAGACATAGCGGTCGTGGTGGGAGCGATTGTAAATTCAAGACTGGACTATGCAAATGCCCTTTACCTCGGACTCCCCAAGTACCAGATCGCTCGTCTTCAAGTCGTTCAAAATACGGCCGCCAGACTTGTGACTGGGAAAAAACCCTGGGAATCAATCTCACCTTCACTGAGATCCCTTCACTGGCTTCCAGTTAGAGACAGAATCTCCTTTAAAGCTCTCTGTCTAACGCATAGATGTATCCATGGGAATGCTCCCCATTATCTATGCGAAAAATTACAAGTTCACAATCCCAATCGTATTCTACGATCCACCAATCAAAATCGGCTTCAGATACCAAAAGCCAGATTCAAGTCCAAAGGAGACAGGAGATTCGCTGTCCAAGGTCCCAGACTATGGAACGCCTTACCAGCCAGCATTCGGCTGGAGGAGAACTATCTAGTCTTCAGGAGAAAGATTAAGACGCATCTCTTTTGATCTCAAAGGAGACAGGAACATCAAGCGCCCAGAGGCGATTTACTTCGCATGTGCTGCGCTATATAAGTTTTCATTCATTCATTCATTCAGGAGTGTGGAGGGTATGATAGTGGGCACTATGTACAGGAGAGGAGTGTGGAGAGTATGACAGTGGTCACTATGTACAGGAGAGGAGTGTGGAGGGTATGACAGTGGTCACTATGTACAGGAGAAGAGTGTGGAGAGTATGACAGTGGGCACTATATATAGGAGAGGAGTGTGGAGGGTATGACAGTGGGCACTATGTACAGGAGAGGAGTGTGGAGGGTATGACAGTGGTCACTATGTACAGGAGAAGAGTGTGGAGAGTATGACAGTGGGCACTATATATAGGAGAGGAGTGTGGAGGGTATGACAGTGGGCACTATGTACAGGAGAGGAGTGTGGAGGGTATGACAGTGGGCACAATGTATAGGAGTGGAAGGATGTTTAGGGACTGCGTAGTGGTTAAGCGGGTCATACATGAATTGAAATTACACCAATTATGCAGAGACCAGCCATAGTCGATCTATGTATTGACTAGCTGGTTTTACACAAGTCAATCTATTAATCGACTTGAGTACAACCAGCCTGTTTTTCCAAAAACAATCATTGCTGCCAGCTATAGATAGCAACACTGATCATTGTACTCACTGGCAGAACACAATAACACTACAGGAGTGATTCCCCCATCTACAGGTCAGCAGGTGAGAGGGTGTGTGGGGACAGGCTGGGGAGAGATACCAGTCAGTGGCTGGGTAGGCACTGGCTAGAATCAGAGCCAGATACTGTACACACAGGTTACATACGTCGCGATCGTTCGAGCGAGAGCAATAATTCTAGCACTAGACTTCCTCTGTAACTCTAAACATGTAGCCTAAAAAATGTTTAAAGCATCGCTTAGGATACCAAAAAAAAATCGTGCTAACTTTAGTGTTTTTTTTAATGTATGAAACAGTTTATTTCCAAAAAAACATGTTTGAAAAATTGCTGCGCAAATACAGTACCGTGCTAGAGCTGCACAATTAATCGTTAAAATTGTGATCTTGATTCAACCCCCCTGACATCTCCAATGCAGAGTTGCTGATTCTTTCATATAACAAGTGGAGAGACTTTCAGCTGTCAAAAGAAAATATCCGGACAGTCTGCCAAGTTCTTAGCAGGAAACATTGTAACTAACGCATTCTTCTTATATCAAAGGGATACACTTCTGTGTGTAAAGAAAATATCCAACTGTCTGCCAAGTTTGTAAACAACTTGAAACATTGTAACCAACTTCCTTCTTAGATCAAACTTCTGTGTGTAAATGCAAGAAATGTAACCACTTAAAGTCCAACACTTGTTTAAGTTAAAAACCAATATTTTTTGCTAGAAAATTACTTGGAACCGCCAAACATTATATATATTTTAGCAGAGACAAAAATGGCAATTGCTGCAATATTTTATGTCACACTGCATTTGCCCACTTCATTGAATAATAAAAACCATAAAAACAAAACAGTAAAGTTAGCCCATTTTTTTTTTTTTTTTCCATTTTAATGTGAAAGATGATGTTATGCCGTACAAATCGTGAGAGAATCGTAATCTATCTTCTAAGCAAAAAAATTGCAGTTGTCGTTTTAGCCAGAATCGTGCAGCTCTATACCGTGCAACATAAAAAGTTGCAAAGACCACCATAGAGTAATTTTTTAGCAAAAAACAAATGATGATTTTTTTTCTCAGTCTGCTGCAGTGTGTCAGCTTGTATTTATAATGGCTGCTCTGTATGTAGCTTCTGACAGGCTGTGCAAGCAGGCCCGTATCTCCGGAACCATAAATGATAGACATCCCATATTTTGACCGGTTGTGGGGTAGGTCTTCAACTGACTACCCCCCAAATGTGGGGTTTCTGTGACCTCTGGTCATCGAGCTACAACCCCCGAAGTCGACCTTAAAAAAACAAACAAAAAAAAAACTTTTTTTTTTTTTTTTGGGGCAAATGGGCCTATCTTGAGAAAGGGGCCTGGAGCTGCAGCTCCATCAGCCCCTCTGTTAATCCGGCCCTGTCTGCAACAGCCGCTGTTCCCACTCCAGCGGCTCCTGAGCCAGGGCTGTAAGAGAGGCCTCCTCCTGCAAACTAGGCTCTGATTACCAGGTACGTTTTTTGTACATAACAGAGACCCTATATCAGGCATGTCATAAAAGATGCTTCTACACCCTTTCAGAATGCTGTTTCTTTGCTGGTCGTCAGGAGGAGCATGGCAAGAACTCTTTATGTGAAAAAGTGCCTCAAGATATTAGGGAATTTAACAAGGATGATTCGTATAAAGTGGGAGCAGTGAACACTGAATTTGCATCAGAAGATTCATATAGTTTAAAACATGAAGTAATAGCTCTGGTGCTGGTGGACACACAAGATAAATGTCGCTCTCCCATCTGCCTTGTGGATCGCACTTTTAGTTGATTCCAGTGGGAGCCCATTGTCAGGGAAAGACAACTGAAGGAATATGGATGGTTGTCATAAGGAATATAATAATAAGAATATAGGGCCAGATTCTCAAAAGATATACGACGGTGTATCTCAGATACACCGTCGTATCGCAGTTTTTTTCAATGGGTATCTATGCAAGTGATTCTTAGAAGCACTTACGCATAGAGACACTAAAGATCTGACAGGTGTAAAGCAATTACACCATCAGATCTTAGATGTAATGACAACGCCGGCCGCTAGGTGGCCTTTACGTTGTTTTCTCATTTGCCTATGCAAATGAGCCTAATACGCCGATTCCCGAACATTTTTACGCCGCCCCGTCGTCGTTTACGTAGGTTGCGTACGCGTAAGGTTACCCCTGCTATATGAGGTGTATGTTTCCGAAGTTCCGTCGTATGCCATGTTAAGTATGGCGTCGGGTCAGCGTCGTCTTTTTCCGTCGGTTACGTCGTTTTAATAAGTCGTTCGCGAATAGGGAATTGCGTAAGTGACGATCACGTCGCTTTGACGTCGGTTTCAACTACGCTTTCCGTTGTGAGCTGGAGCATGCGCACTGGGCTTTTTTCCCGGCCAGCGCATGCGCACTTCGTTTGACGCGGGGGCGCGCTTAATTTAAATACAGCACGCCCCCTCCTTCAGTATTTGAATTACGCGGCCTTACGACGCCGCATTTACGCTACGCCGCCGATAATTACGGAGCAAGTGCTTTGAGAATACGGCACTTGCTCCAGTAATTTGCGTAGACGTAGTGTAACTGCGATACGATACGCATTGCCGCCAGATACGCAATTTTTTGAGAATCTGGCCCCATAATGTCCATATTACTGTAGTTGAGGGCATCATTCTACACCCTGAAAGCCCTTTAGCATGTCCTCTTGGGTCAATCAGGCCAGCTCATGCTAGAAAATGGCAGTAGAATATACCAGAAGGCAAGGGGGCACAAGAACAAGATGTAGAAGTCATAAAGGTGTAGATAGACTGCGCACTTTGCAAGTAGTAAATGTAATCTGGTAAAGCTTCACTATGTAAAGAAAACCGAATCAGGTTCAGTGGTGGCCCATAGGGAGCGTATGGGCGCCGCACCCCCATTCATGCTTCTGGCCCCCTAATCTACATGTGGGGATCAGGACACATGGATTTAAATTTTTTAAGCACATGATTAGAGCCTGATCCTTAGTCTCTAATTAGCTTAAAAAAAGGGTGGGCTCGGGGCACCCCGAGCCCACCCACTTGTGTGGCAGTAGCGAATGGCTGCCTCCTCCCTAAGGTAAGAAGGCCTCTGATCACTGCCGTATTCCTGTCCATCTACCGCGCGCAGGGGTGGGAAGTCACCTTATTCCCACCCGTCTCCTGTGGGGGGGATCGCCGTATTCCCATCCATCTCCTGCACGGGGGTTGGTGTTGGTTTGTCGCCAACCCCAAAATATTGAGCACCAGCCGCCACTGATTTTTGCTATCACAATCATGGGCGTAGCATAAGGGGTTGCAAGAATCACAATTGCAACCCAACCCCTTGGTCGAGGGGCCCCTGCAGCTTCCCTGTCATATTATTATATCCTCCACAAAGTCCAGTTCCGATCTGTCCAAGGGCCCCCCAGCCACACTCCAGTACTGGGCTTCCACTTTGCCTTCCACGGTTCATAACCCTCTGTTCTCATTGGCTGGGGACAAGCTGTGAGACATTTCCTGAATGGAGAGGAGCACAGGGTGAGAACAGCCCAGGGGCCAGGTCAACTTTTGCATCGGGGCCCACAAGCTTCAAGCTACGCCTCTGATCACAATATTGGATGATGAAAATCAGCAGAGCTTTACCACATTTACAGGGCTTTGGGGAAAATGAGTGCAACTGCACTTGCAAAGTGCTCATCCTATTTGCCTTTAGCAAGTCCACCCCAATGTATTGAAACCGGTGGCTCACCATGACAGCCAGGCAAACAGCATTTTTAGAAGAAGTGTTTAGCAGTAGACTACTTTCATGACATGTGCTCTTTAACTTGTTAGAACTCATGCTATAAAGGACTGTGTTGTTTGTTCGATAAGATTAGTACACAGTAAGAGTGGTGATGGCACCCTCAGGAGCCATTCAGATGCTTGTGTTCATTATCTTCCTTAAGAAACAGGATGGAATGTTGCTGTTATGGGCAGCAGAGCTATTTATGATAAGCACGGTTGTGTTTAATGCTTTGTGGTTTTTGCAGTTTCATGTTTTTAGATCTCTGGCTAGTGTCAAGTGTATATAAATGTTTTCTGGGAGTAACGTATAGAAGATCTGTCTTTGTAGAAATGAAGCAAGCATTCATGCGTCCGGCCCCCTAACCTACATGCAGGGAACTGGACACATGGATTCCAATGTTTTTTTGTTTTGTTTTGTTTTTAAGCACCTGATTAGAGCCAGAGGCTCTATTAGGCTTCAAAAAAGGGTGGGCTCGGAGCGCAGAGCACTGTGCCCTAAACCCACCCATTCATTCGCTATTGTAACACTGATCCTCCTCCCGGCAAATCAGAAAGCGGGTTCTGAGACCCAGCCACCCGATTGGCTGAAAGGACAGGCGATCCTATTGGATGCCGAGGAGAAGGAGGGAGAAGATGTCCACCGCTCGTAGGAACGCTGCATGCCCGCGACCTAGATGGGGTAAGTGCGGGGCTGGATTACCAACCTCCCGCCCGCAGGGGGAGGGGAGAGGGGGTGGCCCAACCAGCCGGTTGTTTGCCACCCCCCCTAAAATGAAAAACCAATAGCCGCCACTGGTCAGAATATTAACTGCTTGCCGACCAGCGCAGGACAATATACGTCAACAGCATGGCTTGGACAGGCAAAAGGACGTACCTGTAGATTGCGGCATTGTGGACGCGCGCCCGCCACGAGCTCCGTGAGCCTGACTGCGGGTCCCACGGACTTGATCTCCGCAGGGGCAGCCGCGATCATCTCATTGTAAGGAAGAACGTGGAGATGCTGATGTAAACAAGCATCTCCCCGTTCTGCCTAGTGACAATGACACTGATCACCGCTTCCTGTATTCGGAAGTGGTGATCACTGTCTTGTCATGTGTAGTCCACCCCCCCCATCAGTAAGAATCACTCACTAGGGCACACTTAACCCCTACAGCGCCACCTAGTGGTTAACCCCTTCACTGCCAGTGTCATTTTCACAGTAATCAGTGCATTTTCATAGCACGGGTTGCTGTAAAAATTACAATGGTAGCAAAAATGTGTCAAAAGTGTCCGATTTGTCCGCCATAATGTCGCAGTCATGATAAAAATCGCTGATCACCGCCATTACTAGTAGAAAAAATATTAATAAAAATTTCATAAAACTATCCCCTATTTTGTAAACGCTATGGGCCAGATTCTCAAAGGAATTACGCCAGTGTATGTACACATACACCGGCGTAATTCGAATTTCCCTCGAATTTTCTATTCTGAAAACATGATACGCCGGTTTTAAGCTTGGATCCGACTTGTGTAAGTCATTTACACCGTCGGATCCTAAATGCAATACTACGTTGGCCGCTAGGTGGCGTTTACGTAGATTTCACCGCCGAATATGCAAATGAGCCGATATGCCGATTCTCAAACGTTTTTGCGACGCGGCGACGTAGTTTACGTAAGATTACCCCTGCTATATGAGGGGTAACCTTACTTCAGTCCGCCGTATACCATGTTAAGTATGGCCGGCGGGTTAGTGTCGGCTTTTTCCATCGTTTACGTAACGCATCGTGAATAGGGACGTGCGTTAATTATGTTCACGTCGCAACCTATGTATTTGCGTCGTATTACGGAGCATGCGCAGTGGCCTACGTTTAAGGCCTGCGCATGCGCAGTTTGTTCGGCATGGGGGCGCGCTTAATTTAAATACAGCACGCCCCCTCCTTCACTATTTGAATTACGCGGCCTTACGACGCCGCATTTACGCTACGCCGCCGAAAATTACGGAGCAAGTGCTTTGAGAATACGGCACTTGCTCCAGTAATTGGCGTAGGCGTAGCGTAAATGCGGTACGATATGCTACGCCGCCAGATACGCAAATTTGTAAGAATCTGGCCCTATAACTTTTGCACAAACCGATCAAAAAGCTCTTATTGCGATTTCTTTTTTACCAAAACTATGTAGAAGAATACGTATCGGCCTAAACTGAGGGGGAAAAAAATGTTTTTTATATATTTTTGGGGCATATTTATTATAGGAAAAAGTAAAAAAATATATATTTTTTTATCAAAATTGTCGCTCTATTTCTGTTTATAGCGCAAAAAATAAAACCCGCAGAGGTGATCAAATAGCACCAAAAGAAAGCTCTATTTGTGGGAAAAAAAGGATGTCAATCTTGTTTGGGAGCCACGTCGCACGACTGCGCAATTGTCAGTTAAAGCGACACAGTGCCGTATCTCAAAAAGACTTCCGGTCTTTAAGCTGACAAATGGTCCGGGGCTTAAGTGGTTAAATAAACCCTTCCTGCAGGGCTTTTTTCTGTGGGGGCACATATATGCATATTTCCCTTTGTCCTGGGAGAGAGCACCACACAGCGCGCTCCCAGCACAGAGACCGGGCTCTCATACTAAGAATCGGGACCCCAAAAAAATAAAGAATCGGAACCCGGGACTTTGTTCTGGGTCACCTGATCGCTGTAATAGCCTCTGTTTTGCTATCCACCCTGCGCTTACTGACTCTTCTGAATGAAGAGGAAGCAACATTGTAGGAAAATGTAAACAAACCAAAGTGTGTAGAAAAAAAAAACGAATGAAAAAAAAAAAGAAATAAAGAAAAAATAGCAAGAATAAGTTTTGCCAGGGTTAGTGTTGGGGTCAAAGGTCACAGTCAGCATATTTTGGGTAGAATTAAAAAAAAATGTTTTAACCACTTTTACCACTTCCATCAGCTCATTCCCAACAGTTACAAACTTCTATACCACCTGCCCCACCCTATTAGATTGTAAGCTCTTCTGAGCAGGGCCCTCTTAAAGGGGTTGTAAAGGTAAAGGTTTTTTTTACCTTAATGCATTCTATGTATTTAGGGTGAAGGCCACCTTTCATGTTTTTAAAAATTACCTTTCCTTTTCAATTTGAAGCAGCTATAATTTTCTTTAAAATTCATATGGGAACCTGAAGATGTCCTGTAAACGGTTGGCGCACGTAACACCCCAGAAATATAATTTCCTGCATGTGTGATTGGCTCACTTATTTCCCCAGAACTCTCCCCCAGAACATACATGTCAGATTTTAGACACCCCCAATTCTTGCAACAGGAATTTTTATTTTTGTAAGATACTTCCTAAGGGATAAACACTTCTAGAGGGATGCCGATCCTGCAGCTTTCCCCATTGGAACACTAAAAATGCATCAGGTGATTATAATGATCCAGAGCCTCCTATTCAGAATCAGTCTACGAAGGACATGGCTATACAAACAGCTAGCGATGAGCTGAACAACCCCAGAACCCCCCCCCCCCCCGTTCGGTTTGCGATTTGTTCGAACGCTGTTAAAGCCGGGGTTCACCCCCTAAAAAAAAAATTCTAACATTACAATGAGCTGAGAGAATATTTGTGGAAAGGAAATGGACTTTGTAGGCATCAAATATAGAAAAAATAATTTTAATTTAATATAAAAATAGTATAAATAGCTACAGGTCATCAACACCACATATGTTGATGTGTCATGTAGATCTAAAACAACATATTCACATTTGTACAGAAAAAAGCAATATCAAGACAATAAATAACACAGTAGATTTGTATTGGGATACCCAAGACAACGCAGATAGAGGGGTTTTTTTTGCAAACCAAGAAAATAGCTGCTGTGTGTATCGGAGAAAGATGTTTTTTTCAAGTCTTGACATTCATATGCTTCCTTTCAAAAAGCTCTACATGTTTCATGGTATAGACCACTTCATCGGGAGCATGAGGAAGATAAACTGCATAAATGAAACACAGATTATAATAAACAATTTAACATACAATGTACTATATATATAAATGCACATTATACTTCCATCATTGGATGGGCAGAGCAATGTGCTTAGTAAACTTACCAGAAAAAAGACATTTAGTGGTATATAACAAGAACCAGGGGAGATATAAATTGAGGCTACCCAGTAGAGGCTATAGAGAGCCGTAGATGTCTCCTGAAGTGGGAGCACCGTTGCTGTAAGGATCAGGTGGGCTGGATAGCGCGGACAGCCCAGAGAATTATTCCGAGATGGCAGTGAGCTCCACCAGACAGGGTGCTATGAAACCTACACAGTGATTGAAGCATTGTTTTATATAATTGGCAGATATTTTGAGTATTTAGTATAATCATTCAGATTAATTAAACGTAATCTAGTAGAGGTGTCACAAGGGGGCGCTCAAAACTAACAACACTATTGTGGTGAATTTGTACCAATAAATAAGTAATCAATTTATGGATAATTTGTTAGTGGGTAGTTAGAAAAGGCCCCAGAAACACTATATAATGCATTGATATTTATTACTAGGACTAGAAAATTTTTTGCACGCTTATTAAAAGGGGGATGTGTGTATATATGGTAAAACGCAACACTAGGTTAAGTTACCTTTCCTGGGGAATGCTGGACTCTCCCTTTGTATGTGGATTTAGTGCATCCAAAGGTATTGCCAAAGCAAAAGCAAAAAATACTCTGCTGGAAGATAGCCATAATCAAAATCTATACAGATATAGCTTGTGCCTGTAATGGCGAACAGGCTACTGAATGTAGTTTGGAGTAAAGAGAGGCTTACCTTGCTTGTATTGAACTATACAAAAAGCTGCTTCCATGCTGTGTATGGCAGCTCCTGGTCTTGCATCGACCATAACGGGCTGCCATAGGTTTTATATGCTCCCCCGAGTCGCGTGCGTCATTACGTCTGACGTCACGCATACGGACCGCACGGACTGCCGCACAAACGCTGTGGCGTCGATCACGCCGCCCAAAGAAAAGATGGCGCAATGGGCATGCGAAGGGCGGAAGTCCAGAGAATTCCAGAGAATTCAGCCATTGGAGGACGGACCAGGGCCTCCCTCTAGAACGTGAGGGCACGCCCGTCCATCCCCATCAATGGCTTACGTGGCCCGTAGGTGGGGCTTGTAAACTGTCACTCGGAATAGAGAAGTGGAGGGAGAAAGAAGGAAGGGAGGGGGGAAGAAGAACGAGGGGAGGGGGGGGGGGAAAGGGAGAAGAACAACAGAGGGAGGGGAGGGGGGGAAAGGGGGGGAAAAAAGGGGGGGGAGGCGGGGGGCCGCCATCGCTCAAACCATACCACTCTATCCGCAGAGCAACAGCGGACATAAACTAAGTATGTCACGAGCAATACAGCTCAAAACGGAGTAGCCTCAAGTAATCAACCCCTGTTGGTAAAATAACAGCAAGATTTATAAGTAATTCAATGCAAATGGGTGCAGTTGCTATCTGTGATCACCCACTAAGTTTAATGCTTGGTTATACTTAGCAAATAACATCGAATATTTATTGAACCATAATATGTATATTGAATAACAAACCATGTATATAGGTGCATATATATATATGAGAAAAAAAGATATATGAAAAACATGACATTTTGGAGATATTTTTCGCTATAGACATGATTATTATGCCTGCAAAGCAGGCTACTTTTCATATGAGGACATCCTATTTTTATTATTACTTCCAGTAGGCTATAATTCTCCCCTCTCCCTTCAACAGGATACACAAGGGTACTACCCATGCACCATTTATATCCATAAAAATCTATGATTATGATTATGATCTCTTCTTTTTTACATGTTTTTCATATATCTTTTTTTCTCATATATATATATGCACCTATATACATGGTTTGTTATTCAATATACATATTATGGTTCAATAAATATTCGATGTTATTTGCTAAGTATAACCAAGCATTAAACTTAGTGGGTGATCACAGATAGCAACTGCACCCATTTGCATTGAATTACTTATAAATCTTGCTGTTATTTTACCAACAGGGGTTGATTACTTGAGGCTACTCCGTTTTGAGCTGTATTGCTCGTGACATACTTAGTTTATGTCCGCTGTTGCTCTGCGGATAGAGTGGTATGGTTTGAGCGATGGCGGCCCCCCGCCCCCCCCTTTTTTCCCCCCCTTTCCCCCCCTCCCCTCCCTCTGTTGTTCTTCTCCCTTTCCCCCCCCCCCCCTCCCCTCGTTCTTCTTCCCCCCTCCCTTCCTTCTTTCTCCCTCCACTTCTCTATTCCGAGTGACAGTTTACAAGCCCCACCTACGGGCCACGTAAGCCATTGATGGGGATGGACGGGCGTGCCCTCACGTTCTAGAGGGAGGCCCTGGTCCGTCCTCCAATGGCTGAATTCTCTGGAATTCTCTGGACTTCCGCCCTTCGCATGCCCATTGCGCCATCTTTTCTTTGGGCGGCGTGATCGACGCCACAGCGTTTGTGCGGCAGTCCGTGCGGTCCGTATGCGTGACGTCAGACGTAATGACGCACGCGACTCGGGGGAGCATATAAAACCTATGGCAGCCCGTTATGGTCGATGCAAGACCAGGAGCTGCCATACACAGCATGGAAGCAGCTTTTTGTATAGTTCAATACAAGCAAGGTAAGCCTCTCTTTACTCCAAACTACATTCAGTAGCCTGTTCGCCATTACAGGCACAAGCTATATCTGTATAGATTTTGATTATGGCTATCTTCCAGCAGAGTATTTTTTGCTTTTGCTTTGGCAATACGTTTGGATGCACTAAATCCACATACAAAGGGAGAGTCCAGCATTCCCCAGGAAAGGTAACTTAACCTAGTGTTGCGTTTTACCATATATACACACATCCCCCTTTTAATAAGCGTGCAAAAAAATTTCTAGTCCTAGTAATAAATATCAATGCATTATATAGTGTTTCTGGGGCCTTTTCTAACTACCCACTAACAAATTATCCATAAATTGATTACTTATTTATTGGTACAAATTCACCACAATAGTGTTGTTATTTTTGAGCGCCCCCTTGTGACACCTCTACTAGATTACGTTTAATTAATCTGAATGATTATACTAAATACTCAAAATATCTGCCAATTATATAAAACAATGCTTCAATCACTGTGTAGGTTTCATAGCACCCTGTCTGGTGGAGCTCACTGCCATCTCGGAATAATTCTCTGGGCTGTCCGCGCTATCCAGCCCACCTGATCCTTACAGCAACGGTGCTCCCACTTCAGGAGACATCTACGGCTCTCTATAGCCTCTACTGGGTAGCCTCAATTTATATCTCCCCTGGTTCTTGTTATATACCACTAAATGTCTTTTTTCTGGTAAGTTTACTAAGCACATTGCTCTGCCCATCCAATGATGGAAGTATAATGTGCATTTATATATATAGTACATTGTATGTTAAATTGTTTATTATAATCTGTGTTTCATTTATGCAGTTTATCTTCCTCATGCTCCCGATGAAGTGGTCTATACCATGAAACATGTAGAGCTTTTTGAAAGGAAGCATATGAATGTCAAGACTTGAAAAAAACATCTTTCTCCGATACACACAGCAGCTATTTTCTTGGTTTGCAAAAAAACCCCCTCTATCTGCGTTGTCTTGGGTATCCCAATACAAATCTACTGTGTTATTTATTGTCTTGATATTGCTTTTTTCTGTACAAATGTGAATATGTTGTTTTAGATCTACATGACACATCAACATATGTGGTGTTGATGACCTGTAGCTATTTATACTATTTTTATATTAAATTAAAATTATTTTTTCTATATTTGATGCCTACAAAGTCCATTTCCTTTCCACAAATATTCTCTCAAATCAGTAGGACGTGGCATTTATACTACTAAGGATGTTGATTGTCATCCAGGGAAACAACAATCAATCCATAAAAAAAAAAAAAAATTACAATGAGCTGACCTGTGACACGGACATTATGCTGGTCTTTTTTTTTTTTTCGTACATACCATTTTATTTGTATTCCCCCCCCCCCCCCCCCGGATTCCCCCACGGGAGTGGGCGTTCCTATTCGCAGGGTAAGTGATTGACGTGCATACAGCGCGTCACGAGTTGCCGAAAGAAGCTGAACGTCCGGTTGGCTCTATTCGGCGCCTGCGCACCGACATTCGGCTTCTTTTGGCAACTCGTGACGCGCTGTATGCGCCGGTCGGAAGAACGTCAATCACTTACCCTTTGAATAGGAATGCCCACTCCCGCGGGGAATACGGGGGAAAATACAGATAAAATGATATGTACGAAAAAAAAAAAAGACCAGCATAATGTCCGTGTCACAGGTCAGCTCATTGTAATGTTAGAATTTTTTTTTTAGGGTGAACCCCCGCTTTAAGGTCTATGGGACACGAACGGAAAAAAAAAAGTGCTAATTTTAAAGGTTAATATGCAAGTTAATGTCATAAAAAGTGTTTGGGGACCCAGGGGACATGTATCAATGCAACAAAAAAAGTTTTAAAAATGGCCGAATTGTCGGGTCCCGGTGTATCGTAATACTCCGCTCCCCATCACAGACTGCTCCGGAAGTGCTGTGGTGGCCAACTGCGCATGCGCGATGCGTTTCAAACGCATCTGCGATGCGTTCCAATGCATTTACGCCAGTGCACACCAGCGAAACCTTGTTCGGCACCCAGGCTCTTTCCTTAACATCCCCGTGGATTGGAGGATGTTAAAAAAACAGCCAGGAGGCCGAGCGAGCGGAGCGAGGACGTGAGGCCGACTGGCCACTTTCCCCTAAGTCCACGTCGCCCTGAATGCCGGCTTCGCTGGTGTGCAGTGTCGTAAATGCATTGGAACGCATCACAGATGCGTTTGGAATGCATCGCGCATGCGCAGTTGGCCACCACAGCACTTCCGGAGCAGTCTGTGATGAGGGAGCCGAATATGACGCGTCACCGGCATTACAGATAAAAGTAATTGAAAAAAATGGCATGAGTCCATTACCAGGCCCTTTGGTTCTGATATGAATATTAAGGGGAACCCCGCGCCAAAGTAAAAAAAAATGGCGTGGGGTGTAGCTAGCCAGCTAGAACCTGTCCTAGGTAGCTAATATAACCTACATGTATATACAGCTAAGCCTGCTGGGAACCTAGTGTGGTGCACATGTTTATATGTGAGAGACAAAAGCAAAGTTATTCACAGTTGAATTCATGCCAGAAAGCATAGAGTTAAGCTTTTGTGACTCATCAGAAGCCTTGGCCCAATCACAGCTAATCTCACATTGAGCAGAGTCTTGACCTATCACAGCCTCCTTTGCATCCATCTCTGTCTGGGAGGTTCCTAATACTTCAGGGATAGTTTTATTGCATTTTTATTATTTTTTTTTTACTACTAATAGCGGCGATCAGCGATTTTTTTCATGACTGCGACATTATGGCAGACACTTCGGACAATTTTGACACATTTTTGGGACAATTGTCATTTTCACAGCAAAAAATGCATTTAAATTGCATTGTTTACTGTGAAAATGACAGTTGCAGTTTGGGAGTTAACCACAAGGGGGCGCTGTAGGATTTGAGTGTTCCCTGTGTGTTTACAACTGTAGGGGGGTGTGGCTGTAGGTGTGACGTCATTGATCACGTCCCCCTATAACAGGGATGACGTGATCGATGCTGCGGCCACAGTGAAGCATGGGGAAGCCGTGTTTACACACGGCTCTCCCCATTCTTCAGCTCCGGAGACCGATCGCCGCACTGCAGCGGTGATCGGTTCCGCGAGTCCCGCGGTCCCGGTCCCGAAGCTTCGGACCGTGTCACGGGAGCGCACCGCGGGTGCACGCCCGTGACCCACAGCTGGGTACTAGAACCAACGTATATATACGTTGATGTGCCCAATTCTTCTAATGCCACAGCGCATGAGGCACTTCATAGTTCTGCACCTGCCACATGGGGTTCCCCCCAAAAGTCCATACCAGACCCTTAACCAAAATTAAAATTGTGTGGAGGTCCCCCTAATTCCATACCAGGCCCTTCGCCCAACAAAATGGCGTGAGGTTCCCCCCAAAAATCCATACCAGACCCTTATCCGAGCACGCAACCTGGCAGGCCGAAGGAAAAGAGGGGGGACGAGAGAGCGCCCCCCCTGAACCGTACCAGGCCAAACAGCTAGTTCTTCAAAGCAGAAAGGGAATAAAAGTGTGTTAACATCCTTGCATTTAGCATAAACCACCAAAAGAGGATTGTTTTGTCTCAACAAAAGTAGAGTTATTCTTTAGAATGGTATTATACCTAAAACCAAACATTTCAATATATTGCAGCTTACCAATCATTAGATGTGCTGGTGCATTCGTTTTCTTTTCATATGCTTTTTCCTAATTTTTTTCACCTGGTGATCCGGCCAGTAATACACGTCCTGTATTAGTGTTCCCCACTCTGGATGCATGAGCACAGGGGGCACCTTTGGACAGCAGCATTGTGATTTTGGGGGGGGGGGGGGTGATGTTATGTACTAGCAGGTTTAAAATACATTAACAAATTGAAGCCAATCTCCAGCTCACACTTTATAATCAGTTAAAGCTAAAGTTTTTTTCTTTTTGGGATAAAGGTTTTACATGAAAAAACAAAAGCTGATCACTGTAAGTCCTTAAAGCTTTTGTCTCATCCCAGCAAAGTGATATATCTGGAAGAGGGCTTGTTCTTTTGAAAAACAACAGACTTACTGGCTGGATCAGCAGATGAAAATAGAAGAAAGAAAATGAATGCAGCCGTCATGTCTAAGGATTGATAAGCTGCAATATAATGAATGTTTGCTTTTGGGTTTGATATCGCTTTAAATAATTCTCTTTTGTACATATTTAAATATGCCTGAAAAACAACATTCCCATTAAATAAAGATGGTCCTCATGAATCCGCCCCTGTATGGTACCCAACGTGCCACAGCAGAGGTGCTGACAGACTGTCCGCTACTCACAGCATGCAGCCTCACCAAACCCACACAATCGGAGAGCGTGTACCAAGAGTGTTCCCAAGAAAAATACCACACAAGGATAATATGTTTCCTGTGACTAAAATAAACCTCCGAGGCGATTCCCTGCGGCCAGTCAGATTTAGGACTTACAAAAGAAACAAGCCTGGAAGAAACGTACAAGTGGCCGCAACCCCTCCCTTATACAGAGACAGAAAATATATATACGATTAAAGCAGGACTCTGGGCAAAAAAACTTTATTCAATGTGGAGTTCCACCCTAAAAAAAAAAAAATACACAAAAATCCTGCAAAAAAAAAAATTTTTTTTTTTACTCACCAGAAAAGGCAGTTGCTATGCGGTATGTTCCTAATCTGCCTCTTCCTAATCCTCGTCAGGTCTTCTTCCGTGTCCTCCTCGCAGTGTCTTCTGGGGAATGGGCGCGCTGCCTTCTGGGAACTGTGTGCATCCCAGAAAGCAGCCGCCCAATCACAAAGCACCACAAGACTCGCACATGCGCACAGGGCCGAACCTAGGTAGGGTGCACAGGGTGCATTGCACCCAGGCGCCTGCAGAGGTGGGGGCGCCAAACATCTAACAGACTCTCTAACAGAAGCCCTCTCTGTGTTCTCTTCCTGTATTGTGTTTATTGTTAAGGATTCCAGGTTAATGAAGACTTTGTGGGGGAGAATCTCTGTGGTTGAGTCGTTGCCAAAGAAACATTTGTAAAGGGGAGGAGTAAGTAACATGACGACGCCCATGTGGGGGCGCCAGAAATATTTCTGCACCCAGGCGCCTGTGACCCTAGGATCGGCCCTGCATGCGCAGTAGGAAATGGGCAGTGAAGCCGCAAGGCCTCACTGCCTGTTTCCCTTAGTGTGGATGGAGACGCCGGGAGCTGCCAGGATCGAGAGATCGCACTGACATAATTATTGTGCTGTACATAGCCTGTAGAGAGCAGAGCTGTGGGAGGGGCCAGGCAGGCTCAACCCACTAGAGGCTGGCTACAGGAAACTACAGGAGGAGGCGGAGACAGGACCAGCCACCCTGCACAAGCAACGAGAACAGCAGTGAGCGGTCTTCTTTATTACTAGACGTTCACACTAAAATATTTTTTTTTTATTTAGTTACTCCCCGAAATTCGTTTTTATTTATTTATTTTAGTTAAAATAAGCATTTTTAGGAAAATCCAAATGAATTAAAGTCGAATCTGTCAATTGAAGGCTTATGGTGTCTGTCGGATGTTCTAAGAAGATTAGATGAAGCAGCTAAACTGTACGATGCCGTGATCGTACATTTCCAATCGAATGCTCCGCCCACAATCTATAGTAGAATTCTAATATTGTATGACACTAGTAGTAATTATATTTATAAATTATTATTACTAGCCAACCAACATTCATATTCTTCTATAGCCTATGGGCGGAGCATTTGACCATAAATGTCAGTTTGTGGCGATCGTATGTTTTTAGCTGCTTCATCAAATCTTAATGTCTCTATAATGTCAAATCTTTTCTCTCTATCAACCACAAAACGTCACACTGGATTACTGCACAGATCTAAAATACTCAAAGCACATCATACTTAATTCTTATATTTAAACCATATTTACTTAGCCCAGAGTTCAGCTTTAAAGAATAAATCTGGTATGACTTAAAACATGAAGTGCTGCTGTAAGTAGATGCAAAAATAGGGAACGGGGAAACATAAAAGCACTCACATGTAGCCAACATCCGAAATAATTCAATCAAAAATAGGAATTACTACAAAGAGTAGTGGGAAGGCGGACTTTTTCAGGCAATCACAGGGACATACAATTTAAGAAAAAAAATATTTAATTATGTATCATAAAATCCAGAAACAAAAACTAAAATATACAAAAACAGGATATACAGAATATATATTAGCAATAGTAGCTTGAATCTCGCCTACGCGTTTCGCCAAACGGCTTCTTCAGGGCGAGTTTGAGAAAGGGCTGGTAATATATGATTGCTAATTTCATATATCTGCAAAGAAAGAAAATACATAAACAAATGACAAATTTTAAAACAGTTTTCTAAAAAACACTGAAGGTCAATGAGCAACAAGGGATCCCCAAAAGAAATAGTACCAAAAACGTTTGCTGTCCATCTGATTATATCAAGAATTATGTAAATATCCGAGTGGCACATGAAAGCTCAATGCAGCTGAAAAAAGAAAAGAAAGATAGAACACAGAATAGGTATCATGTATTTTTATAACTCTGCTATAAATTTGTAGGCTACAATAATAATGAAAAGATAAAAAAATAAAATAAAATTAATTACCAGACAGAGTGTATCAAGTATACAAAAGAATGTCTGGTATGGTTAGCAACGAATCATCATCCACAGATGAATACATGTATTTCTACAAAAGAACAAGAGAAAATAGGAACTAGTAAGTAAATAAATATACAGTGAATGGTGTATGGGTTCATGGCAACTTAAAGAAATGTCAGTTTACCTGGGATAGAGCCAGAGATAGAAAGGAAAACCCGGGACCGACCACAGCAATAAAACATATAGACCACAGCCAGAGAGGAATAAAATCCAGTAGCAATAGGCTAAATCGGATTGTAATGTCCAGTATAGGACAGTCCAGTAAATCAGGAGTCTAAATGCAAAGAGAATTGCTAGTGAGTAAAGCCAGAAAAGGAGCGCATTTGTCCCAAAAGTATTCTAGTTCTAGTATTTGCATACCTGGATATGAATCACTGATGATATGTCCCGGGGGGAGTCAGACCTGTGCTGCACGCCAGTTAGATGTTTCCTAATGGGAGTTTATATAGGATTGCGAGGGCTGTCACATGACAGGGAAGCGTGGTGACGTAATCAGCGCTGCGCCCGTACATAGGCGACGCATGAAAGGCAGCTCACTGATGGGTAGGGGAGAGAAGTGGATCGTAAGGCAAGGAAGATGTATGTTCCCGCCCATCTGGGGATGGGCCATACTTCAAAAGGGGGGCGGTGCCAGGCACATAGAATCTGTGGCAGATAGAAACGCGTTTCTATCTGCCACAGATTCTATGTGCCTGGCACCGCCCCCCTTTTGAAGTATGGCCCATCCCCAGATGGGCGGGAACATACATCTTCCTTGCCTTACGATCCACCTCTCTCCCCTACCCATCAGTGAGCTGCCTTTCATGCGTCGCCTATGTACGGGCGCAGCGCTGATTACGTCACCACGCTTCCCTGTCATGTGACAGCCCTCGCAATCCTATATAAACTCCCATTAGGAAACATCTAACTGGCGTGCAGCACAGGTCTGACTCCCCCCGGGACATATCATCAGTGATTCATATCCAGGTATGCAAATACTAGAACTAGAATACTTTTGGGACAAATGCGCTCCTTTTCTGGCTTTACTCACTAGCAATTCTCTTTGCATTTAGACTCCTGATTTACTGGACTGTCCTATACTGGACATTACAATCCGATTTAGCCTATTGCTACTGGATTTTATTCCTCTCTGGCTGTGGTCTATATGTTTTATTGCTGTGGTCGGTCCCGGGTTTTCCTTTCTATCTCTGGCTCTATCCCAGGTAAACTGACATTTCTTTAAGTTGCCATGAACCCATACACCATTCACTGTATATTTATTTACTTACTAGTTCCTATTTTCTCTTGTTCTTTTGTAGAAATACATGTATTCATCTGTGGATGATGATTCGTTGCTAACCATACCAGACATTCTTTTGTATACTTGATACACTCTGTCTGGTAATTAATTTTATTTTATTTTTTTATCTTTTCATTATTATTGTAGCCTACAAATTTATAGCAGAGTTATAAAAATACATGATACCTATTCTGTGTTCTATCTTTCTTTTCTTTTTTCAGCTGCATTGAGCTTTCATGTGCCACTCGGATATTTACATAATTCTTGATATAATCAGATGGACAGCAAACGTTTTTGGTACTATTTCTTTTGGGGATCCCTTGTTGCTCATTGACCTTCAGTGTTTTTTAGAAAACTGTTTTAAAATTTGTCATTTGTTTATGTATTTTCTTTCTTTGCAGATATATGAAATTAGCAATCATATATTACCAGCCCTTTCTCAAACTCGCCCTGAAGAAGCCGTTTGGCGAAACGCGTAGGCGAGATTCAAGCTACTATTGCTAATATATATTCTGTATATCCTGTTTTTGTATATTTTAGTTTTTGTTTCTGGATTTTATGATACATAATTAAATATTTTTTTTCTTAAATTGTATGTCCCTGTGATTGCCTGAAAAAGTCCGCCTTCCCACTACTCTTTGTAGTAATTCCTATTTTTGGCTGTAAGTAGATGATACACTTCCAATATAAAATCAATGGGGTTTATTTACTAAAGGGAACAGTGCAGTTGAAAACTCAATCACGTGCAAGAAAAAAAATATATATTTTTGCTTGCACATGATTGGATGATGGAAGTGAGCAGAGCTTCCCCTCATTTACTAAGCTCTGGAGCAACTGTTTGCCGTTAATAAATCAACCCTAATGCCATTGTAAAGCCCTTTCCCCCACTGCATTGCCTGTAGTCCAGCATACATGTTTATGGCCAGAACAGAGACTTATGTAATTTTTTATTATTGTTATTATTCATGATTTATATGAGATTGCAAGGAAAAAAATATCTGAATATACAGGCAGCATACCCCACTTTTAAGTGTACAGTGAAACCTTGGATTGCAAGAATAATTCGTTCCTGAAACATGCTTGTAATCCAAAGCACTTGTATATCAAAGCATTTTTTTTACAGGGTATAAAAGAGAAGAGAGGCACCTCTAAGCAGGGGAGGGCTGGGCCAGGGGGCAGGGTGGCAATTGCCTCCCAGGCCGCCACAACTTATGTTCAAAATGGCAGCCTCTGCCCGCTAGCATTTTATTTTTTATTTTGGTCTAGGAAATTGGGCCAGGGGCACGGCCATGGCGGCCGACCACTAGCTGTTGCATACCAGGAGTTGTAGTCCGTGCTGAAGCTCCAAGTGGGTGGAAAACAGAGCAGCACCGAAGAAACTACAACTCCCTGGGACCGGATTCTTGGAAGCATCTGGATCAGACCAAAATGAGGGACAAATGAGGAGGAATGAGGAGTAGAGGGATATTGCTCCAAATCAGGGACAGTCACTCGAAATCAGGGACAGTTGGGAGCTGCTGCCCCCTGTAACATACCTGGTGATGGAGCCCGACATGTAGAGGAGCCCTGGTAGCGTAACAGGGAACGGTGACAAGCGCGGCACAGCTGAATCAAATATGGGAAGAGCCAGGGCAAGGTCAGACAGTCCAAGTTGGCCACTAGCAGGCAGATCAGACACAGGCAGAAGAGTAGGCAGAAGTCAGGCTGGGTTCAGTAATATCAAGGCAGGTCAACAAAAGGGGCGAGCCAGGGGTCAGTGCAGGCAGAGTTCAAGCAAGGTCAGGAGAAGATCAGGTTGGCAATGGATGAGCAATACAAGAACAAATGCTTCAGGAATGCAATTTTTTTTAATAATTTTTTTTTTTCCAAAGCCCATGGTGTGTGAAACACACTTAAAAAACGTTACCCGGTGCCAAAACATCACCGTCCGTGCAGCCACTAAATGGCCATGAACAGGGCTTACAGGGATCATGCACCTGCGCACATGTATGTGTATTCCCTGACACCACCCCTCTGTTTCTAGAGGGTCAGGTGTGTATTTGTGTAAAGGGGACATCGACCGGTGTCCTGAAGAGCTCAGTCCTGTAGTGGCCCATCCATAAGGGGCCCAGGGGCGCCGCCCCCTAAACCATGCGCCCGGGCCCTAATCTACATGCAGGGCGCTGTACGCATGGATTTCAGTGTTTTTTTTTTTTTTTTAAGCACATGATTGACTTAAAAAAAGAATGGGCTTGGTGTGCAAAGCACTGTGCCCTGAGCCCACCCAGTTGTGTGACAATAGCGAATTGATATTCGCAATTGTCTTCCTGATTTTCCTCCTGACCAATCAAGAAGCAGGTCCTGAGACCTGATTGGCCAGGGAGCCTGAGGACAGGTCTCAGAACCCACTTCCTTTGCATGCTGGAGGGAGGAGCAACAGCCCTACTTCGGATCCTCCTTATCTGCCCCCTAAGGTACTATAAAAAAAATAGCTGTGCCCCGCTTAAGTGTTCGGGTTTGACTTGAAGAAAAGGTGGCAACCCTAAAGTGACTACACTACAGGATTCTCTGTTCCATGGTAATGTTTTGTTAGGTTAGGACTGGAATGAATGTGCTTCCCTGCCAATTTTGCTGCTAGTGACTTATAATTGTTCATTGTATGTTTTACAACATGAAGAACAAATTTAAAGACGAAACTTCACTCCCTCAATAAACATTGACTATTTTTAATCCTCTTGCCGCTAGCATTAGTAAATAGATAGGAATGTATATTAAACGTCTTTTTCTACATTTCTTAATAGTTACGTAATGGTTTTTGGCCTAGGACAAAATGATGTCATACATCCCAGAAACTTATGGAGGAGAGATGGGGATTTCTCAGCTAAGCACACCATCCTGTCTGCCAGTGGCAGCCCGTCCATAGAGGGCACACGGGCACCGCCCGTCCATCCCCTGATCTACATGCAGGGCGCTGGAAGAATGGATTCCAATGGTAGATTTTTTTGTTAACCCCCCTGGCGGTCTGACTCGGGGTTAGATTTTCATGCTGCGATCGGTAACCCCGAGTCAGACTCGGACTCGCCTCGCAGCTTTCACAGGCAAGGTTTACTTACCTTGTCCGTGGCTCCAGCGATGCATCCGTGCTGTGTGAGCGAGCGGGTGCTCGCTCGATTCACACAGTGTCCCCGTGTGCGGCCGAGCTCCGTTCCCTGCGACGTTACGACGCACTGGGGCGGAGAACGGCGCCATATTCAAAAATGTAAACAAACACATTACATACAGTATACTGTAATCTTATAGATTACAGTACTGTATGTAAAAAATACACACCCCCCTTGTCCCTAGTGGTCTGTCCAGTGCACTACATGTACTTTTATATAATAAAAACAGTTCTTTCTCCCTGCAAACTGTAGATTGCCCATAGCAACCAAATGTGTCCCTTTATGTCAAAAATGGTTTTAGATCAGCTAGAAGATAATAAATTATAATTACTTGCAGAATTGAACGATAGCGATTTGTGGGGGAATTCGTCATAAAAAATAAATAAATAAATGACAGCGACAATTCTGCAACTGAGCAAATTTCAGTGATTTTGAGTTGATTACATTATTGAATAATTTTTATTATAATTATATTATTATTTGTTAAAATTATTCATAATTATTTATTATATTATAATTTATCATTTTGTTTTTTAAAAAAATTCATACCCGGGATTTCTACTAGACTCTTGTTTGGTCAGATTTAAGTGAGTTATTCCTAAGAATTACAGGCCTACAGTATAAAACGCCAAATTTCCTTGCAAATAATGGTACCGCTTTTAGCACCTAAAATCAGAAAGATTCATACCGCCAGGGAGGTTAAGCACGTGATTAGAGCACTGCGCCGAAGCCTACCCAGTTGTGTGACAATAGCGAATGAATATTCGCTATTGTCACACTGATTCTGTCTCCTGGCCAATCAGGAGGTCCTGAGACCGATTTCCCCATTTCCCGATTGGCTGAAAGAAGAAGCTACCCCATTGGCCGAGGGAGATGGAGGTAGGAGACGCACCGTGAAGACACTGCCATAAAACCGAGGAGGAGACACATCGAGAACACCGCTGTGATGCAGAGGGGGAGACGCCTTGTGAGGACAATGCCATGATGCAGAGGAGGAGACGCCTAGCAAGAACACCACCATGATGGCGAGAAGGAGACGCCTGGCGAGAACACAGCTATGATGGCAAGGAGGAGACGCCTGGCGAGAACACCGTCATGATGGCGAGAAGGAGACGCCTGGCGAGAACACAGCTATGATGGCAAGGAGGAGACGCCTGGCGAGAACACCGCCATGATGGCAAGGAGGAGACGCCTGGCGAAGACACCGCCATGATGGCAAGGAGGAGACGCCTGGCGAAGACACCGCCATGATGGCGAGGAGGAGATGCCCGGCGAAGACACCGCCATGATGGCGAGGAGGAGACGCCTGCCGAGGAAGCTGCAGTAAAGCCAAGGAGGAGACACACGTTGAGGACACTGCCATGAAGCAGAGGGGGAGACGCACGGCGAGGACACCGCCGTAATGCTGAGGAGGAGACACAGGGGAATCCGGTCACCCGGGGGGAAGTGTTGCAGATGACAGACCAGGCCACTGTTTGGCACCCCCCAAAAAATATACCACCGATCACTTCTGCTGTCTGCATGCCTGAGCTAAGGGACAATGGATTTCAGGAAGTAAATGCTACATAAATCATCTGCCAGAGATGCTAGGGATTGTTTTTCAAAATGATTTCTCAGCAAAATAAAGCATAGAGACATGGATGGGGGAGTTTTCTTTAAATATTAAAACTGAATTAAAATAGAAGCATAGCCAAAGCTATTTTGGCTATACTTCTCCTGGGGATTACAGAAGTGCAGTTTGTTCTGTTGTCACTCCTGTGACCCATTTTTAGCTGACAGGGGGCTAAAGCCTGCTGCCAGCTGACGTCACTCAGCCAGTCCAGGATCTGAAAAGATCCTGACATATTGGTCATGATTAAGCCAGAGGCTGGGACCGGCAGCTGGCTCAGTCTCTCAGCAAGACGCTGGGAGACTGACCTGAGCCGCTCCCACCCCCTCCACAGCCCAGCACTATAGTTAGCACTAGAAGGGCAGAGCACAGAGCTGCTGATTGATAGTCATAACTCTTTGCTCAGATTGGAGGGGAGAACTGAGCGATCAGTGGTGTATGATCGCTCAGTTCTCTGTGTTGAGCAGGCTGGGGACTGATGCTGCATCCACCTAGGTGAGTATAAACATAATTTTTTTTTTTTTTACGAACCCCATACTTCTCTTTTAAAAAGCGTTTTTGGTTTGTGGTGCTAAGATGCAGCGTAGTTCCACTTTTTAAAAGCAGCTACAAGAAAAGTAATGTTTTGACCCACACTCAATCTGTCTACATATCCTGTGTGACAACACTGAGCAGATATGGACATGATCATATTTGGCTAACGACATGGAAATAACTAACGAGAGCAGAATACTCTCTCCCAGGGGGTTATGCTGATATTTCCATACTACTAATTTGTTTGGAGGACCATAGCATGGCAGTACATTATAGTTGTGTGCTTGGGTATAGTTGAGCTTCTATACTGGATATCTCGGATAGGAAGACTATATCCAGTTATATTTTGACCACCTTTGTATGGTTATCTTCCGCTTTCCGCTGTTATCCGTATGCACCACCCCCTGATTGAGGCTATAATATGATAATACTTCAGTTTACGAGCCAGTAGCTGGTTCCTATGAATTCTTGTCACGAGAATTGCTCTTATTGTGAGCCAACCTTTTCTTCTATATTGGATAATACTTCTTTATATAGAAGAAATACTGCTTTCCCATTTTTTTTTTTTTGCAACCAACAAATACCGAATGTGTCCCGACAAAGCCTAACGGCGAAACGCGTTGACACACTAGGGCTCACATCATATACTATGTATATGGGGTTTTTTTTGTCCCTTTTTACACTATTGTATGTTTCTATGTTTCAATAAATATTATTATTTTTCTATATCCTTATTGTTTACTGTGCCGTTAAAGCCTGACCTGGGGTCACCTTTTCGGTACCCTCTTTTTTGTATTTCCTTGGCTTATGATATCACACAGGATCCCCACTGCAAACCAAACTTTCAAAAAAAAAACACCCGTTACCCTGTATTGTATTGCTTTAGCTGACTTGTTTCCATTTCTGTGTTATACACCCTGATATTGTATTCTATGTACCCTGCTTGTGATTGTAATGGCGCAGTGGTTCCTGTGGACCCCGTTTCCCAGTTTATAAATAAAATAAAAATAAAAACACCCTTCCCACCCAACTTGTCACCACTGCACTTACCTCCATTGATGATTGGCTGTCATTGTCCACGCAGCTGATTCTGTGATCCAGGGATTTTAAATCCCCACTTTTCTTTACTGTTTTTCCTTAGGGCTTGTAGGGCAGATCATACTGAATCGATCGGCCCAGTGCATCCTGTGATTTTCATTGAGCTGTGCTTTGCTTCTCATTGGTCCAAATATTACATGTAGTGTTCAGGCAAACACAATGTAATATACTTTGCATCAAACAGACTCAAGGAAGCTGCTGGAAAGTTGGAACCTGTGCGCCACATGTTTGAAACAACTGTTCTGGTTGCTGACCTTTGAGGACCACCTGGTACTACTGCAGGATGCCGGCTTGACAGTGTGGCTCTGTGAATGGGGCAGAATCTTTGGCCTGGCATTTGAGGAACAGCCTGAGACTCGGGGATGAACTTCAGAAATGAGAAGCCCTTTGACCATATTCATCCTTTGCTTGCCTGTGTAGATAAACTGAGTTTCCCCTCTGGGATCACAGTGGACTTTTATCTTTGGGAGCATCTTCTTGCCCATTTGGGAACACAAAATACTCTGTTATGCTGCGTACACACAATCGGACATTCCGACAATTGGATTGTTTTCCAACAGGTGTTGGCTCAAACTTGTCTTGCATACACACGGTCACACAAATGTTGGAAATTCCCAACGTCAAGAACGCGGTGACGTACAACACGTACGACGTCACTAGAAAAGGGAAGTTCAATACCAGTCGTGTTAGTAGAAGTTTGGTGAGAGACGATTCGCGCTTTTCAGCCTCGTCCTTTCCAGTCCGTTACACGAATGTGCTATCTCCATTATGAACGCTAGTTTTACCAGACCGAGCGCTTCTGTCTCGTATTTGATTAAGAGCCTGCGTGGTATTTTGTGCGTCGAAATTGCCCACACACGATCGGAATTTACGACAACGGATTTTGCTGTCGGAAAATTTGAGAACCAGCACTCAAATTTTTGTTGTCGAAAAATTCCGACAGCAAATGTCCGATGGGGCCTACACACAGTTGAAAATTTCCAACAACAAGTTCCCATCGAACATTTGTTGTCGGAAATAACAAGCGTGTGTACGCGGCATTAGAGAGCACTCCATCCAAAGACTGAAGCCTCGTGCACACGCTCAGTTTACTCGACAAGAACCAGCAAGAAAACTGCTGGCAGAGCTTTCTTGCCGAGTATACCGAGCGTGTGTACGAGGCATTCAGGTTTCACGACAAGAAAACTGTCCAGAATCTAGACGAGAAAAATAGAGAACATGTTCTCTATTTTCTTGTCGTGAGATTCTCTGCAATTTTCCTGCCGAGAAACCCGAGAGTGTTCGCCGTGGCCCTGCACTAGCCCTGGTCCCATTGCAAAGATTTACCTTCAGTTCCTGTCCCAGAGCCAAACAGGAAGCAAGAGAAAATCCCTGCAAAATAGGGGAAATTCTTGGGGACCACCAGGTCACCAGAACTTGTATCCCCATTTGAACATTTACTATCTGGTGACAACCCACAATTTGGAATTTTCTGTTACTTTTTCTTTCTGTTACTTTTATTATCAATGATAATGATAAACAGGACAAATAGGGAGGGTGAATCTCCTTAACTACTTGCCGACCGCCCGCCGTCATATTACTGCGGGACGGTGGCACTGCTACGCGAGAGCACATAGCTCTACGTCCTCTCTTTAGCGGCCGCTAGGGGGCGCGTGCGCGCCCGCCCCCCCCCCACTCGCCCCCGAGTCTCGCGCACATGCCCGGCGCGCCCAGGAACACACTTAACCCCTTCCCCGCCCCCTAGTGTTAACCCCTTCACTGCCAATGGCATTTTTATAGTAATACAATGCATTTTTATAGCATTGATCGGTATAAAAATACCAATGGTCCCAAAAATTTGTCAAAAGTGTCCGAAGTGTCCGCCATAATGTCGCAGTGCTGAAAAAAAATGCTGATCGCCGCCATTACTAGTAAAACATTTTTTTTATAAAAATGCCATAAAACGACCCCCTATTTTGTAAACGCTATAACTTTTGTGCAAACCAATCAATAAACGCTTATTGCGTTTTTTTTTTACGAAAAATATGTAGAAGAATACGTATTTTCTATATATTTTTGGGGGATATTTATTATAGCAAAAAGTAAAAAATATTGATTTTTTTTCAAAATAGTCGCTCTATTTTTGTTTATAGCGCAAAAAATAAAAACCGCAGAGGTGATTAAATACCACCAAAAGAAAGCTCTATTTGTGGGAAAAAAAGGACGCCAATTTTGTTTGGGAGCCACGTCGCACGACCGCGCAATTGTCAGTTAAAGCGACGCAGTGCCGGATCACAAAAAGTGCTCTGGTCATTGGACAGCAATATGGTCCGGGGGTAAAGTGGTTAAAGTGGTTGTAAACCCACTTTTTTGACTTTTATCTACAGGTAAGCCTATAATAAGGCTTACCTGTAGGTATAAAGAATATCTCCTAAACCTGTACGGTTTAGGAGATATTACCCTCGCAATGCGCCGCTGATTGCAGCGGTGCATGCGCAGGGGGGAATCCACGGCGAAAGGACAGGCATCCGCCGAACCTTGCCGATTTGAAACCTCCTGCGCGCACGTCATTGCCGCTCCAGCCAATCACAGCGCTGGAGCGGCGATACCCGGAAGACACGCCGAGTCAAGATGACATCTCGCTCGGCGTGGACCAGGTAAGTATTTCATAATGAGCTAGTATGCGGTGCATACTAGCTCATTATGGCTTTTGCTTTGGAGGTTTAAAAAAAAAATGTATATGCGGTTTACAACCGCTTTAACAACTTTAGCCCCAGGAACAATTTACTCCCAGGGGCGGACTGACCATTCGGTCAGTCGGGCACGGACCGAGGGCCCCATGGCCACTAGGGGGCCCCATCGGGGTTGCCAGCCTTGGAAAAGCAGGGACAGTTTGTTGGAATCAGTGTTTTTTTTTTACATCTATCACTGAAATGGCCACTACCGACATTATTTTGATGTGCAAATCTCGAGATTGTAGCTGCCCCGCCTCTCCACTGACTTCTCAGCCAATGGGAGCACAGTGTACACGCCCCCTTCTCCAGCGCTGCTTTTTTGACATAAGAGCATGAGATGCCGACTGCAGGAGAGGGAGGAGGGGACAGCCTGCAGTGTGGGGTGGATTGCTGCCTGATAAAAGGTAAGCTGGCTGAGCTGGAAGAATTGTATTATCAGTGCTTACCTATCCTGGTGAGGAGGGGGAGGGGGGAGGCTGTGTAGCAGGGCTCCTCTTGTGTCTGTTAGATCTTTTTCTGTGTGAGAGAAATGCCATGCTTCTGGGAGAAGGATGTGCTGAACTTCTCCAATCTCTGCTACATCTCCCTACTCATCACCTGCCCACCAGTACACAGGCACAGCCTCCTCTCCTGTATTACCACATGCTATGTCTGTGAGCTGCTGGGGCACTACAAGTACCAGCATGGCAGAAGGGGCAGCAGTGTGTTCTGTCAGGATGATTTTTGAAAAAAAAAGTGCTGATGTGTGTGTATATATAGACAGGGCTTTTTTTCTGGGGGAACTTGGGGGAACTCAGTTCCACCACCTTTGGCTCAGACCCTTTGGTGCCCGCTCTCCACAATCACTTGTGAACACAGAAGTCTGGTTTCTGTGTTTACAAGTGACTGCTTTGTAACCCCCTGAACTCTACACTCTGTATGTAATGCAATTCTGGTATTTAATGCCCCTTTAAGACCCTTCTACTGTTTGTAAAATCTGAACGGGTCGTGGTTGAGTTCCTGCACCTATTTTCTGAGAAAAAAAGCCCTGTATATAGATATTTCCAAAAATCATCCTGATTGAAACACACTGCTTCTGCCATGCTGGTACTTGTAGTGCCCCAGCAGCTCACAGACATAGTATGTGGTAATACAGGAGAGGAGGCTGTTCCTGTGTACTGGTGGGCAGCCAGTCAGTCAGTAAGGACATGTAGCAGAGATTGGAGAAGTTCAGCACATCCTTCTTCCAGAAGCATGGCACTTCTCACTATATATATATATATATATACACACACTGTATGTATAGTGTGCATGTGTGTGTGTATACCAGGGGGCGGTCCATCCATTAAGGGCACCATCCCCTCTATGTTGAATGTATAGATTCATGCATTGCATGAATCAATTCATGGCCACCCCCAATTCAGGTGTCCATCCCCTTTTAAGACGCTGGGTGCCTAAATTGCAGGGGAGGGGAAGGGGGGGGGGGTTTGAAGCACCTGATTAGAGCCATAGGCTCTAATAGGCTTCACATTAGGGTGGGCTTGGAGCGCAGAGCACTCAGAGCCCATCCAGGTCAGTTTAGAAAAGCAAATTAATGTTTGCTTTTCTAACAATGAACCGTCTCTCCGCCAATCAGGAAGTGCAGGTCTGATACCCATCATGTGATTGGCTGAAAGCACTGGTGCTCCTATTGGATGCCTAGCAGGAGCAAAGAAGAGATGCAGGGAGTAAGCAGCTCGCTACTGCCCATCCCACATCTCACCGCCGTCACACACTGCCTCACCTGCCACCAAGATGGGGCAAGTGTCGGTCAGACAACAGGGGGGGGGGGTGCTGAGGGTCACAGTGGCTGCATTTGATGGGACACAGTTGGCTGCATTTGATGGCATAGTTCATAGTTGGCTGCATTTGATGGGGCACAGTTGGCTGCATTTGATGGGGCACAGTTGGCTGCATTTGATGGGGCACAGTTGGCTGCATTTGATGGGGCACAGTTGGCTGCATTAGATGGGACACAGTTGGCTGCATTAGATGGGACACGGTTGGCTGCATTAGATGGGACACGGTTGGCTGCATTTTATGGGGCACGGTTGGCTGCATTAGATGGGACACGGTGGGCTGCATTTGATGGGACACAGTGGGCTGCATTTGATGGGACACAGTGGGCTGCATTTGATGGGACACAGTGGGCTGCATTTGATGGGACACAGTGGGCTGCATTAGATGGGACACAGTGGGCTGCATTTGATGGGACACAGTGGGCTGCATTTGATGGGACACAGTGGGCTGCATTTGATGGGACACAGTGGGCTGCATTTGATGGGACACAGTGGGCTTCATTTGATGGGACACAGTGGGCTGCATTTGATGGGACACAGTGGGCTGCATTAGATGGGACACAGTGGGCTGCAATGGATGGGACACAGTGGGCTGCATTTGATGGGACACAGTGGGCTGCATTTGATGGGACACAGTGGGCTGCATTTGATGGGACACAGTGGGCTGCATTTGATGGGACACAGTGGGCTGCATTTGATGGGACACAGTGGGCTGCATTTGATGGGACACAGTGAGCTGCATTTGATGGGACACAGTGAGCTGCATTTGATGGGACACAGTGGGCTGCATTTGATGGGACACAGTGGGCTGCATTTGATGGGACACAGTTGGCTGCATTTGATGGGACACAGTTGGCTGCATTTGATGGGACACAGTGGGCTGCATTAGATGGGACACAGTGGGCTGCAATGGATGGGACACAGTGGGCTGCATTTGATGGGACACAGTGGGCTGCATTTGATGGGACACAGTGGGCTGCATTTGATGGGACACAGTGGGCTGCATTTGATGGGACACAGTGGGCTGCATTTGATGGGACACAGTTGGCTGCATTTTATGGGGCACAGCGTGGCTGCAAATGTTTGCCCATGAGAGGCTTCTGGTGAATTTAGTGGGTCACTAACTCTAAGCCACTCAGCATGTCACGGAGCTTGGTGCCTCTCCGCATGGGTTTGCCCACATTCATGTTGCATCAAAAAAAGATGGGGCCATCTCTAAGCCTGGGGGCCCCATAATTTCTATTGCCCGGGGGCCCCATGAGTTGTCAGTCCGCCCCTGTTTACTCCCTTTCTGCCCGGGGTACTTTTTTTGCGATGCGGCACTGCGTCGCTTTAGCTAACAATTGCGTTGTTGTGTGATACTGTACCCAAACAAAATTTAAGTCCTTTCCCCCCCCCACAAATAGAGATTTATTTTGATGGTATTTGATCACCTCTGCGGTTTTAATTCTTTGCTCTTTAAACAAAAAAGAACGACACTTTTGAAAAAACACAAAATTTTTTACTTTTTCCTATAATAAATATCTCAATTTTTATTTTATTTATTTTTTAACAATTTTTTTTCCTCAGTTTAGGCCGATATGTATTCTTCTACATATGTTTTGTAAAAAAAAAAAAAAAACGCAATAAGCATATATTAATTGGTTTGCCCAAAAGTAATAGCGCCTAAAAGATAGGTTTTTGATTTATGGCATTTTTATTATTATTCTTTTTTTTTTTTACTAGCAAAGGTGGCGAACTGTGATTTTTATTGGGACTGCGACATTGCGACGGACAGATAGGACACTTTTTTGAAACCATTGACATTTTACAGCGATCAGTGCTAAAAATAGCCACTGATTACTGTATAAATGTCACTGGCAGGGAAGGGGTTAACACTAGGGGGCGATCAAGGGGTTAAATGTGTTGCTCCACTGTGTGTTCTTACTGTGGTGGGGGGTGTAACTGACTAGGGGAGAAGACCGATCAGTGTTTCTATATACTAGGAACACACGATCTGTCTCTACTCCCCTGACAGGATGTGTATCTGTGTGTTTACACAGATCCAGATCCATGTTCCTGCTCTGTCACATTGTGCTTGCCGGGCACGCGCATTGGCTCTGGAACACAAGCGAGCGCCTGCTAGATCGTCTTAAAGGAGCAACGTATACCTATTTGTGCAGCCGTGCCAACCTACCGCAGTATAGTTACATAGTTAGTCAGGTTGAAAAAAGACACAAGTCCATCCAGTTCAACCATAATAAAATAAAAATATAGGTGTTTCTATATACTAGGAACACATGACCTGTCTCCTTTGCCCTGACAGAACATAGATTTGTGTGTTTGCACACACAGATTCACATTCCTGCTCTGTCAGGAGCGATCGTGGGAGCCCGGCTCCACTGTGATGTGGCGGACGCGCGCCCCCGGCTGTGCGCCCCTATACCCCTTAAAGCGGCCAGCGGTTTGTGCAGGGGAGCCATTCTGCCGCTGTCAAATGATGGTGGGCAGTCGGCAAGTGATTAACGGGGGCACAGACAAAAATAAAAACTAAGGGGGGTTCTAATCGCTCTGCATCTATCCAAAAAAAAAAAGAAAAGTTTTGCCTTTAGTTATACTTTAATGCAGCTTCTAATGCACATTCCCATGTGCAGTGATTTCAGAACAGGAGAGAAGCCTGTACAAGACAGGACTTCAGCTTCATATGCATGTTTATATTTGGCCATGAGGGGGCAGCAGCACATCAACAACTCTTCGGTCAGCGCAACAGCTGTTTGTAATGGATACAATTAAGTTATTATGTACCGCCTGTAAATTTGAAGTCAATTATTTAAAATAGGTTGTTTGTTTTATTTATCATGCAACACACTGTAACAAAGATACCCAACATGTTTCTAAAGATTTCAAGCATCATGTGTTAACCAATAAATGTACAGTTGCCATCCATCTGAGTTCTCAAGGGAGGTCTACCTGGTGATTAACCCCTTAAGGACCGCCGCATGTACATTTACGTCGGCAGAATGGTACGGACAGGCACATCAACGTACCTGTACGTGGCTGCCTTGACGTGGGTCGGGGGTCCGATCGGGACCCCCCCCCCGGGTACATGCGGCGGTCCGGTTTGCTGAAGGAGCGATCCGCGCTGAGGGGGCGGCGGTTCGTTTTTGTCTGCCCCCTCCGGATCGCTCCCTGCCAATCCGCGCGCTCCCCTGCAGTGTCATTTCCTCTGTGATCTCTGCTCTCTGCGTTTTTTTCAACCGCCCCGGAGGAGAGATCACATCACACTGTAAGTCTGCAAAACACTACACTGACACCAGTACACGCAGGCACATTAACCCCTTGCGATCACCCCCCCCTCCCCCCTGTCACAGTGTCACTGAATGCAGTAATCATAGATGTATGATTACTGTATTTAGTGTCAGTGTGACAGTCAGTTAGTGTTAGGTTCAGGGTAGTCCCCGTACCCCCCCTAATAAAGTTTTAACCCCTTGATCACCGCCCTAGTTAACCCTTTCACTCCCTATTGCCAGCGTCACTAAGCGATCATTTTTCTGATCGCTGTATTAGTGTCGCTGTTCCCGCTAGGTAGCTATTTTTTTTTATTGCGATTTTTTTTTTTTTTTACTAAAGACATGTGGCTAAATAAATTTTGGCCTAAATGTTTGACTAAAACAAAAAGTAAAAAAATATTGTTTTTTTTTTTCAAAAATGTCGCTCTATTTTTGTATATAGCGCAAAAAATAAAAATCGCAGAGGCGATCAAATACCACCAAAAGAAAGCTCTATTTGTGGGAAGAAAAGGACGCAAATTTTGTTTGGGAGCCACGTCGCACGACCGCGCAATTGTCAGTTAAAGCGACGCAGTGCCGAATCGCAAAAAGGGGCCTGGGCCTTTACCTGCATTTTGGTCCGGGTCGTAAGTGGTTAAGGTGTGTTTCTGGAAATGTTTTTTCACAATTTCATGTTCTATTGTATGCCCACAAATACATGAAAAATGCATTATATATATTAGGGCTGTTACTGATTAAAAACAATTTTTTTAATCGATTAATCTACTAATTTCGATTAATTATAATGTACATACATATTTTGGATCACCACAATATATAGTCCCCACTGTAATATCCACAGACATCTCCCCACTGTAATATCCACAGACATCTCCCCACTGTAATATCCACAGACATCCCCCCACTGTAATATCCACAGACATCTCCCCCACTGTAATATCCACAGACATCTCCCCCACTGTAATATCCACAGACATCTCCCCACTGTAATATCCACAGACATCTCTCCCACTGTAATATCCACAGACATCTCCCCCACTGTAATATCCACAGACATCTCCCCACTGTAATATCCACAGACATCTCCCCACTGTAATATCCACAGACATCTCCCCACTGTAATATCCACAGACATCTCCCCCACTGTAATATCCACAGACATCTCCCCCACTGTAATATCCACAGACATCTCCCCCACTGTAATATCCACAGACATCTCCCCCACTGTAATATCCACAGACTTCTCCCCACTGTAATATCCACAGACATCTCCCCCCACTGTAATATCCACAGACATCTCCCCCCACTGTAATATCCACAGACATCTCCCACTGTAATATCCACAGACATCTCCCCACTGTAATATCCACAGACATCTCTCCCCACTGTAATATCCACAGACATGTCCCCCCACTGTAATATCCACAGACATGTCCCCCCACTGTAATATCCACAGACATGTCCCCCACTGTAATATCCACAGACATCTCCCCCACTGTAATATCCACAGACATCTCCCCCACTGTAATATTCACAGACATCTCTCCACTGTAAAATCCACAGACACCTCCCCCACTGTAATATCCACAGACACCTCCCCCACTGTAATATCCACAGACACCTCCCCCACTGTAATATCCACAGACACCTCCCCCACTGTAATATCCACAGACACCTCCCCCACTGTAATATCCACAGACACCTCCCCCACTGTAATATCCACAGACACCTCCCCCACTGTAATATCCACAGACACCTCCCCCACTGTAATATCCACAGACATCTCCCCCACTGTAATATCCACAGACCTCTCCCCCCACTGTAATATCCACAATCACCCCCACTGTAATATCCACAGACATCTCCCCCACTGTAATATCCACAGACCTCTCCCCCCACTGTAATATCCACAGACCTCTCCCCCCACTGTAATATCCACAGGCATCTCCCCCACTGTAATATCCACAGACATCTCCCCACTGTAATATCTACAGACATCTCCCCACTGTAATCCACAGAAATCTCCCCCACGGTAATATCCACAGACATCCCCCCACTGTAATCCACAGACATCTCCCCACTTTAATATGGTCCACATCTCCCCCACTGTATAGGAAGATTGGTGCTTGCTTAGTCTTACCAGAGAAGCTGGCCGAACACGAGCAGTTGAGGTCGGGCGATGATGTCAGCAAGCCTCTCCAGGCTCACCTAGGCCGCTGCCCGGTGGACCAAGATGGCTGCCGCTTCGGGAGCTAGACCAAGCTTTCCTATGGCTGAGGCAGCAGCGGAGCTCCGCAGATCAAAAAAGGAATTTTGATCGATGATTTTTTTTTTACTATTAATCTAAGAATTAATCTTTAATTTCCACAGCCCTAATGTATATATATATATTTGTTGGGGTGGCATGAGGTGTATGTAGGAGATCTGACCAATCCCCAACTAGGATTGGCAGTCAGCCTGCTGTGGGGGGAGTTGTAGGCTGGGTAAACTGAATTATGGAGTGCTAGACTGCGTGCAGGAGAGACACCCCCATCTTGGGGGGGGGGGGGGGTGGATCCGGCGAGGGGAGCTCAGGAGCTGGGAGGGACCCTCTCCTTACCCGGGCATGGAGAGGTGTCCTGAAACAGGAGCTAGAGAGCAGTTGGTCCCCATGGTCTGGGTAAATCCTGGGGCAGGAGTTGGTGAGTGAGGCACAGTGGTGATCTGGAAGAGGCACACCAGGGTGAGCTGGGAAGGAGCCTTTCGTTACAAGGTCATGGAAAGGTGTCCTGGAACAGTTCAAAAGAGGGTGGATAGGGGGAGGACTTTAGATGAGGCATATGAAGATACTACTATAGGCCTCCATCCCTGTAAATAGATGAAAAAAGGGGGGAGGTTGGGACTTTATATGAGATGCGTTTTTAGCAGTATGCAATTAAATATAAACATGGAATATACATTTTTTTCCATATTGGCCAGGCTCAAAGTTGTCAACCAAAAAGCACTAAACCAAATTAATCTGTCTAACTGATGTAAGTAAAAACAGAGGTTTAGTTGCAAGCATTTGCAAATACCTGGGAAGCTGCAGCGCCAGCGACAAGGCACTCTGTGTGACTGCAGTCCTACCTATAAATTTAAGGTCTCCTGAAAAGGAGCACAGCTTACAACTAAACCTCTGTTTTTATTTACATCAGTTAGACAGATTAATTTGGTTTAGTGCTTTTTGGTTGACAACTTTGAGCCTGGTCAATATGGAAACATTTTTTATATTCCATGTTTATATTTAATTGCATACTGCTAAAAATGCATCTCATATAAAGTCCCAACCTTTCCACTTTATTTGGTGTCCTGGAACAGGATCTGGGTGTAGAGCCAGAGGAGAGACTGTGGTGTTTGTGTCAAATCGATACAGCCTGAGGGGACAGGATTTGCAAGTCGGGATCGCTGGGATCAGTAGTCCACCATCAAATATTTAACTCAAGTAATGTCCACAGACACAAAAAGAGGTATTGCAGGCCCCTGGCCTATTTATGATCATCAATTGAAACTACCAGGACTTATTCAGAGTGAGGCCTAGAGGGCTGAAGATGGCGGTACAGGAGTAATATTCGTGACAGGAAAGTGATGTGCAGGAGGAGAAGTGTCCTGAGGTAAAAATCTGCAGGGAGAGTGCAAAGGCAGGAAAGTTCTGGGGTGAAAAGTCTGTGGAAGAACTTATGCACTACCCTGTGTAATAGAAAGAAAAATGTGCCAAAAAAGTGACTAAATATATGTTCAAATAGAAAGCCACACAGACAGTATAAGTGACAAAGGGCATTAAAGCTGCCAACACCTGGTCTACACTGACTTCAATTGGCGGATCTGCAGGGCCTGAACGCTCCCATATCAGCAGAAGAGATAGCAGCAACAGTGAAGGGCCTCCCAGCCCATAAATCCCCTGGCCCTGACGGGTTAACCTACGAATACTATAAGACCTTTCTTCCACTACTCAGCCCCCACATGACCACTCTATTTAATGCCTTTCTCCACCAGACCCCAATCCCGAGTGATAGGCAGGGATCTTTTTTGACCCTCATACCTGAAACTGGATAAAGACCCAGCCTCCTGCGCCAGCTACAGACCCATAGCCCTATTTAACTCAGACCTCAAAATATTCACAAAACTTCTCTCGGTTAGGCTGAATGCTATCCTCCCCTCCCTGATCCACAAGGACCAAGTGGGTTTTGAACCACTACGTCAGGCAGGGGACAATACCAGGAAGGTCATTGACCTGATTGATGTAGCCAACAGAGACAGGACGAAAGCCCTGATACTGAGTCTAGACGCGGAAAAGGCCTTCGATCGCCTGAGTTGGCCCTTTATGTTTGCTACCTTGCGCCACATGGGGTTCAAGGGACCCTTCCTACAGGCGGTACAGCACCTCTACTCAAACCCTACCTCCCAAGTTAAAACCCCTTTTGCCACATCTTCCCCCTTCCAGATAGCTAACAGCACACGCCAGGGATGCCCACTCTCGCCCCTGCTCTTCGCACTATGTGTTGAACCCCTAGCAGCCTCAATACGAGAAAATCCGGACATTAGGGGTATCTCGTTGCGGGGAAAGGAATTTAAGACGTCTCTATTCGTGGACGACATTGTTCTCACCCTGACCCAACCCAGAATCTCCCTACCTAAGCTTCACGTTGAACTAAATAGATACGGGTCAATGTCGGGATACAAGACGAACGCTTCAAAGTCAGCAGCCCTTCCAATTAACATCCCGGAGGCTGAGGTCCAACACCTGCAGTCGAACTTCCCTTATACCTGGGAGAGTTCATCCCTCAAATACCTGGGGGTCCATATCACACCATCCTTCGGCTCCCTTTACCAGGCCAACTTCCCCCCCTCTACCGGACGGTCAGAGGCCTTCTTCAAAAGTGGAAGGCACATCATATCTCGCTCCTAGGCCGAGTGGCGGCCATTAAAATGATCATCCTTCCCAAACTCCTTTACCTGTTCCAGACGCTACCTATCCCGACCCCGTACGCCCACCTCCGCAGACTCCAGAGTGACATGCTGAAATTTGTCTGGAACCACAAGAAACATAGGATCCTGGGTCGGTCATGACATTCTCGCGGGGAGATGGGGATCTGGCTTTTCCTAACCTCGTTATATATTACCAAGCTACTCAGCTGCGCGCAATAGTCTCCTGGTTCCCCCAGAGGTCCTTTAATAAGTGGACGCAAATAGAAAAAATATGGCCAGGCCTGGTCCATCCAAATAGCCTCCTGTGGGATGCTGATGTGAAGGTGGAGCGTTTGCTAGGCACGATGTCTTTACTTCGAGGGCTCTGGCGTAAGATGTCCCGAGAGATAGCGCTCAAGTCCGAGTGCTCTTTGCTGAATTCTTTTGTCTGCAACCCCAAAATACCGGACAGCCTAACTCACCAGACGTCTTGGCCCTGGGCCTCTCGGGACTTATTCCATTTTGGACACTTGGTAGACCCTAGGTCCCGCAAGCTGCTTACATTCTCGGAGCTCCAGGCGAAACACGATCTGCCCAGACAGGTATTTTATAGCTACTTACAAATAAGACATTATGCCCAGACAATAGCCCCAAGGCTCCAATTTTCACAACCGTCCCCGTTTGAACATATTGTCCTAGAGGGGCGCCACAGACCAGGGTTGATCACAGACATTTACAGGCTGCTGAATGCGTATGATTGGCTGGGGCGGGGGAAGCATGCGTATATGCTGAGGTGGGAGAGGGAGCTAGGAGAGTCACTGCCGATGGAGGCCTGGCAGGCTAAATCATCCCTATGTACCTTGTATAAAGAAAACTCATATAAGGTCTTGTTTTTTTGGTACCAAACCCTGGACATACTCCACAAAATATTTCCCTCCACCCCTGACCGATGTTGGCGCTGCCATCAGGACAGAGACTTATGCCCTGTACACATGATAGGAATTTGCTATGGGCTAAAATCTGATGGAATTTTCTGTCAGATTTCCGTTCAAGCTGTCTTCTATCAGTCTTGCATACACCCTGTCAGACTAAATTCCAACCGTCCAAAACATGGTGACGTGAAACACTATGATGAGCCGAGAAAAATAAAGTTCAATGCTTCCGAGCATGCGTCGACTTGATTCTGAGCATGCATGTTTTTTTCTCCGTCGGAGTTCCACACAGACGATCAGAATTTCCCATAGGATTTCAAAAATTCCTATCGTGTGTACAAGGCATTAGACTGGCCATACACCTATAGATTATCAGCAGATTTTCTATGGCCAGATGGAAAAAGTGGAACAGATTCCTCCATCTATGCTGAACTGTGTGGATGGAAGAATCTCCCACTGGCCCAAGCTTCCATATCTTGCTAGTTGGCCCCGTTTGGCTCTCACACCTGAACATTCTGACTGGGTGCAGGCATTGTTTAGGTTGAGAGCAAGTGGGGCCGACAGAAATCTGTTGCACTTTTTCCATCTAACCATAGAAAATCTTCAGATAATCTATAGGTGTATGGCCAGCTTTACAGTTAAAAACACTTTGGCAAACATTCAAGTGAGACTGCGGGGTCCCACACAAGGAAGACGATGGCGAATCAGAACTTCTGGTTTCGGCCGCGACCAGAAGTGGCGTCACACAGGCTCCTCCCGATGCGTTGCGTCACTGACACGTGACTTTAAATGGAATATTCCCGACGCACACATTCCTGTAAAGATGGCAGTATTTAAAAATGGATGGTGACCACCGACTGGAACAATGTACAGTCAAAGGAAGTAATGTCACCATCACGCCAGAATCTCCCAAAATGTGTCCAAAACTTTAATCAGCAATCGCATAACTACAGCAGAAAGCGACATTTCGGAGCGACGCATGGCCCCTTCATCATCACATGCCTGATGAATGGGGTCCTACGTGGCTCTAAAACGTTGCTTTCTGCTGTAGTTATGTGATTGCTGAATAAAGTTTTGGACACATTTTTGGAGATTCTGGCGTGCTGGTGACATTACTTCCTTTGACGGACATGTGACTTTCTCAAGGGTTTGAGACTCTGTGACAATCACCGGAATATAACTTTGTCCGGTTGCCATGGGAACTGGATATAAATACAATTGAACAATACATATTTCAATTCCTTATAAAAAATTTTTTCAAATTCTTTATTTATTTCAAGAATTACGTTACAGGAAATTACATTTCATCTTTCCTACTTATATAGAGTAGATCACAGAGTTGAGGAAGCGGTGGGAAGATATCAACCCCCCCCCAACCCCCCTCTTCCCTCTACTATCCTGGTTCACAGTACTTCTCATTTTTCATTTTCCTCTTATACTTTATTACCCTCTCCTTATAATAACCAATTTGCTGTATATGTATTATTAGCCTGTACATTTAGGATCAATGTATGTGTGTACATAGAGATTTTATATGCATTTTGCATTTATATTTGGATATTTATGAAGAGATGAGCGGCACCTGTTAAATTACTATGGTAACCAGCTGTATTTTAGATTTTTATTTTATTTATAAATCACTGCCATCTTATCTATCCTTGTACCTGGATCATTATATTATATACAGCCAATGGATATTATAAGGAATTTAGATGCACTGGGCCAGATTCAGATACAATTACATTGGCGCAGAGTATCAGAGATACACTACGCTGCCGTATTTTACCAGGCTGTACGACGAATCCTGGTAGATTTTATCCCTTACGGTACGGCGGCGTAGTGTATTTCTCGCCGCGTAATCGAAATACGCGATTAGGGGGCGTGAAGCATTTAAATTAGGCGCGTCCCCACGGCAATCGAACTGTGCATGTTCCGTTCAGAAATTTCCCGCCGTGCATTGCGCGAAATAACGTCGATACGTCATTCATTGTTTGAGTAGCGTCGTTTACGGACATTCCTATTCCCGGACGTTTTACGTCAAAAATAAAAAAAGACGTCGGAAAACGTTGAAATTCGACACGGGAACGACGCCCATACTTAACATGGGCTGTCTAATATTAGACCAGCAAAAAGCTGGTATAACTTTACGAGGCAAAGAGATGACTAAAGATGCCGTAAGAGATTGCGATTGACGTTCGTAACTTCGTGGATCGTTGGCAAAAGCTCATTTGCATACCCCGACGCGGAAAACGACGGGAACTCCACCCAGCGGCCGCAATTTTATTGCAGCGTAGATCCGAAGGCGTACGAACACGTAAACCAGTCGGATTGAAGCCCGAAGCCGTCGTTTCATGGTTTGAGGATTCAGAGTAGTGAAAAAACGCGCGTAATTCGAAAGTACTCCAGTCTAACGCGAGATAGACAGGAGTAATCGCTCTGTGAATCTGGCCCACTGTTTCTTTGGACTAACTGAATTTATCATGTGATGTTTATGTTCATTTTTTTTTATCATTGGTGTATTATATATTTGTAAGTACACATTATTATTTGAACACTTTTGTATCCCACAATATATTGTAATGAGTGGTTATTTGAGTTACCTTTGCCTTTCTATCATTTGGGACCAGTCTCTCCATTCTCCTCTGACATCGGCAAGGCATTTTCATCCACACAACTGCCGCTCACTGGATATTTTCTCTTTTTAGGCCCATTCTCTGTAAACCCTAGAGATGGTTGTGCGTGAAAATCCCAGTAGAGCAGGAGTTTTTGACATACTCAGAGCAGCCCGTCTGGCACCAACAACCATGCCACGTTCAAAGTCACGAAAATCCATTCTCCATTCTGATGCTCGGTTAGAACTTTATTGTCCAACGCCCGGGGGGCATGCTGACATCACCCCATTAAGACGTTGGACGATTTTATACATTGAACGCCTGTTTTTTACCTCACCTTGTGAGTATAAATAAGTGTTATTTGTGGATGTTTGGCAATGAGTATACCTCTTCCTCTTTTCACATGTATGCTGTTCCATACGAGTATGTGGGTCTAATATGTTTTGCTGAGGGGTCCGGAGATCCATACTAAGGGGCCAATTGCCATATGAGTCTTTGATGCAGGGGCGGATCCAGAGTCTTGTCTCGGGAGGGGCACTGCCAGGAAATATTTTTTTTGTGGACAATTTATTGGAGAAGTGGCTGGTGTTGGCGCTTCAATCATCACGGCACCATGGTTGTTATGTTGTCAGGATGATTGAAGTGCATTATTTGAAATGGTTCAACTGACCATAATGCAGAATCAGTGGGAGCCCTGAGTGTGTCACTTGCCATCGTCGCCTGCACCAGATGCGGATTGTCACTTGCCACGTCACCTGCCACACGTTGCACATTGTGACTTGCCACGTCACCTGCCACACGTTGCGGATTGTCACTTGCCACATGTTGTAGATTGTCACTTGCCACATGTTGTAGATTGTCACTTGCCACATGTTGTAGATTGTCACTTGCCACGTCACCTGCCACATGTTGCGGATTGTCACTTGCCACACGTTGCGGATTGTCACTTGCCACATGTTGTAGATTATCACTTGCCACACTTTGCAGATTGTGACTTGCCACGTCACCTGCCACACATTGCGGATTGTCACTTGCCACACGTTGTGGACTGTCACTTGCCACATGTTGTAGATTGTCACTTGCCACGTCACCTGCGACACGTTGCAGATTGTCACTTGCCACATCGCCTGCCACAAGTTGCGAATTGTCACTTGCCACTTCAGTCAGGCAGCAAAGAGATGATGTAATCTCTCTGCTGCCCACAGCAGCCTTCACAGTGAGGGCGAAACTGCAGGGATGCGGGTGGCGGGCGGTGAGAGATGAGGTCATCTTTCTTCTCCTCCGCCTGCTGGCTCGCTGATTGGCCAGCTGCTCACTCACCCACCGAGCCTCCCAGTTTCCGGCCCACTCTCTCACCCGCTTGCCCACTCACACACTGAACCATCCAGCTGCCTGGCAGCCCTGTCCGCCCACTTTCTCACTCCCCCACGGCGCATTTGCCCACTCTCTCAGCCACCCACCTGCGGAGTCGACTGCTCTCTCACCCGCCCACACTAATTTCTCGGGGGGAAATTTGCCTGTTGCCCCCCCCAGATCCATCCCCGTTCTGATGGGAGCTGTGTTCTATACCCAAAGTGAAAGATGGTCTCACTAAAGCAAGGCTAGACCCTGTAATAAGGTCATAGTATCTGGTAAGAGACTGATCTTTATGCTAATGAGTGGAGCACAGTTCTGTGGTCACCTAGACTTTTTTATATTTATTTTTTATGGATTTTGCATATTGTTTTTGCATGACAGCACAGACTTGATAAATGGTAATGATAAAAAAAACAAATTCATCATGATTATAATTAGGAACTATTACATGCACATATTTGAATTTGTTAAGTCACTTTTTCATGATCATATTATCCCCTCTGTTAGATAACATTATATGCCCCACTGTAAGTGCTTTTTAAAAAGTATGCAGATTTCTACCTTATTTTATAACGCCTCCCAGTGCTCATGTGACTGCCTGCTGCTCCCCTCTCCCAGTCGGACAACTACAGCAGGAGGGGCCGAGAACTGCCACTAACGTCAGCCGGTAGTAGGGAAGGAGAGGAGGAGAGTGGCGGGCAGTGACGTGAGGCGGCCACCACTCTGAAATAAGGTAGAAATCAGCATATTTTTTATAAAGCAAATACATTGGAGTACATAACATTATTTAACAGAGGGGATTGTATGAATATAACACAGTTATTATAGCGGCCATTACCAAGGTGTCACACAGGAAACATCTCATGATGGGTAAAAGGAAAAAGCTCTCTTAAGACCTTCACAACCTTATTGTTGCAAAACATACTGATACCATTGGTTACAGAAGGATTTCTAACCTTCTGAATGTTCCAGTGAGCACTGTTGGGGCCATAATCCGGAAGTGGAAAGAACATCATATCACCATAAACTGGCCACAACCAGGTGCTCCTCACAAGATTTATGATAGAGGAGTGAAAAGAATTATCATAAGAGTGGCCCAAGAGCCAATGACCACACGTGGAGAGCTTCAGGAGGACCTGGAAATAGCAGGTACAATTGTTTCAAACCACCACTATTCCCAAAACGTGGCTCAGTATTAATGGCTCGTATAGTTGTGGTTTAAACACTTGTAGGTATTGTGACAAACATAATTAGAATCACAAGTCTATCACTTCGTACCATAATAATAAGGTATTCCCTATCAAGGATTTTATCAATTGTAGCACTCAACATCTCGTCTATGTGATAGAATGTGATTATTGCAAATTACAATATGTTGGATGTACCACCTAGGATGACCACATTTTCAAACTACCATTCAGGGACACCTTCCCTTTTCAAAAATCAGCTTGTGATTGGAAACAAGAGGCAGGATTTATGATTTCTCCAATCACAAGCAGGGGTCAGGACTGTGCTCCTCCAGGCATTCCCGGCTAGGACAAGTACTGTCAGTGAGTAAAGCTGTGATGTGGCAGGCTTTTTTGGGGGCATCAGATTGGCCGGGGGGGGCAGTGGCTGTGTCAGTTTCATTCTGGGACGCTGTATTGTCCTGGAATGAATGTGCCCTGGACAGACCTGCAAAATCCGGAACATGTGGTCACCATAAGTGTGCGTAGCCTATTGCATTAGGGTGTGCACCGCAAAGATCAAACATATAGTACCGATCACTCACGATATAAGGGAAGGGGCCTGTAAGTTACATATTTACCAGCCCCTTACATATTAAACAGCCCCGCAGCAACAGCTGGTGGGAGAGGAGAGTAGGGAAGCTGGAAGGGCTGCGGGGGGAAGTAGGGGGCAACCAAGGCAGTAGGGGGAATCTGTGCTGCACAGGGTCATTAGGGTGCACCTGGCACACCCTGTGCGCACGCCTATGGGTAAGAGTAACATTTGGAGTAGCCACCAGAATTGGAATAGAGAGGAATTAATAGAAAGTGTTTGATCCCAACTGGTACTGTTGCCCATAACAAACAATTAGCTTGTATCTTTAATTTTTTTTCCTCACAGCTTAGAAAATTAAACTTTAGAAGAAAAGTAGATGTACTTCAGTACACATTCACCCCCCTCCCCCCTTCTTCTATAATTAGTGGGGAATTAGGAAAGGGAAATACCTAATGTTTAGCCAAATATCAACACATTTTCCATGTGTCAAATCACCAATGCCATTACACAAGTTCTATGGGCCAGATCCACAGAACGATACGGCTGCGTATCTCCAGATACTCCAGCGTATATTCAAATCTGCGCCGGCGTATCTTTGTTTTGTATCCACAAAACAAGATATGCAGTTTTTTTGCTTAGATACGCCGTTTTACGCCGTCGTCTTTAAGTTTCATATTTACGCTGGATGCTAGGGGCGCTTTTGTATATTTTCCACATCGAATATGCAAATGAGCTAGATACGCCGATCCACGAACGTACGTACGCCCGCCGCAGTGTTTTTATACTGCTGTATGGAGGCATACGTAATGTTAAGTATGGACGTCGGGCCAGCGTAGAACTTGCCGTCGTTCACGTCGTTTGCGTAAACCGTTCGCGAATAAGGATTTGCGTAAGTTACATTCACGTCGTTTTCATTGATGTTTTGCGACGTGATTTGGAGCATGCGCACTGGCATACGTCCACGGCCAGCGGATGCGCAGTTAAAACATTTTACGTCAGGTCACGATTGATTTAAATAAAACACGCCCACCTCTTCCCCATTTGAATTGCACGGGCTTACGCCGGCCCATTTTCGCTACGCCGCCGTAACTTAGGACGCAAGTCCTTTGTGGATACGGAACTTGCCTTCCTAGCGTACGGTGGCGTAGCGAAAATACTATACGCTACGCCGCCGCAGAGATACGCAGGGCTTTGTGGATCTGGCCCTATTTGTTTATTGCGACATATGTGACCAAATCAAATTACATATAATGTAACTGTTATATGACAGTTTCCAATAATGCCGGATATAATTTAACTCTTATGCCGCGTACACACGGTCGTTTTTTGCGATGAAAAAAAACGTTGTTTTTTAAAACGTCATTTAAATTGATCGTGTGTGGGCAAAACGTCGTTTTTTGTCTTAAAAAAAACGACCAAAAAAAAATTCCAACATGCTTGAATTTTTTGTGTCGTTTTTCAAAACGTCGTTTTTTGTTTCACAAAAAGTCACCGTGTGTAGCAAAAACGTCTTTTAAAACGATGTTTTTCAACCCGCGCATGCCCAGAAGCTAGTTATGAAGCGAGCTTCAATGGAAAAGAGTGGTGAACGTAACCTCGCTTTTTGTGAAAAAAACGATGGTGTGTATGCAACATCGTCTTTGAAAGTGACGTTTCAAAAACGTCGTTTTTTACTTCACAAAAAACGTCGTTTTTTTTCATCGCAAAAAACGACCGTGTGTACGCGGCATTTCACCAATGTCCGCCATCACCTGATTGATGTAAATACTGTACACGGTTACATAACTAGTCAGGTTAAAAAAAGATACAAGTCCATCCAGTTCAACCATAAAATATATATATATAATATTGTACAATCACATATACCTAACTCCATACCCACAGTTGATACAGAGGAGGGCAAAAAACCAGCAGAGCATGATTCAATTTGCTACAGCAAGAGAAAAAATTCCTTCCTGATCCCCGATGACTGTGCAAAAGTCCGCCGTAGGTCCGTCGGAAGTCCGACGGAAAGAAAGAGAATAGGTTCTCTATCTAAGGTCCGTCGGACTTCTGACAAAAAAAGTCTGATGGAGGCTACACACGGCCGGACTTTCCCAAAAAAAAAGGCCATCTGACTTTTTTTGTTGCATGTCCAACCGTGTGTACGAGGCATAAGAATCATTAACCACAACTCTCTGAATCCTGTCTTTTTTAGCCAGTTTTCTATCCATTTACAAACTGCTATATCCAATCCTGTAGACTTTACCTTACACATGAGCCGTGTGTGGGGAACTGTATCGAACGCTTTTGCAAAAAAGTATACCACTTCCACAGTCACGCCTCTGTCCAAGGTTTTACTTACCTCTTCATAAAAATAAATCAGGTTTGTCTGACAACTTCTGTCTTTCATGAATCCATGCTGCCTGTTGCTTAAACTATTTTTTCAAGCAAGAACTCATCCATGTGGTCTTTTATTAATCTCTCCAGTATCTTCCCAGCTATAGAAGTTAAACTAACAGGTCTATAGTTACTTGGTAAAAACTTTGTTCCCTTTTAAATACGGGCACCACATTGGCCCTGCGCCAATCCAGTGGTACTATTCCTGTCATTAATGAGTCCCTAAAAAATAGATACAATGGCTTTGAAGTTTCAGAGCTCAATTCTTTTAGGAGTCGTGGATGGATGCCATCCGGCCCAGGTGCTTTATCCACCTTTATTCTGTCTAAACATTCCTGGACCATAGCACTTTTGAGCTATTGTGGATTTGGGGCTGTGTCACTACCACCCCCATTATGGACATGAGCTCCCCCATGCTCCTTTGTATACACAGAGCTGAAGAAAGTATTTAATATATTTGCCTTCTCTTTGTCCCCAGTCCCCCAGGCTCTTTAAAAAATAGGTTTTATTTTTACCCTTTTAAACTTATTACTTGAGGGTTTAGTCTTTGCAGTGAGTTCAGAAAGAGTGGCCCAGATTCACAGAGCAATTATGCCTGTCTAACTGGTGTTAGACGGGAGTAACTTCAAATTTCGCGCGCCGTATCACTAGTTTGAATCCTCAAACCATGATACGGCGGCTTCGGGCTTCGATCCGAGAGGCTTACGTCTTCGTAAGCCTTCGGATCTACGCTGCGATATTTTTGCGGCCGCTGGGAGGAGTTTGCGTCGTTTTCATGCGTCGGGATATGCAAATTAGTTTTTACGGCGATCCACGAAGGTATGAGTGTCCCTCGCAATCGCCTACGTCATTTTTTGGCTACGTAATGTTAGAGGAGCTTTTTGCTGGTCTAACAGTGCGTAACCCATGTAAAGTATGGCCGTCGTTCCCGCGTCGTTTTAAAAATATTTTTTTTTTTTTAACGTAACTCGTTTGGGAATAGGAATGTACGTAAACGACGCTACTACGACGTGACGACATGATTTCACGCAATGCACGGCGGGAAATTTGCGAACGGAGCATGCGCAGTTCGATCGCCGCGGGAACGCGCCTATTTTAAATGCTTCACGCCCCCTACTCGCGTAGATGGATTGCGACAGGAGAAATACACTACGCCGCCGTCGTTTACTGGACAAAATCTACCTGGATTCCACGTAGAGCCAGGTAAAAAACGGCGGCGTAGTGTATTTCTGATACGCTACGAGAATCTAATTCTCTCTGAATCTGGGCCAGTATTTTTAAAGAATTACTATTTCCGTTCTGTGCCCATTGATGCCAATATTCTCTCCCAGTCTGATGCCGCGTACACGCGATCATTTTTCAGCATGTAGAAAAAACGTAGTGTAGCGCTGCCCCCTCAGGAGCCGCTGGTTGTTGTTTGGGATCGGCGTATTAAGTTACCTTGAAGTGTGTCTAGGGGTAGTAGCAGTGAGTAGTAGCAGTGAGCGAATGTCCAGTCACCAAATATATTTTCAAATGCTTTATTCCAGGGCCCAACAACGGTCAACATCAATGGGAGATAGAAAAGGTTGATGAAGCAGTAGAGAACAGTGTGGTATCAGGCCTGGATATGAAATAGAGCAGTCTCGCTCTCAGTAGTAGTAGATACAGTTCGTCGCCACTCCCGTTAGAGTGGGTGAAGTGCCCCCGGACAGACCCTTGTTATAAGCCTGGCAGCCGAAAAATGTCACTTTTAAATTGCTGGGAGGAACAGGTCTCTATGACAGACCTGGCTTGGGCCTCTGTCACAGGCCTAGTACTTCAGTACTCAAGAGAACAATTCGGATTGAGTGAATCCTCCCAGTAAATGCAATGAAAGGGGTCACTGGTTGACAGCTGACATGTACCTGTCAGTTCCAGTAACCAGATCCCCGATGGTTCGTTCAAGACCTTTTGAATAACCTGCCTCCGGGTTCTCCTCAGGCCGATCCCCCACCGAACGGCACACAGCCTGGGATCTTCTCAGTAAGGTTGGGGACCCAGTAAGTCACTGGGGCCCCTATTGACATTCAGATGGGTCTCCATGGAACAGGTGGTTCTGGCCAGTTGGGTCTTGCGAGCAGGGTCCGTGGATGCGCGCACCCTGAAGGGGGATGCCGTATTCGGAACGTGGACCCCGTGCAGAGAAGAGGAACCGACCACCGACCCAGAACATGCGGCAGCTGCCACAGATATACCCCTCCCCAGCATGCCCAGCGAGGGAAGAACTCCTCTAATTGACAGCTGGGGAAAAGTGGCTCCGTCAGAACCCCTCTAGCGCCAACTGTCGCCCAGGGGTGTAATCACACCTCGGAGCCACAAACCGGCCTACAGGACATTTCTGAAATAGCAGCAGCCTGCAATTTGACAAATTAGGAATGGGAGCAAAGTAACTCTCCCATTCACCCGCTAACTTTAGCGTAGTGCCCGTACTGAAATTAAGGGGGTGCTACATAATTTTTTTCCAACTTCATCATTAAAACGACGTTGCCCACACACGATCGTTTCCTGTTAGCAAAAGACGATTCGCGCTTTTCTGTCTGTTACAGCATGATGAATGTGCTTACTCCATTACGAATGGTAGTTTTACCAGAACAAGCACTCCCGTATCATAACTTGCTTCTGAGCATGCGCGGGTTTTTAACCACTTAAGCCCCGGACCAAAATGCAGCTAAAGGACCAGGCCCCTACGACGTGGCTCTCAAACAAAATTGGCGTCCTTTTTTTCCCACAAATAGAGCTTTCTTTTGGTGGTATTTGATTACCTCTGCGGTTTTCATTTTTTGCGCTATAAACAAAAATAGAGTGACAATTTTGAAAAAAAATCATTGTTTTTTACTTTTTGCTATAATAAATATCTCCCAAAAATATATAAAAACATATTTTTTTCCCTCAGTTTAGGCCGATACGTATTCTTCTACCTATTTTTGGTTAAAAAAATCGCAATAAGCGTTTATCGGTTGGTTTGCGCAAAATTTCTAGTGTTTATAAAATAGGGGATAGTTTTATTGCATTTTTATTATTTATTTAATTTTTTAATACTAATGGCGGTGATCAGCGATTTTTTTCGTGACTGCAACATTATGGCGGACACTTCGGACAATTTTGACACATTTTTTGGGACAATTGTAATTTTCACAGCAAAAAATGCATTTAAATTGCATTGTTTACTGTGGAAATTACAGTTTGGGAGTTAACCACAAGGGGGCGCTGTAGGGGTTATGTGTGACCTGATTTGTGTTACTAAATGTAGGGGGGTGTGGCTGTAGGTGTGACGTCATCGATCGCGTCCCCCCTATAAAAGGGATGACGCGATCGATGCTGCCGCCACAGTGAAACACGGGGAAGCCGTGTTTACACACAGCTCTCCCCGTTCTTCAGCTCTGGGGACCGATCGCCGCACTCCAGCAGCGATCGGGTCTGAAGCTTCGGACCGGGTCACGGGAGCGTGCCGCGGGCGTGAGCACGTGACCCAAGGCTAAGGTGTAGCAGAGGACTTACCTGTACGTGGATCCGCCCAGCAGTGCCATTCTGCCGATGTATATGTGCAGGAGGCGGTCCTTAAGTGGTTAATAGGTGTAAATAGCAGGTAAAGTGTGTAGAGTGTTGCCAAAATTAAAATAAAATGTGTAACATTTATATAGAAAGTGCTGTATAGTGCTGGTCCTTGAAGATAAATACTGTTAAATACAGTGTTAGTGATACATAAATATAGCAAAACAATGTGTATCCAAAAACCAGAAATAAGAAATATAATCCAAAAATGTCCAATTTCCAATCTTGCCTCATGCAGAGATTAGATTAAAACCATATTCAATCTTGTTTCATGCAAAATAAAGTGCTAGGTGCTTCATGCAGGTACAACCGCCAGTGGATCACTCAGTGCTCTTCCCCAATGGTCCCGCACTCACCGGATCCAATCACCCCTACAGGGGTAACAGGCTCTCAAAATAAGTATCCACACTGCTATGTCTGTCACAAATTTTCATATAGAATCTTTCCAACCGCTCAACCGTTCATAGAGGAGACAAATGAAAGCGCCCAATAGCGTGATACCGTTTCACAGAAATATACCTTATTCTCACAAAAATGGGTACTCATATTTAGCATATAGTACAAAAGCCTTAAAAACGAGTGCTGTAGCTCAGAGGAACAATCGCTCTACCGGTTTCGTCGTACTGACGTCATCTGGAGGGCGCCTCTGAGCCTTCAGCACTTCCTTATATATATTAGAATGGATGTTGCGTCGGGAAAAACATCCTCCAGGCGTCCTCCATGTTGGAGATTATTGCAGACCGAAGTCTAGACGCTAGAGGCTCTATGTTAGAGAATCTCTATTAGATAGAAGCTCGGGTTTAATAGAAATTGGATCTGTCTTTTTCATGTTACTTCGTCTGATTTCAAATGATATATTATTTCAGACACAAGTTACCATACAGCCATTTACATTCATAGTATCGGATCTGACACAGATTAATATGCATAGATCCAACATTATAAAAACAAGATAAAATACAATATAGGGCCAGATTCTCTAAGAATTCCGGCAGCGTAGCGTAAGCCAGTTACACTACGCCGCCGCATCGTACTAGAGCAAGTGCTTTAATCTCAAAGCACTTGCTTCGTAGGTTTCGCCTGCGTCGCGTAAATCGCCCAGCGTAAACCCGTGCAATTCAAATGGGGCGGCTTGTATTTAAATTAAGCACTCCCCCGCGTCGAATGAACTGCGCATGCGCCGGCCGGGGAAAAAGCCCAGTGCGCATTCTCCAGCTCACGTCGGAAAGCGTCGTTGAAACCGACGTCAAAACGACGTGAGCGTCATTTACGCAACTCCCTATTCGCTAACGAGTTAGTAAAACGACGTAAGCGATGGAAAAAGCCGACGCTGACCCGACGCCATACTTAACATGGCATCCGACGGGACCCGACGGCATCCGACGGTACTTCGTAAGGTTACTCCACATAGAAGCTGGGGTAACCTTACGCGGACGAAAACGATGTACGCGACGACGGGGCGGCATAAAAGCGATCGTGAATCGGCGTACTACCTCATTTGCATATGCAAATGCGAAAACAACGTAAAGGCCACCTAGTGGCCGGAGTTGTCATTACAACTACGATCCGCAAGTGTAATGGTTTTACACTTGTCGGATGTAGAAGCGTATCTATGCAAAAGTGATGCTAAGCATCACGCGCATAGATACGAGACAAAAAAACGGCGATACGACGGGGTATCTGAGATACTCCGTCGTAACGCCGCTGAGAATCTGGCCCATAGTATGTATAAAATAGAAATAGAAATAAAATGAAAATAAGATAAAGTGAGAAGTTAATTGACTATATTGGGAGGTTGGTATATATAAGGAGAAGTGAATTAATCTTCAATTGAGATGGAGATTATAGATATATGTGTCGTTAAAATATATATCATAGAATTCTCATATTAATAATAATAGTGTAAGGACAGTAAAAACATATCAATATATAGAGGGAGAATTGGTAAAATATGTATATATGATGTTAAAAATGTATATAAAAATGTATATAAAAAATATGTGTATACTTTAAAAATTAGTTAAAAAACAATTTAAGTCTACATCAATATTCATACCGGCCCGTTGGAGGGTATCTAACATATAGATCCACCGGGTTTCGTTTTGGGATACTTTTATGGTTTTATTCTCCCCCCTCCAATGTTCCTTTATCCTATATATTCCATAAAAGGTCATACATCCCGGGTCTTTGTGGTGGTAATCCCTAAAATGTCTAGACACGTTATGCTTATGGAACCCTTTTTTAATATTAGCTATGTGTTCTCTAATCCTGATATGTAATTCTCTTGTTGTTCTACCTACATATTGTTTATGGCATGGGCATTCCAGGACATATGTAACATGTGTACTGCTACATGTAATCAGCTCCCTTATTTTGTGTGTGGATCCGTTAGTTGCAGAGGTGAAATTGGTTATTTTCTTATTTGTTTTCCTGCTGACTCGGCAGGGTAAACACTTTCAAACATTTGTGGAAGCCCTTAAGATTTTTCAAAATTTGGATCTGTTTTGGGGGGTCAATTGCATTGTGGACCACTCAGTTCCTCAGGTTGGGGGCTCTACGATATATAAAACTCGGTCGGTTCGGTAACAGGTGTTTCAGGCCTTTATCAGATTGTAGGATGGGCCAGTACTTTTTGAATATTTTTTCCACGTCCCTATGTTGTATGTTATATCCAGTCAAAAAAGCTACATCTGTGGTTTTCCTATTCTTTTTCTTACTCTGCGTTCCTGCTATGATGTCATCTCTATTCATTTCCTTGACATTGTTTTTCAAAATTTCAAGGTTTTTACGCTGGTATCCTTTCTCCACAAATTTATTAATAATTTGTGTGGCTTGTATTTCAAAATCAGCTTTATTGCTGCAGTTTCTAAATAGTCTCATAAGTTGTCCTTTAGGGATGTTTTGAATCCATTGTTTGTGATGACAGCTTGTTACCGGGATAAGTGGTTAACATTGTTTTAACCCACACACGATAATTTTTTACAACACGAAAAACTACATTGTTTAAAACGTTGTTAAAAAATACAGCATGTTCGAGAAAAAAAAATTGTCGTTTTTCAGAACCCGAAAAATGATGTGAAGCCCACGCACGATGATTTTAAATGACATTTCTTTGAAACGTCGTTTTTTCTATGCCGAAAAATGATCATAAGAGATTTTAAAATTTATAATTTTAAAATTATATTGGAGACTAGAGGAAGACTTAAAGGATCACTAAAGGATTTTCTTTTAGCTAAATAGCTTCCTTAATGCAGTGCTGTTTTCATGTTCTCATTGTTCGTTTTTGCTTTGAAGTTACTGTAATTTTGCTCTGATCTCCACACTTCCTGCTTGTCTGGCTACTTATGAAAAATCTCATGGCAGCTTTTCACTGTGGTCCAAGCTGTGTGTCTAAAACTCCCCAGAACCAATCAGATTCATTTTAAAAACAAAACACTGCCCTGGGATTCAAATGTAAATATACCAAATTTGTATTGTGTGTTTATGAAAGTATAATTAATGACCTATACACATTTTTTCCTTTTCCAACTATATATACTCTGAATAAACCAAGAGTCCTTTGGTAAAATCAATTGGCCAGAAGTGAAGATCTAATGATCCTCTCGCCCATTCGCTGACACACTTTTGACCAAGAGATTCCAAGCCTGCCCACCACGGCAAGGTAGACTCTTCTAAGGCAGGACCTACACTAACTACACTAAGCTACCCTACTGGATGCTAGTCACTTTTTCTAATGTTGGGTGTATGTTTGCAGTACGGCCTCATCCTATAATCTGTGTGTGCGATCTACTCTCTCCTAATTTGGTTGTCTGTCTGTGTGCATCTCTCTAAAGCATGGACCAGTCAGTTTATATACGTCTGGACGTCCTCAGTTAGTGTAGGTCAGTGCATGCCAGTCCAGTGTGTGTCAGTAAAAAATGTCCATCGGTAAGATTACCCTAACCTGCCCTATACCACCCCATACCACCCAAACCTGTTCTATACCACCCTAACCTGCCCTATACCACCCCAACCTGCCCTATACCACCCCAATCTGCCCTATACCACCACAAATTGTCCTATATTACCCTAACCTGCCCCATACCATCCCGACCTGCCCTATACCAAATTAACTGCCCTATACTACCCCAAACTGACCTTTATAACCCTAACCTGCCCCATATCACCCCCGCCTGCCCTATACCACCACATATATACCATAAAGCACCCCAACCTGCCCTATACCACCCCAGCCTGCCCTATATCACCCCAAACTGCCCTATATCACCCCAAACTGCCCTATACCACCACAAATTGTCCTATATTTCCCTAACCTGCCCCATACCACCCTGACCTGCCCTATACCAAATTACCTGCCCTATACTACCCCAAACTGACCTTTATAACCCTAACCTGCCCTATATCACCCAAGCCTTATTGGAAGACATGTAGCGCTAATACATCATTATATTGTACCCAAAGTTTCTTTTGCCGCTCTCTACCGGATTCATATCCCCAATAGAGGCGGGGACTGGAACAAAATACTTTTGCAACACGAACAGCGTTGGATCTTCAAACTACAGGCCATTACATATCCTGGTTTGAATGAATCCTGTTCATTCGCCCCGTTCCTCAAAGGCTTTGCCTCAGGAACGACACAATAGCCCAAATCCAACAGGCCTCCACTGTGTGTTGTTGGGGATGGATCCCACCGCATCCGTCTCCCCTTCTGTCCTCCTCCTGTTAGCGCTTGGGTAGTTTCTGTCCCTTCCCGGGTTTGCTCCATGTCACATCCCAGCAGGGCGGGGAAACACTTGCGCCACTGCGCTGTGCTAATAGTCTCCACCGAACGATGTCGCTGTCTCAGTGGGTACAAGCTTCTCCCTGCTGGCGGCATATGCGGCCACTTCCGGGACTCTTTGATGCCCTAGCGTGCGTGTCAGCATGGACGCACGCGATGGCGTCATACGTTACTCCGAGTCTTGCGGGAGTGGCGGCTTTGCCCCAACCCGCCCGGACTTCACATACGCCGGGAGGATCACCCAGGCAACCCGTCCTTACGGGACGGCCCACACTGGATCACTGACGTGGGAGTGAGTTACACCCCTCCTCCTCCCACCTAAGGTGGGGCCAGTTTAACTTTTTGACCAATTCTAGGTCACGCAGCGGTATATATTTCCGCTTCCGGATGCATACACTCAGAGAGCCTATGGTGTCTCCAGGAGTGACAGCATCCCACACGTTGGTAAGTTCCTTTTATATTATTTTTCCTGCGATGCACTGATTTCCAATTGAAATCAATCGTTACAAAGGGCCGTTTGTTTACTCTAATCTTAGATGGCATATCCTACCCTTGCATGACTGCAATCGAGCCGTGCTATCAGTCAAACATTCGAGCCGTGCTATCAGTCAAACATTCTAATTCAATTAATCGACGCACTAACATCCGAGGTAACCTTTGTCCCCTCTTCCCATCCCCTTTCCTTTTCCCTCACCAGTCCCTCCACTCACCCACCCCATCATTCCTTATCACTCCCAGCCCCTCTCCCCACTATTGTTCTATCACACCACCCTGCACTTGGTCGCTGTTTTTTATTCCAACAGCGTCTTATCTTTCCCACTCTCACCAGCCTTATCCCTCACTCCCTTTAGATTGTTTATTAATTACATCACTCATCATTCCTCTGTCTCTCTCCTTCCCTGTCCCATTGTCTATTCATCCTACGCCACACTTCTTTTTGTTCATTCACCCCCAGCCCCTCACCATCCTGTACTCTGTCCTTTCCTTCCTTCCCTCTTGTTTTTTTTTTTTTTTTCCTGAGTCACCCCTTTCACCTCTCATCTACAATCATCTCTTTTCACCCATCACCCCTTTTCTCCTCAATCTTATCCTCTCCCTACGGCCTCACCAATTTCACCATTCCCCTTTCCTTCACTTTTTACTCTTCCCTGCTCTCCGCTAATTATTGTTTGTTCCCACATGCATCCCCCTATCACCCCCTCACCATTCTTCCCTACTTTTCTTTCCCCCTCACACCTTCCGTCACTCCCCGCCTATGTTTTCTCTCACTGGGTGTTCTCTTTCACTCTGGCTGGATTCCCAGCCCTACATAATTTCCCCCGTTATCCCACCGCCCCACCCCTTCCAAGCATGTTTCCTCACACCCTCCTTTCCTAGACTTTTGTTCCTCACCATCACCTCATTTTTGGAATACATCCTATACCTTATTATTCTTTATGTATGCAGACATGCACACATATCTTAACTATATAACCTATTGGCTCCTTGTAAGCAGTTATATTCTACTCATTCTAGGACCCACTTACCTACACCTCACCCCCCCTTTTCCTGGTGTGGTACCCTTTGCCAGGTGCTCCTCCGAATAGTCACATGCGGCCACCCTCGGATGGTTACCGGCCTTGAGCGCAGCAGGGATCGAGGACATTGATCGGGAGACCTGCGGGCTGGGAACCCCCCTCCCCCACTGCCACATAGGAGCTCTGTCTGGATCCTCCATACTCTTTTTATTCTGCTAAATGTGCTGATTTTTACTCAAATAATTCAATTAACTTTTCTCTTCATCCTCCCTCTTGTGTTCCCCCTCCCCTCAAGTCTGGGACCATCCATGTCCCTTGACAGGGCGGGGATTCCTGAGGGAGTGGATGGACGAGATAACTTATGTATAATTCATTTATGAAATGAATCTTTTTCAGCTACGACAAATAAAAATCCTCTGAAGAAGACCGTTTGGTTGAAACGCGTTAGTAATTTATATATGCTTGCAACCTTTAGGCTATGTATCTTATTGTCATATTATGAAATGTGTATGGATATTTTAATATTTACAATCATGCCGCAACTCATTCCTTATACTTTTTATGTCAAAATATCTTTGTATTAAAAACCTTCTACTTTACACACTGCATTTCAATTTTTTCAATTGAGTTGCTCTAAAGCCCCACCGGGGAAAATGTCTTTGCTATATCACCCAAGCCTGCCCTATACCACCACATATATGCCATAAAGCACCCTAACCTACCCCAAACTGCCCTATATTACCCTAACCTGACCTATAACACCCCAACCTGCTCTATATTACCCTAACCTGCCCCATACCACCCCAATTTACCCTATACAACCCAAACTGCCCTATACCAGCCTATCCTGCCCTATACAACCCAAACTACCCTATATTACACTGGCTCCCTAAGTCTAGATGGTAATGCCGGGGATCCGAAGACCAGCAAAGAACTGGCCCGGCTGAAGAGAGTACAGGACTCTTTAACTAGTGAGTATTTCTTCAAAGTCAGCCGACTTCATTCTTTAATTTCCTGTTCAGCTTCTTTTTTCCATTTTCTGCTTATGAAGCTGAAGCCATCAAACAATCTCTGTTCCGCATTTGCAATTTTCTTCTCTTTCTTTCCTCTGTAGTGAATCAGTTTCTTCACTCCTATTTGCTCATTTGTGTCGATTTCTGGGCACTGCAACAAGAAAATACATAAATCAGACCAATCATTCAATACAGGACATACCAACCAGGAGACGTAGTGTCAGGCCCCGTACACACGGCAGAAAACCTCGACGGGCAGAACACATCGTTCCGCCCGTCGAGGTTCTCTGCCGGCCGTCAGAATCGGCGACCCGCCCATCGGGAAAGGCAACCAGCCATTCATCTCGACGGGCCGTCGAGCAAATAGAGAACCTGTTCTCTATTTGCTCGACGGGTTTCCCGACGGGCGGGGCTCGCCGAGAGCGTACACACGGCCATAGGTTCTCGGCAGAATGCGGCTCCCAGCGAGGTTCTCGCTGGTTTCTGCCGAAAACCTCGGCCGTGTGTACGGGGCTTTATATGTAAGACTAAACTACCTAATGTTATCATTGTAACTGATCTTTTGGTAATAGCCGTGGGGTGCAAGTGCAATATAGAAAATGTACAGATGATTGTGTTTTTTTAAATTTATTATTCTGCAATTCCCACTGACTGAATGCAGATCCCTATGAAATGATCTCCTTGTATGTGCACACATTATAGTAATTGCTCTTCCAATGGACTTACTTCTGGCATCCACAATGGTGGGGTGACCTTTCCTTCCTCCAGCTTCTTCCAGTCAATTGATCTGAAGAATCGGTGTTCTCGTAGTCTATAAACTGCCCTCCCGCGAACTTTTGGATTTTCTTTAAGAAGCTGTAATGAAAAAGATATGACATTTAGCATACAGTAGATTGTCACTAATAGAACATGATAAATCAGCCAGTTTAGTGTTGGCCCATTTAAAAAAAAAAAAAAAATTCTCAGAATGTCACATTTTTATTTCTTAGTGTATTTTTAAATAAAGATATGTCTTCTGGAAGGATCTAAGGTAGCATTCCTTAACCGGTCTAGGAGTTTCTCCAACAGCTCACGTTTTCGGGATATCACATGGGTAGTTCAGATGTAATGCTGACGTCCTGTGTGGTGAATATCCTGCCATAAAATCTGTATTTAGTCAGATACCCCCTCGGTGCTTTCTGACTCAAATATCCTACATCACTATAGCAAATAATAATGATGTGGGGGCTTGTAAAAGGAATCAGAGAGCACATTGGGGGACCGGGTACTCAACATACAGAATCTGGTGATGTACTAGATGCTAGAGAACTTTCTGCAAGCTTCCTTCTTCAATGCAGTAGAGCCTTTTTACATAAACAATGCTCAGGACCTATAGCTCTTGGATAATTCTAATTCTAGACTATCTATACTTACTCGCTCAATGACATCTTGAAGGTCAGGGTCAACGTTCTTTAGATGGAGTGGGTCCTTGGATCCAACTGATTCGGGATCTGCTCCTGTGGCCATTTCAAACAGGATGACACCAAGTGAATAATAGTCGGCCATACCATCGTAGGGTTTTCCATGGAGAACCTGATAAAACAGAAAGTTAGGGTAACTATAAAATAAAGCACATGATCAGCCATACACAGAACAGTAAAAATAGGTAAGAAATAGTTGGTAGGAATGACAGGTCACAGTGTGGCCCCTGTCTTTTTTTTAGGCTTCTTGTCACAATCATAAACATAATAATATAGAGATTGAAGTGGTAAAGGGGCAAAGGAAGGGTGGTATCTACTTACCTCTGGGGCTATATAGCATGGAGTACCGACATTACTATGCACTTTCTTGGATCCAACCACATCGGCTTTAGAAAGGCCAAAATCTATGATTTTCACATGGCCGGAGCTGTCAAACATTATGTTGTCAGGTTTCAAGTCTCTGTAAAAGAAAAAGAGAGCATTATATTTACACATCAACATTTTTAAAACTAAAGTTCACACAATACTAATAGGTCAGTATTAGATGGGTACCAACGGGTTAGATTACCTACTAACTTTCTGCACCACTTTATGAATCTCAGCATTAAAGCGGAGTTCCAGCTTTTTTTATGTTTATTAAAAGTCAGCAGCTACAAAAAGCATAGCTGCTGACTTTTAATAAACATACACTCACCTGCTCCACTGTCCAGCAACGCGCTGCCCAGAGCTTCACTCCTCTCCCCCCACTTTCCGCCGGCGCCTCAATCCTAACTGTGGGCACCCGGCCGTGACAGCTTTTGGCTTCACAGCCGGGCACTCACTGCGCCCCCTCCCCCCAAAAAAATGACATGCCAAATGTGGCATGTAAGGGGGCGAGGAGTGGTGAAAGCGGAAGTTTCACTTTTGGGTGGAACTCTGCTTCAACTTCTTGAGCTCAGTTCCCAGCTTATTTCAGTTAAATAAACCATGTCAAGTCCCAGTCTGTCATTCTGTAATATTTTAACATCTTTATTGAAAACACATTTTAGTGGGGCATGCTTAAGTCCCACTAGGGGGCGATACGTATTAGAATGAGACAACCTGGGGGGTGTTTCTATCCACATGTAATGATATAGTTGTAGACATATTGCGGATTTACAGAGTGCGCCTGAATATTGTTTCTTGTATTGGTTTTTGGGGGCTCATGGGGCTCAGAGCAGTCTTTAAATCTGTGACCAGTTTTGTGGGGCTACTGAATGGGGGTTTTGAGCCGAGTTAGAAGGGAACATGTTTAATCACTGCAGTTATAATGAGAGAGATTCTCAGCTTGATGATATATTTAAAGTTGTTGTAAACCACTTTTTTTAACTTTTACCTACAGGTAAGCCTATAATAAGGCTTACCTGTAGGTATAAAGAATATCTCCTAAACCTGTACGGTTTAGGAGATATTCCCCTCGCAATGCGCCGCTGATTGCAGCGGCGCATGCGTAGGGGTGAATCCACGCCGACAGGACCGGCATCTGCCGGACCTGGCCGGATTTAAATCTCCCGCGTGCATGCGCGGGAGTGACGTCATCGCCGCTCCAGCCAATCACAGCGCTGGAGCGGCGATACCCGGAAGACACGCCGAGTCAAGATGAGATCTCGCTTGGCGTGGACCAGATAAAGTTCCCTACACCTCGTTCAGAGGTAAGTATTTCATAATGAGCTAATATGCGGTGCATGCTAGCTCATTATGACTTTTGCCTTGCTGGTGTGGGGGAATTTTTTTTTTTTTTGCGGTTTACAACTGCTTTATTTAAAATGTATGCAGTATGGGGAAGTGAGGCTTTCTCACTTAGATGCACACAAGCTTCAGCAGCAGGGGACAGAACTGGCAGAGGGCAATTCAACCCTTGTACACCCATCCACAGCTAGAGTACCAGTGTTGGGTGGTGTTTTCCTTTAATAACGAATGGTGAATATGGATGTAAAATCATGGTGGAAATACTTACCTATGAATGATACCACGTCCGTGCAGATATTTAAGCGCACAGAGAAGTTCAGCAGCAATAAATCTGTAAAAAAAAGAGAAAAGGTCTGTTAATATCACACATCTCACAGAATAAGTAAATAAATGATAAATAGATGATTTCTTCCAAGCCACGCAGCCCATAGAGATTGGATAATTGTCACCTGATTTGACCAAAAATCTCATGCCTGTGATAGCTGGCACCCTCTGGCTGAGATCTGTCAGGTTGAAACATTGATTGTTGAAGATACCGCCTTGCACCCTAAATACAGTGCATGGCGCAGGTGTCAATGCATTCTTAGATCTTATCTTTGTGATACTTACCTTATTGCATCCATTGGTAATGGTGCAAAAGACTTGATCTGGTCGTATAGTTCTCCTCCTCTCACGTACTCCATAACGAAGAAAAGATTTTCCTGTAAAAGACAAAGAAATATATAAGTTCAAAAGTGTAAAGTGGATGTGATTTGATGAGTGATTGATAGGAATGTGACACTTACTTCTGATTGGAAGGTTCCATAGGCGTGTGAACAAAAAGGACTCTCTCCAACTTCTTCAAGTATTTGTCTCTCTATAAGGACACTTTTAGGATCTTCTTCTAATAATTGCCTTTTCATTACCACCTTGACTGCTAGTTTCTGGTCTGTGGCAGGATGGGATGCCAGGGCGACCTAAAATTAAAAAAACACACAGGACACAAATGATTAGAGCTAATTCAGCACCAGGTTCTGAAAAGGTTACCTCTGGGTCCCCAGTGGCAACCCCTAGCCTGGCTACATCTGTTAGTCTTAGCTTGAAAACACAAGTATATAGAGCATGAACTTAGCAGGATTTTGGCAAGTTGTAAGTGGTTTTAGCTGTTAGTCACTAACTTAGTGAATGGGGATAGGTTTAAATAGGCTTTTGGCAAACTTAGAGAAAACTTCAGGAGGCACTCACTCTTAAGTCTCTGTTCAGAATTCTTATATTTAGGGTAAAGGAGTGTGAGGAACGGCTTTGCAGGTGCTAACTTTTGCTCTATAGCGCCTGCAAAGCACCTCAGTGTGAAAGTAGTCAAAGTGACGGAGTGCCATATCGCAAAAAATGGCCTGGTCTTTAGGGAGGAAATCCTTTTGGGGCTCAAGTGGTTAAAACATATTTAATTAAATGAGTTATGTTCCAATTTCATTGAGCGCACACTAACACATCACACAGGTGTAAACTGGTCTTAATTGAAATAATAGATTTCAGTTTCTCATTAATAACCACCAACTCGCAATACATTAAACCTGCTGTTCATATATCTTTGAATACTTACCTTTCCGTAACTACCTTCACCAAGTATTTTATGAAAGATAAAGCTGTCAAGGTTAAATTCGGCAGGTGGATTGCGTCTCACGTTGGTGCCGGGCACATCCCTGACTGCCTTGTTGCCTCCCTCACTGACTGCCTTATTGATTGGTTCGCTGACATCCTGGTTGACTGGCTCGCTGACATCCTGGTTGACTGGCTCGCTGACATCCTGGTTGACTGGCTCGCTGACATCCTGGTTGACTGGCTCGCTGACATCCTGGTTGACTGGCTCGCTGACATCCTGGTTGACTGGTTTGCTGACAGCCTGGTTGACTGGCTCGCTAACATCCTGGTTGATTGGCTCGCTGACAGCTTGGTTGACTGGCTCGCTAATAACCTGGTTGACAAGTTCACTGACAACCTGGTTGATTAGCTCACTGACAACCTTGTGGACTGTCTCACTGACGGCCTCATTGATTGGCTCGCTGACGGCCCGGTTGATTGGCTCACTTACGGCCTGGTTGATTGGCTCGCTGACAGCCTGGTTGATTGGCTCACTGACAACTTTGTGGACTGGCTCGCTAATAACCTGGTTGACAAGTTCACTGACAACCTGGTTGATTAGCTCACTGACAACCTCATGGACTGTCTCACTAACTGCCTCATTGATTGGCTCGCTGACAGCCTGGTTGATTGGCTCGCTGACAGCCTGGTTGATTGGCTCAATGACAACCTTGTGGACTGTTTTACTGACATCCTGGTTGATTAGCTCGCTGACAGCCTGGTTGACTGGCTTGCTAATAACCTGGTTGACAAGTTCACTGACAGCCTGGTTGATTAGCTCACTGACAACCTCATGGACTGTCTCACTGACTGCCTCGTTGATTGGCTCGCTGTCAGCCTGGTTGACTGGCTCGCTGACAGCCTGGTTGACTGGCTCGCTGACAGCCTGGTTGACTGGCTCGCTGACTGCCTTGTTGATTGCCTCACTGACAGCCTGGTTGACTGGCTCGCTAATAACCTGGTTGACAAGTTCACTGACAACCTGGTTGATTAGCTCATTGACAACCTCATGGACTGTCTCACTGACTGCCTCGTTGATTGGCTCGCTGACAGCCTGGTTGACTGGCTCGCTGATAGCCTGGTTGATTGGCTCGCTGACTGCCTTGTTGATTGGCTCACTGACAGCCTGGTTGACTGGCTCACTAATAACCTGGTTGACAAGTTCACTGACAACCTGGTTGATTAGCTCACTGACAACCTCATGGACTGTCTTACTGACTGCCTCGTTGATTGGCTCGCTGACAGCCTGGTTGACTGTCTCGCTGACTGCCTTGTTGATTGGCTCACTGACAGCCTGGTTGACTGGCTCACTAATAACCTGGTTGACAAGTTCACTGACAACCTGGTTGATTAGCTCACTGACAACCTCATGGACTGTCTTACTGACTGCCTCGTTGATTGGCTCGCTGACAGCCTGGTTGATTGGCTCGCTGACTGCCTTGTTGATTGGCTCACTGACAGCCTGGTTGACTGGCTCACTAATAACCTGGTTGACAAGTTCACTGACAACCTGGTTGATTAGCTCACTGACAACCTCATGGACTGTCTTACTGACTGCCTCGTTGATTGGCTCGCTGACAGCCTGGTTGACTGTCTCGCTGACTGCCTTGTTGATTGGCTCACTGACAGCCTGGTTGACTGGCTCACTAATAACCTGGTTGACAAGTTCACTGACAACCTGGTTGATTAGCTCACTGACAACCTCATGGACTGTCTTACTGACTGCCTCGTTGATTGGCTCGCTGACAGCCTGGTTGATTGGCTCGCTGACAGCCTGGTTGATTGGCTCGCTGACAGCCTGGTTGATTGGCTCGCTGACAGCCTGGTTGACTGTCTCGCTGACTGCCTTGTTGATTGGCTCGCTGACTGCCTTGTTGATTGGCTCGCTGACTGCCTGGTTGACTGGCTCGCTGACTGCCTGGGTGACTGGCTCGCTGACTGCCTGGTTGATTGGCTCGCTGACTGCCTGGGTGACTGGATTGCTGACAGCCTGGTTGATTGGTTCGCTGACTGCCTGGTTGATTGGCTCGCTGACTGCCTGGGTGACTGGATTGCTGACAGCCTGGTTGATTGGCTCGCTGACAGCCTGGTTGACTGTCTCACTGACTGCCTTGTTGATTGGCTCGCTGACTGCCTGGTTGATTGGTTCGCTGACTGCCTGGGTGACTGGCTCTCTGACAGCCTGGTTGATTGGCTCGCTGACTGCCTGGGTGACTGGCTCGCTGACTGCCTGGGTGACTGGCACGCTGACAGCCTGGTTGATTGGCTTGCTGACAGCCTGGTTGACTGTCTCATCTGATGCTGGTCTCTTGTTGCTCCTCTTGGGCAATATGCAACTACACATCATGCCTGGTATTTTTTTTGCCCAACTCAGTGCAGCATGAAATATTCCCTTGTTTGCCACCCTCTCTTTATCAGCTGATCGGTGAGATTTATTATCTCTCCTCTGCTTCTTTCCTCTGGTCTTGTCACTCTCCTCGCTGAAACTCTTTCTCTCTCCAGAATTCTTCCTTTCATAAGAGTTTCCATGCTTACTTCCCCCATTGTTGGGGTGTTGAGGTGTTTCCACCTTTAACCCACTATGTAATAAAGTGGGCTTATCTAAAGCCTCCATAGAATATCGCTCTTGGACCAATTTCCAAGTAATCTTATCCTTGATGATGGTTGGATGAGATCTGAAAGTTTGTTTTCTCATTTGCCACGTCATCATAATATATTATAATGAAAACGCACAGAGCACTAGAAAAGCAATGTGATCACCACCTCTAGCAAAAACAAACTGACGAGTATTCTGCCAAGCTGCTATTTATTGGCTGTGAGCTCTGACATCATCGTTGCTAGGATACCATCACAACAGCCAGAGTTCCGCTTCAGACCGGTTGTTGTTTACAAGAATTCCAACTGCCAGTGCCTCCCCTCAGCCAATCAGATTCAAATTTCAACTCCAACTGGCAATATCCACAGTATTTATTTTTTTCAAATAAGAGAGCTTAGTATTCACTCTGCCATATATAGATAAATCTGTGGAGCACCTAATACACAGATGAGGCTTTTATATGAGCCTGAATTTGGGGTCATTTTCAATGACATAGACAGGCATCAATAGGGCTGCTCGAAACACATTGAGATGGATCAGTAAATACGTTGTTTTTTATCCACTATTGCTGACCTTGGCATTTTCTGACATTTGTTGTTTACAAGTTCAAATCAGTATTTTTTGCTAGAAAATTACTTAGAACTCCCATTGATCTGACCGGATCGCTGACCAGTAGGCGGGGGGGATGCACCTCTCCTGCCCTGTATAAAAGTGATACCATGGCAAGTCTGCTGCTGGGACCACTTTTATCAGAAAGTCAAAAACTTGACGTATATTTACAGTTAGATGGTCTCATTTGTAATCGCTGCTATCCCTGTGACTGGCTAGAGCCTCATTCTGCCATGATGTTGGTGTGTTTAAAATGTAACCAAATGCAAACCTTTTTATGTTTACCGCTCAGTAAGGCTCCATTCACACCCAGGGGCGGACTGACCATTTAGGAACTCGGGCACTGCCCGAGGGCCCCATGCTACTAGGGGGCCCCACCAGAGTTGCCAGGCTCATTAAAACCAGGGACAGTATGTAAAAATCTGTGTTTTTTTTACATCTGTCCGTAATATGTCCAAAACCAACATGCTTTTGATGTGAAAATCCAGAGATTTTAGCTGCCCTGCCTCTGTACTGCCACCTGGCTTGGTGGCCATCTGTAAGCCCGGGGGCCCCATAATATTCTATTGTCCGGGGGCCCCATGAGTTGTCAGTCTGCCCCTGTTCACACCTGAGCGTTTTGTCGCCTGAAGCGCGACACTACAATACGATAGAGGGGAAAAAATACATTATTCTCTATGGAGATGGTTCACATCTCCATGACAAAACGCGTGACACCGAACGCCTGAAGCGCAAACAAGTTCCGGACCCTTTTTTGTCGCGCGAATCGGGCGGTTTGGGCGTACTTGAGCATTTGTATTTCCCATAGAAAGTAATGGAAAACACTCGATTCAAGCGTCTAGCGCGACAACGAGCGTTTCCATGGGCGTTTTGTCGCTTGAGTCAATAAAACATTTCACCCAGGCAGAAGATAAAAAAATCTACAAACATAGAAACAAGTGATAAAAGAGATGATCATTTTTCCTATTGGCTAAAATAAAAAAATTTGAAGTTCAAAAATGTTGGACGACGCTGAATGCAAACGCTCAAATACAGCGTGAATACGTGCGACAAACGCCGGAAAAAACGCCGGAAAAAAATACCGAAAATCCTAAAGGCACAGGATTTGTACTTATAGTTCATGACATATTATTTTGGCAGCTTTAGGTGTTGTTTACAAGAATACCAGTGTGTCAGTGTCTCCCCACAGTCACCAATCAGATTCAGATTTCCATATTCCATCTCCCATTGTCCACAGCAAGTTTCAAATTATCAGCAGAGTGAAAATTAAAGCGCTAATTATCCCTGGATATATGAAATCCAATACAGGCGGTCTCCGGGTTACAAACAAGATCAGGTCTGTAGGTTTGCTCTTAGGTTAAATTTGTTTGTAAGTCGGAACAGGTAAATTTTAAGTTCCAGCCAAAAAAAGCAATTTTTAAGCTTTTTGGATGGCATAGGGAAGGGTTATCACCCCTGTAATGTTTGATTTCACTCCACTTTCTGTCCCAATGACAATTGGATTTAGAAAATTTTGGGTTGTTGTGGAAACAAGGATTGGTGATAAAGCTTCAGTGGAGACACGTTTTTTCCCATAATAACTCTTAGGCCGCGTACACACGATCGAACATGTCGCTGAAACTGGTCCGCAGACCAGTTTCTGCGGACATGTTCGATCGTGTGTACGGCCTATCGAACCGTTTTCCAGGGGACAAAAGTTTCTAAACATGCTTAGAAACCTGTCCGCTGGAAACCTGTCCGTCGGAAATGTTCGATTGTACACTAAATCATCGGACAAAAATCCTGCGCATGCTCAGAATCAAGTCGACGCATGCTTGGAAGCATTGAACTTCATCACGTTGTTGTGTTCTACGTCACCGCGTTCTGGTCCGAGGGGATTTTTGTCCGATGGTGTGTACCCACTTCAGCGTGGTCCGATGAAAACGGTCCGTCGGACATGAGTCCAAACTGATGAAAACGGACTGAAGTTTAGTTTCATCAGTCCAAACTGACCGTGTGTATGGCCCATCAGTCTTTTGTCCTTTTGCTTTAAAATCAGACTGATGGACGACTACCGATCGGTCAAAACCAATGGTTAGTACGCATAAACATCGGTTCAAAACTTGTGCATGCTCAGAATCAAGTCGACGCATGCTTGGAAGCGTTAAACTTCATTTTTTTATGCACGTCGTTGTGTTTTACGCCACTGCGTTCTGACTCGATCGGTTTTTGAACTGATGGTGTGTACGCACATCAGACCATCAGTCTGTGAACTGATGAAACTGAACTTCAGTCCGTTTTCATCAGTTTGGACTGATCGTGTGTACAGGGCCTTACAGGAGTGAAATTTCCTTCCTAGGGGTAGATTTCCTCTCACTTCATGTTGTGTCCCTCCGTTTGTAAGTCGATGTTTGTATCTAGGGGACCCCCTGTCAATGGATGAAGCTGTGGAGGAATGTGTTCCAGGTGTAAGCAGGTGTCAGTAGTGCTGCTTTAATTGTTTTTTAAATACTTCATCTTTTTGGAATTATTAATATGAACTCATTTGTTATCTCTGTGGTATCACTGTGACTGTTTACAGCAAAACTGAGCCATGAGGTTTGTTGTGTGTTTAAAGTGTACCCAAAGGAGAATGACTGTGCAAATGTCCGTTAAAGCGACACAGTGCCCAATCGCAAAAAAAGGGGCTAGGTCCTTTACCTGCATAATGGTCCGGGTCTTAAGTGGTTAAAAACATTTACAGGTTACCAATTTAAATTTACAAATGAGGTCTAGTGCTAGAATTACTGCCCTTGATATGACTTTAAAGGGGTTGTAAGGGTTTGTTTTTTTAATTTTCTAAATAGTTTCCTTTAACCACTTAAGCCCTGGACCATATTGCTGACCAGAGCACTTTTTGCGATTCGGCGCTGTGTCGCTTTAACTGACAATTGCGTGGTCGTGCGACGTGGCTCCCAAACAAAATTGGCTTCCTTTTTCCCCCACAAATAGGGCTTTCTTTTGGCGGTATTTGATTACCTCTGCGGTTTTTAGTTTTCGCGCTATAAACAAACATAGACACTTTTGAAACATTTGCGGGACCATTGGCATTTTTTAGGGCTGTTACTGATCAAATTTTTTGTGTTCGATTAATCGTTTTGTTTTTTAATCGATTAATCGACTAATTTCGATTAATTATAACACACATACAGATCCAACTACTTTTAGCTGATCTCCTTGCAGGCTGATTCCCAGTGCAGCTCCCAACCACTGGAAAAATGGATAGCAGGATACAAAAAACACACAAAAGCAGTGCTCAATGGCAATAGCATTAAAACTTTTATAGTCTTCAAGTAGGTAACAAAATAAATATTGCACTGGAGATAAAATCGATGTAGCTACATAAACTGTAAAAATGGTGCGAGTAATACCAAAAGCAGTCATAAAAACATGTAGCCAAGTATGATACTGGTATAAAAATTTGTACAACGATACCACTGCTGAATCCAGATGAGGAGGGGTTAACATCAGTCCGTCGGCATGTCGATTTCCCTTGAAGGGAACTATCACATGTCCCAATGGATGGCTGTAGAATCCCAGGTTGATAGAGGGAAGTGATAGAGGGAAGAGTAACAGCCCTTGCGTGTGGCAGATAGTAAGGTCCCGCCGGCATGCAGATATGAAGGCACAGCAAAGGAGCACTTCAGATGGACATGGCAAGCCCCGCCGGTGTCTGTGACGTTACCGGATCTCTGACGAAACTCCCTGAAGGCCCAGAAGCCGGTGGAGAGGTGAGTACCAATCAAAAGAATTTTAATCGATCAAAAAGATTTTGCTCGATCAAAAAAATTAAAGATTAATCGATTAATTAAAAGTTAATTTGCACAACCCTAGCATTTTTATAGCGTTCAGTGCTATAAAAATGCATTGATTACTATAAAAATGGCACTGGCAGGGAAGGGGTTAACACTAGGGGCGAGGGAGGGGTTAAGTATGTTCCCTGGGTGTGTTCTAACAGTAGGGGGTGGGACTTACTAAGGGAAATGACTGATCGATGTTCATACATTGTATGAACAGACTGTCAGGCATTTCTCCCCTGACAGGACCGGGAGCTGTGTGTTTACACACACAGCTCCTGGTCCTCGCTCTGTAACGAGCAATCGCGGGTGCTTGGCGACGATCGTGCCGCCGGGCACATGCACGGGAGTCAGGGACGAGCACCCCTATTGGCTGCTGGGCGAGGTGACGTATAGCTACGTGCTCTCACCCAGCAGAGCCGACCTGCCACCGTAAAACTGCGGCGGCTGGTCGGCAACCAGTTAAGCTAGTGCATTGTTGGTTCACTTACCTTTTCACTTCCATTTCCCCTCTAAATGTTTCTTTGTTTGAATTTCTCACTTCCTGTTCCTCCTCAGTAAGGTGTTCAGTAAGCTGTTCTAAATTACTTTCCACCACTCGGATGATGGTGGAAAGCTTACTGAGGAGAAACAGGAAGTGAGAAATTCAAACAAAGAAAAAAACATTTAAAAGGAAAATCGAAGGAAAAGGTAAGTGAACCAACAATGCACTACCTTAAGCATGCATGTCCAAAGTCTGGCCCGCGGGCCAAATGCGGTCTCCCTGTAGATTTAATACGGCCCCCCTGGGGATTTGGATATATATATTGTTTGTGGCCCCCAGGGCCACAAAAGATATATACCGTATATATACCTAAATCAGAATACATGAAGAGAATTTCCTGTTTACTCAGCAGTGTCTGTATTGGAAGTCCCGTCTCCTGGGATGCCATTGGATGACTGTTCTGTCTATCATATGGAGCGCTACCCCATTCAGGAGCCGCTGGTTGTTTTTGGGATCGGCGTATTAACCACTTAAGACTCGGACCAAAATGCTGCTAAAGGACCTTGCCCCTTTTTGCGATTCGGCACTGCGTCGCTTTAACTGACAATTACACGGTGGTGCGACGTGGCTCCCAAACAAAATTGGCGTCCTTTTTTCCCCACAAATAGAGCTTTCTTTTGGTGTTATTTGATCACCTCTGCGGTTTTTTTTTTTTTTTTTGCGCTATAAACAAAAATAGAGCGACAGATTTGAAAAAAATGCTATATTTTTTACTTTTTGCTGTAATAAATATCCCCCAAAAATATATATAAAAAAAAAATTCCTCAGTTTAGGCCGATACGTATTCTTCTACTTATTTTTGGTAATAAAAATCGCAATAAGCGTTTATCGGTTGGTTTGCGTAAAATGTTTAGCGTTTACAAAATAGGGGATAGTTTTATTGCATTTTTTTTTTTTTTACTACTAATGGTGGCGATAAGCGATTTTTTTCGTGACTGCGATCGACATTATGGCCGACACTTTGGACAATTTTGACACATTATTGGGACAATTGTCATTTTCACAGCAAAAAATGCATTTAAATTGCATTGTTTATTGTGAAAATTAAATTTGCAGTTTGGGAGTTAACCACAAGGGGGCGCTGATGGGGATATGTGTGACCTGAAGTGCATTTACAACTGTAGGGGGTGTGGCTGTAGGTGTGACGTAATCGATTGCGATTCCCTGTATAAGGGATCACACGATCGATGAAGCCGCCACAGTTAAGGACGGGGAAGCCGTGTTTACACACGGCTCTTCCCGTTCTTCAGCTCCGGGGACCGATCGCCGCACTCCAGCGGTGATCGCGTCCGCGAGTCCCGCGAGTACGTACATGTGCCCAGCCGTGCCATTCTGCCGACGTATATGTGCAGGAGGCGGTCCTTAAGTGGTTAAGTTACCATTGGTGGCTTCTCTAGGGGTGATGGTAGTGAGTACAGGTAGTGAGCGAATGTCCAGTCAGCAATGGAGTTTTCAAATGTTTTATTTCCAAGGTCCAACACGGCCAACATCAACACAAAGTGGGATAGGAAAGGTTGATGAAGCAGAAGAAGAACATTTGCAGTATCAGGCCCAGGACAGATAGGGAAAGCAAGCCTGCTTTCAACAATAGCACAGTTCGTCGCCACTCTAGCCAGAGTGGGTGAAGCGCCTCCGGACAGACTCCTGCCACAAGCCTGGCAGCCGAAGTGTCACCTAGGTTGCTGGGAGGAACAGACCTCTGCCACAGGCCTGGCTCGGGCCTCTGCCACAGGCCTAGTACTTGAATGAGCTAAATGGATTCTTGAGTGAATCCTCCCAGTAAGTTCAATCAGGGTCACCGGTTGACAGTTTGAAGTGTACCTGTCAATCTCCCAGTCACCAAATCCCTGATGGTTAGTTCAAACCCTCTTGGATCACCTGCCTCCGGGTTCTCCTCAAGCCAATCACCCATCGAACGGCATACAGCCTGGGATTCTTTTTAGTGAAGCTGGGGACCCAGTAAGTCACTGGGGCCTCTTTCAGAATCCACATGGAACTCTGCATAGCATATGACCCTGGCCAGGTAGGCCATGTTGCCGGGGTCCGTTGGATGCACACACTGAATGTGGGTGCCGCACCTGGAACCCGCAAAGAACCAAAGAAAATGGCGTATACCCTCCCCCAACATGCCCCGCGAGGGAAAACTCCTCTAATCGGCTGCCGGGGAAAAGTGGCTTCGTCAGAACCCCTCTAGCACCACCTGCCGTCCAGGGGTGTGAACATCACCCCTGGAGCGCAGACTGGCCCACAGGACAGTTCTGAATAACAGCAGCCCAAATTGTACACAATTATGAATGGGAGCAAAATAACTCTCCCATTCCCCATTAACTTTTGTGTAACACCCATACTGAAAGTAGGGGGGTGCTACACATAGGAGGCGGGACTTTGTAATAAAGAGGCCACAGAGTAAACGAGAGATTCTCCTGTTTGTACTTTGTCGGCACTCGTCCCGCCACCCTCCCTCTGCCCTCCGAGGCTGCAGACAGTCATCGATCAGGCTGCACTGATGTCAATGGTAAGGCTGCATTTATGGCACATGTGAGGCTGCATTTATGGCACATGTGAGGCTGCATTTATGGCACATGTGAGGCTGCATTGGTTGCAATGGTAAGGGTGTATTGGTTGCAATTGTAAGGCTGCATTCTGGGCACATGTGAGGCTGCATTCATGGCACATGTGAGGCTGCCTTGGTTGCAATGGTAAGGCTGCATTCATGGCACATGTGAGGCTGCCTTGGTTGCAATGGTATGGCTGCATTCATGGCACATGTGAGGCTGCCTTGATTGCAATGGTAAGGCTGCATTGGTTGCAATGGTGAGGCTACATTCATGGCAATGATGAGGCTGCATTCATGTTAATGCTAAGCTTGTGCGTGTTATACCCCAATAAATACGGTATATCTAAATAACATGCCCAAGCTCATCCTTGTGTAGTGGGGTCAGAGTCTAATGACAGGCCATCCCCGCTGGGACTTTATTTACATCTGTAAATATGTACATTACCTTTAAGGAGCTATGCATTGTGGGATTGCAAGTAGCAGGAGATATGGACTCCATTGACTCTTACGAGAAACAGACTACATTTCCCACAACACCCTGCCCTGTTGGAGCATGTGACGCCTCCGCACAGACTTGTGGGGGAGGCTACTAAAGAGGGAGTGGCGCTTTCTCTCTCTTTTGGGACCAGCCTCTTCTACTCTGCGCAGCTGCTGACAGAGACAGCCGTGTTGCTAGGCCCAGAAAACTGGGCCTGGATTTCCTGAGAGGCCGGCCATCCGGAGGGAGGCAAGACTCCTGTATTTAGCCTGTGTATCCGGAGATCGGAAAGGAAGCCCAGCTGACAACTGAAACAGTGGAACACCCTCGTCCGGGATCTATGTGCTGTGGACCAGTGATTCACTGGCGCGTTTTCTGAGAGGAATTCAGGCGGATCGGCCTGTCGGGTGAGAGGGCACATGCTCAGCTCTTAGTTCTCCCTTTAGACAGACACTTTAGTGCCATCTCACAGGCCTCCCGCCCCCCTGTTTGGTCTTCAGTCTGAACTAATACCCTTTTCACTGTTTATAGTGGTTATACAGAAGTGACTGACGTTGGCTATCGATCAGCTCGCCAACGTTTGAGTTTGACCATACTTTGTTGGATTAACTTTCCCTTATCTTTCATTGCTTGTGGATTACAAATTTAACGTGCACCATCCGGCTGCAACGTGGACTTTAGCTGTTTGCAGGATCGCCCGATAGAGGGAGCTCGCGAGCACAGACTGTTCACTAGTTTAGCCGAATGGTACCATTCTTTAGGATAGATTTGTTTTATTCATAAATGCCATTTGTGGATTTCTGCAAGGGCCCTTGCAAAATCATATTGGGTTGCTGCATAACAATTGTTCATTCCTTCGAGTACTTATTAAGTAAACTCACTCTTTTGATTTAAATATACTACTGTGTGTAGCGTATTCTTCTAGTCTGGAAGAGCCATCCATTATTCAGGTAATACTATCATTATATTGTCATTGAATGTTGTATGCCTGTTATTGTGCCTCAGCCCAGCAGAGGTTACAAAACATCCACCAGACTTCTGATGTGTCAAGGGAGGGTTCGAGCAAGTTAAGAGGGGTGTGTTAAATAAAAAGAGAGTAGATCCCAAAACAACCAGCGGCTCCTTCGGGGGTAGCGCTACACTTAGTTCTGAGCAGCGCTCTGGGATTTGTTGGAGCCACAAAAGAAATATATACAGTGTATCCAAATAACATGCCCAAGCTCATCTCTTCACCACACACAGCCAGAAAGGTAAGAGAATTATTGTTGGGCCGTGTATTGGTTGCTCGGACGAACACACTTAGACCGAATTTTAATGGTTCACAGAATGTCGGGCAAAATAGTTGTCCCTCACGCATGTTCACTTCATCAAATCTGGCCCTCTTTGAAAAAAGTTTGGACACCCCTGACCTTAAGGAACCTTTTTAGAAAATAAAAGACAAACCTTTACAACCCCTTTAATGGTGATAACTGACATGTGTGGTGCGATCGCTGTTTTTGCATATGTAGGACTGACAAATACATTCACCTTTGCATGGCAGCATGTGGAGACGGGGGCATTTTTAATAATTTGATTTTTTTTTAATTTTTTACACTGTCTCTATTATTTTTTTAATCACTTATTGTTATCACAGGAAATGTGAATATCTCCTGTGACAGAAATAGGCAATGACCGGCAGGGCCGGCCTTAGGTGTTCAGGCGCCCTGTGCGAGCTAATCCTGTGACGCCCCCCCATCTTCACCCCTCACCCCCTGGTCACCTAAACATACACAAAGAGGCTGTCCGGGGGCCCCTCTATTCTCTGCCAGGAGCCTGGGGAGCGACAATGAGGAGGAAGGTCAGCGGCGCCCCTAGGTGGCAGTGCGTCTTAGGCGGCTGCCTTCCTAATCCGCCTAATGGTAGCGCCGACCCGGCCCGACCCTGCTACCAGTAACATTCTGAGAGCTGTGATGGCCGCACGGCGCCCCTGTTGCCCATGGCGCCCTGTGCGGTCGTACAGCTCGCACACCCCAAAGGCCGGCCCTGATGACCGGTGCCTTTTACTGGGAGATCTGGGGTCTATTAGATCTCTCCTCTGCCCTTAAAAGCTGGTCATCAAATGGTTAACATTTGGACAGAGTGGTGAGAGGTTTGAAGTACTGTGATGTTTTTATTGCTGCCTGTATCCCCATTAGGCAGATTTACTCCCTCCTTACGTCCTGATCATTAATGTCATAGACAATGGCAGGGTAAGATCACCCTAGTACCACAGGTCCCTTCGCACAAGGATTAGCGAGCATTACAATGGAGCAGCCTATAGTAATGACACGCATCCCCACAGGCATGAACCACAGATGGGATGTGGACTTATTCCTCAAATGAGATCATCCCATCCCATCTCAAGTCTCATTGTTCACTTGTTTTAGCACTTGTCCTCTACGCTTACTGAGTTCCTTCTCTGCTTTTTTTTATCTTTCCCTCCTGCCATTTCTAGTTAACCATTTATCTTTGATCTCTTCATAGTGGTTCTGTCACATTTTCTGACCTCGCATTGTGTTACCACTACCAAGTATTTTGACTCAAGCATCTGTATATATATTTTTCCTTCTTTCTTCCAATTTTTTTGGAAGAATAATGTCGTAGGCCCCGTACACACGGCAGAGAACCTCGACGGGCAGAACACATCGTTCCGCCCGTCGAGGTTCTCTGCCGGCCGTCAGAATCGGCGACCCGCCCGTCGGGAAAAGCAACCAGCCATTCATCCCGACGGGCCTTCGAGCAAATAGAGAACATGTTCTCTATTTGCTCGACAGGTTTCCCGACGGGCGGGGCTCGCCGAGAGCGTACACACGGCCGAGGTTCTCGGCAGAATGCGGCTCCCAGCGAGGTTCTCGCTGGTTTCTGCCGAGAACCTCGGCCGTGTGTACGGGGCTTCAAAGTGGATGTCCCATGCAAAATGTATTTTTTTTATGTGCTCTTTACATGTGCAATAGCACTGCTGTGCTAAACTCACGTTTCCTGTGTCCCTCCGCCGCTCCGCTGTGATTCTGTTTAAAATAAATACTTATATTCTGCTGCTCCACCCGTTGCCATCTTAGCTTTGGGCGTTCTTTTTCCAGATGCAGGCACTTCCTCTTTGCGGTGGATGCTCTCCCAGCATCCACTGCTCGATCTCGCACATGCGCACTGGCCGGCGGCGTAATGTAATGGAGATTCTTCAAAACGCCCGCCCTCCTTCCTTTGTTTACCTCGCGTCACTTCCTGCTACACGAAGTTTCCTTTCACACGGCCAAATATGATAATTAGGGAGCAAAGAGGCAAGCTCCCAGAAGACACAGCGCCGCGACAGGAAACCAGGGAAAACCCGACTTTAACCTGAGGGGATGCAGACCGGAAGACATACTAGCTCAGACGGTACAGTAACATTTATTTATTTAAAAATATCGGATGAGTTTTTTTTTTGACCGGTAATAATATTGAGAGTGAGTTAAATTAAGGGTGGAGCTCCGCTTTAACATCTTATGCAGCATTTTTTTACACATGTTTCTCTTGGCTCAACATTTGTTATAGACGTGCACTGGCGAAAAATGTGTTTGTTTTCATTTCTTTTTTTTTTTTCTCGGAAATTTCGAATTTCCAAATTCTGGATTTTCAGATTTACTAAATTACTAAATTAAATTTTTTCCAAAAAAAGCAAAAAAATTATGAAACGAAAACAAACACATTTTTCGGCAGTGCACTGTCTAAAAAAATAAATTTCTGGAATTTCAATATTCTGAATTTTCAGAAGCCCACACTTAAGATGGCCACGGCCTGCTGGACGTTTATAAAATAAAAAACTACTGCTATAAACTAACAAAATGGACCTTCGTTTACAGTCTAACTAGAATACATTAAACTTGTGTATTATAGGGGTATTTTTATTTAAAAAGTATAATTTCAGAGGCGTGGCCTGGAGCGGCATGGGATAGGACGCTGGTGATCTGAGCTCCGCCGGCCGCATATCCTTTCCTGATATCCTGTGACCCTAATCGCGGCTTTTACCGAGGTACTGCTATCCCCCGGATCGGGCACCCGCCGTGCATATGTCCCCATCTAAGAAAAACACGTCAGCGGCTGCTAAACTGGCGCAATATCGCCATGATGACACGGACTCCCCTGACCAAGATGGCGCCGCAGCATCAGGGGAGGAGGTGTCCCGGGGCTCGAACACAGCTAAACTTCTTGAAGCCATCGCTGCATGTCGGGAGGCTGTCACTTCATGCCAGACCAGTCTCACAGCCCGCATAGAGGAGGTAAAGATCGATATCTCCCTAGTCAGGCAGGACTTTCAGAAGCTCAGGGAGCGGGTCACAGAAGCAGAGACACGCCTGGGCACGGTGGAGGACTCCATCCCCCCCCTCCAGAACTCCTCTGATGCCATGCAGCTTCAGGTTAATCAACTCCTACAGAAGCAAGATGACATTGAAAACAGATTACGCAGGTGTAACTTGAGGTTCATAGGCCTGCCAGAGGGGGTGGAGGGAAGGGACCCCCCGACATTTCTTGAAGAGCTGCTGGTGGATACTTATGGCAGGGAGTCCTTCTCTCCTATGTTTGCTGTGGAACGAGCGCATCGCATGTCAGGCAAGCCACCACCCGTCGGGGCACCCCCCCGCACCTTCATAGCTAAGTTCCTTAACTTTAGGGACAGGGATGCCATCCTTCGCCTCAGCAGAGTGAAGGGAAATATCCCATTCGACAACAAAATGATCGCCGTCTTCCCGGATTTCTCAGCAGAGGTACAGAGGAAACGCAAGACCTTCACAGAAGTGAAACGCCGCCTGCGAGTCAAGAACCTGAAGTATGCCATGCTGTTCCCCGCCCGCCTGCGTGTGGAAGGAGACGATAGAGCTCATTTCTTTGAGGACCCAGAGGCAGCCTCAGCGTGGCTTGACCAACGTGAAGCACGCAGATAAGTACTCCTACTTCCTTGCAACTGCCATTGACACTGGCTCCTATGTGCTTCCCACCATCCCTCCCTGTCCCTTCCTGCTTTATCCTTCCCTCCCCCTCCATTTTCTCTCCCACGTTGTTCCCCTCCCTCCCCCCCCCCCCCCTTTTTTTTTTTTTTTTGGTCATTCCGCATTATTGCTAATTGATGTCTCTTGCGGCCCCTGACCACAGGGGGTGCAATATAACTGCATTTTGACATTGCTCCCTGCTTTGTTACCCTCCTTGCAGTCCAGTTGGATGACACTCCCCTCCCTGGGCCCAGGACCCGCCCCGCCTCCTCTGGATCGCCCCCAGGCCATGTGTAATGTGGGGGGCACATGTGACTGCATTATGACATTGCTCTCTGAAATTTGTGGCCCCCCTGGCCTGCAGGATCCCTGTACTTTTGCTGAGTTCTCTGGCCCACCTTGGTCTCTGCAGCAGGCTCGGATGTGACTCCTTTTCCCTGGGGGGGGGGGGGGTTGGGTTTTACCACCTCGGTTATGAGGGAAGAGAAAGATTCCCCCCTTTTTTTTTTTTTTCCTTTCTTTTTTTTCTCCTTCTCTTTCTTTTCTTTTGGATCCCTCTTTTTTATTTGATTTCTTCTTTTCTCCTTTTTATTAAGACTTTTATTTTTATTCTACCTTCTCTTGATCCTAATGGGGTCCTCCTTTGCTATGTTTTCACAGTTTTCACTCAGGCTATGGTACGGTGCAACAGGCTCACTGCGCCGTGTACTATGGTATTAGTATTAATAGCAGTACCATGCATGTTGTATTCACCTGTTTTAGGGTCATTGCTGTCTCCTTAGTCTTCTGACTAGGGTACGCATTGCCGCATAGGCCGGCGGAGTGGATAACCCCGCCTGTGAGCCCACGCCATACGGTGGGCAGTGTCCTGTAATGTGTTGCCAAGCACAGCGTAGTTTCGCCCCATGTGCTGGACTGTACAACCTGGGTTGGTGTATTAGGCGCACTACTACGCCTCTGACCATTGTGACATATATTTGTTTAATGCTAATCCTTGTTGTTTCCTTCCCAGGTTGGACATTATCTTTGCCCTGTTGGCAGTTAGGGATTAACGCCCGCACCAGTTGGGGTCCGTGCAGGGCAGGGAGGGGGGTGTTTGAGTTTATAATGTTTAGTGATAACCATTCTTGTTCAGTGCAAACTTATCATTATGTGTGCCAAGCTTATGTAACCGTTACTTCGATGATTGCCCCTGGCTGGGGGCGGTCGTATACGATGGGGGCCTCCGGGGTCATCCCGGGTACTGGAGTTTTGTTCTATTACTGCCACCACTCATGGCCACACTAAAATTCCTCACGTGGAATGTACGGGGGGTGAGGGATCCCATTAAAAGGGCAGCTGTGTTTGGGCAGCTTAAGCGTCAGCGTGCAGATGTTGTGGCCCTAGTGGAAACACACGCTGAGGGTTCTGTGTTAAGGTCCCTGAAACGTCCTTGGATAGGTTGGGCCTACCACTCTGTTCATACCACTCACTCCCGTGGAGTATCCCTATTGATCGCTAAAAACACACACTTTGAACTCCAGGGCTCGGTGATAGACCCGTTGGGTAGATATGTATTCCTGAGGGCCAAGTTACATGGGGATATGATGCTGATACTGGCTTTTTATGTACCTCCACCATTCCAATTTGACGCCCTGACTGAGGGTCTTAACTTCCTGGCACTGCACCCTAATGTGCCAGCCATTTGGTTGGGCGACTTCAATAACGTGCTGGATACAGCCTTAGACAGATTGACAGGACCCCTGCCGTCTTTAACATCCGCCCATCAGACTAGGTTTGCGCGCCTTCTCGGTGACATCAACCTGATAGACACATGGAGGCACAGACACCCGTTGGAGAGGGCGTACTCCTGTTTCTCCACATCCCACCACTCCCTGTCACGCATAGACCTTATATTGCTGTCCAAGTCGCTCCTACCCAGACTGACTAACGCTGGATTCTCCCCGAGGTCCCTGTCCGACCACTGCCCATACTGGGCTGAACTCTCTCTACCCCATACCCGCCCACCTACGACGTGGCGCCTGAACCCCTTCTGGTTAACTTTACTGCCGGAAGATGATGACCTGGGGGCGGATTGGGAACAATTCTTTGTAAATAATGAGGACTCTGCACAGCCACAGATAGTATGGGAAGCCTTCAAGCTCCATGCTCGCATGACTCTTACAGCTCGCATTAACAGACTAAAACAGGCCTCTGGGGTAGCATTAGATGCAGCAACAGAGACTTTAGTGACTGCAGAGAGGGAATTCATTGACAACCCCACAGCAGAGAGGGCCAGCAACCTTAAACTGTGCTCGAGGACTCTGGATCAGTTAATATACGAAAAATCTAAGCGAAACTTATTTTTCCTTCGACAGAGATCATTTGAGCATGGTGAGAGGGCGGGAAAGCTGCTTGCCTACATGGTTCACAGCGAGGAGAGACCCCCAGTGGTGATATCTCTCCGCTCTCCGGATGACAGCCTCATGACTGAACCAGCCCTGGTTGCGACGATGTTCCGAGATTTCTTTTCCTCCCTGTACACCTCTGCAGCATCAGATGATCCCTCTCTTATGGAAACCTTCTTTAGTGGACTCCAGATTCCTCAGTTGTCGGCTGAACAAATGCAGGAGTTGGAGGAACCATTGACACGGGAAGAGATATCCTCGGCTTTAGCTACATTTCCCACCTCTAAAGCTCCAGGCTCGGATGGTCTTCCTGTGGAGTTTTACTCCGCTTACTCTGACCTATTAGCTCCCAGACTACTCATGTTGTATAACTCTATTTTTGAACAATCTGCCCTCCCGACCTCTATGAGAGAGGCTACTATAGTGCTTCTTCCTAAGCCCGGAAAGGATCCCCACCTCCCAGAGTCTTATCGCCCAATCTCCTTGCTCCAGGTGGATGTCAAGATACTTGCAAAGGTGCTTGCCATTCGCCTGAATAAAGTCATCCTCTCCCTGATTCATGGGGATCAGGCGGGCTTCATGCCAGGCAGGAACACATCGTTTAATCTCCGCAGGCTGTTTATTAATCTCCAGACTGCCCATGATAATCTAGGATCCAGAACCATAGTCACCTTGGACACAGCCAAGGCGTTTGACTCTGTGGAGTGGAGCTACCTGTGGACATGTCTCGGTAAATTTGGACTGGGGCCCAGATTCATAAAGTGGGTTCAACTTCTCTACCAGAATCCGGTGGCCAGAGTCCTGGCCAACGGATGGCCTTCAGATAGATTTTCCCTGTTCAGGGGTACTAGGCAGGGGTGCCCCCTGTCGCCTCTGCTGTATGCGCTGGCGGCAGAGCCCCTCGCTATAGCGATCCGAGCGCATAATGGGATTGTGGGATTACATAGAGCGGGGGTGGTAGAAAAAATAAGCACGTACGCTGATGATACTATACTATACCTAGATGACTCGACTGACTCCCTACCTCAGGCCCTAGCCCTAATTGAATGTTTCGGCGCCTTCTCTGGATTGAAGATAAACTGGAATAAGTCCCAGATACTTCCTATAGACAGTTTCCCAACACCTGGCGATAGGGCATTACTTCCCCTGCAAAGGGTTAGTTGTATTAAGTATCTTGGAATTTATGCCACTAGGGATCCAGCTGACTATATATCCCTAAATGTAACACCACTATTTGACATGCTTAAGCACAGGACACAGGTATGGGCACGTTTGCCTCTGGGTGTCATGGGCCGCATAAGCCTTATTAAAATGATTTTGTTGCCAAAAATTTTATACGTGCTCTGGCACTCTCCTGTGTACCTGGTGCTTAGGCTGTTCAAATCCATCGAGGCTCTTCTAAAACCATTTGTATGGGGCAATAATAGGCATAAACTTCCGTGGCATAGGCTTAAAAACCCAACTGACCTCGCAGGGATGGCCCTCCCTGACTTTAACCTGTACTACCTCGCTGCCCAACTCTCACAACTCTTTCACATAGACAAGACTGACAGGGACAGATTCCTGGGCTTCCTATGCCCAGACTGGTCTCGCCCAACATTGGACTCCATGGTGGCGGTGGCTGCGGGGACGGGGAGAGCGGGTGGACAGACAGACCGTACGACTCTCCTGTATCAGTATAGGAGGGTGTGGACCCTAGCGTCAACTAAGCTACACATACCCCCCTTGAACAGCTTCACCCCTCTTTGGCACAATGTAGCCCTTCCTGAATTTAAGGTACTTCCGGATAGCGGGCTGTGGAGCTCGAGAGGCATATTCTATGTATCCCATATCACCTTACATGGAAGATTAAAAACCTTTGAACGCCTAAAGTCAGAATTCTCACTCCCCGACCACATGTACTTTAGATACCTACAGCTTCGTCACGCATTTCGTGCACAATTCCCCCAAGCTAACCCTCCCATAGAAAACAACCCCTTGATGGAGGCAGTGAAATACCCTGACCCTAAGAAACTGATTTCCAACTTCTACAGCATGTTGTCACTCCCTACAGCGACCGTGGCGGCGTATTCCCTTAAAACTAGGTGGGAGGGAGACATTGGCCCAATCGCAGATGATGAATGGAGCGACGCCTTAGATACGTGTAAATTGGCCTCTCCCAAGTTGTCTGATCGACTGACCCAGATTTTTATAACGCACAGAGCTTATCTTACACCGTTACGGATCTCAAAATACAAAAATGACTCCTCGGCTGCCTGTCCAATGTGCAGTCACGGACTAGGCACCTTTTACCACCTTCTTTGGCAATGCCCTAAGATACAATCCTTCTGGTCCTCAGTCGTAAGGTTCCTACACGATACAATGGGTTCTCCCATCACCCTTGAACCAAAACTGTGTCTCCTAGGAATCTTCCCTAACCCCGACATTAACAAGTTCTCTAAAATATTTATACATGAAACACTCTTCTCTGCGCGAAAGGTGGTGGCCAGGAGGTGGATGAGACCTACTCCTCCGGATATTTCGCAATGGATTGCGGAGGTCAACGCAGTCTTACCATACAAAAAATTGATGTACTCTCACAGGGGTTGTCCCACTAAATTCGAAAAAGTGTGGGATAGGTGGCTCAAGGCCGCGGATACATGTATATAGTCAAAAGAGCAGTGATCCATTTCTCTTGCTCTGTCCCCTGGGTGGGGGGAGTTGTGTGTAGCAGATAGAGGTGGGACCCCAAGAGTTATGTATTGTCGCTACCTCATGGTTACTGAATGTTTTTGGCACTGAACAGGCTGTCTTAAACTCCTATTTGTTCTGTTAAGATCTGTTATTGTATATTGTCGTCTGGAAAATACTGTAAGATGCACTCAAAAAAAAAAAAAAAAAAAAAAAAGTATAATTTCATCCGGAACACTGCTTTAAGCGCTTGCTGACCGCCGCACGACAATATACATCGGCAGAATGGCACGGCTGCCAAAAGGACATTATGGGCCAGATTCAGGAACACTTGCGCTGGAGTATTTCGATATGCGCCGCGTAACTGTGATGATGCGCCGTCGTTTCTATGTGCCCGTACCCACCAAACTAGATGCGCCCAATAACGGGTCATTTGCGACCGGCGGAACGTTCCGACGCCAGAGTATCGTCAGCGCTTAATTTCGCTGGGCGCATCAGTCGCGCCTATTGATTTCCCCTGCAAATATGCAAATGAGGGATTTTTCCCAATTCACGAACGGATTAGCACCATACGCTGGCTACATGCGCCGCGCGTATCTCGTCCGTCCGGCGCAAAGTTATTTCTACAAAAGGCTGCTTTATCTTTACTCCAGACGGTCAGAGGTCAGCAGGAGAGCAGCTACAGCAGCGTTACCGACGATAGGAGCTAGCTGAACAACCACACTTGCAAGGACAACACCTCTGTGTGCCAACATGCCAGGAGCAATTGTGGTCCTCGAACTACTGATGGGTCCCCCGGAACGAAGGAGGCGGGCACGTGAGAGGATATACCGCACTCGTATGAGCCTCTTTGGCATGGGGGATGAGGAGGTGTATCGCCTCTTCAGATTCAGCCCTGATGCAATACTTGAACTAACCACAACCCTGCAGGATGACATCACCAGCAAGACACACCGCTCACAAGCAGTGCAGCCACTGGTGAAGGTACTGGCAACACTTCATTTCCTTGCAAGTGGATCATTCCAGCGTACAAGTGGAGTGGTGGCTGGGATGTCACAATCCTCCGTGAGCAGATGTGTGCACCAGGTTGTCCCCGCAATCCTCAGACGCATGTCCAACCAGTTCATCAGACCAACCACTGAGGAGCTGCGGCTGAAGGCAATGACAGATTTCTACAGCATTGCCAGATTCCCACGCACTGTGGGGGCCATTGATTGCACACATGTGGCCCTACAGCCCCCCAGTGCCACAGAGCACATATACCGCAATCGGAAGCATTGGCATTCCATCAACGTACAGGTGATAGCTGATGCCCAACGCCTCATATGGCACGTCCGTGCCAAACACCCCGGGTCCAGCCATGACAGCTTCATATACAATCAGAGCCCCATCCCAGCAGAATTTAACCAGAACATGTATGGGGACAGCTGGCTGGTTGGTGAGTGACATGGGAGTCAGGCATGACTATCCCCTCCCGTGATGCACAACAGAAGTGGCACATGCATGACTAACATTCTCCTGTCTTTTACCTTACAGGTGACTCTGCATATGCACTGGGACCCCATCTAATGACTCCTTTCCGGAACCCCCAAACCAGAGGAGAGAGAAAATACAATGAAGCACACATCAAAACCCGTGCAGTGGTGGAGCAAACATTTGGGCTCCTGAAGTCCCGTTTCCGCTGCCTGGATAAGTCCGGGGGGACCCTATTGTATTCCCCTACCTTCGTGTGTCAGATCATCGGTGCATGTTGCATTCTGCACAACTTTGCTATGAGAAAAGGCCTGCAGATTGACATACGTGATGACCTGACCCCCGACCCACACAGTCCCCACCTGCCAGAGGACACCCAGTCTGCTGATGGAAGAGCAGTCAGGAGGGTCCTCGCCGTAGGCATCTTTGGACACTAAACCAAAACATTAATAACACAGACAGTGCACGCGTGTACACCACTGATGTCCCTAGATCACACACACCACATACACATCGCATTGGATTAGCCCAAGTCCAGCATGTAGGACTTGGTAGCAGCAACGCCAGCGTCAAGGCCCCAATGATGTCACTGTCCATTCATACACCTTTCACACGTCATTCATACAGCCGTGGGGTTAACTTCACCACCACGGCCGAGGGTGACACCCCTTACTGTCAGGAGTGCCACCCTCTCACATTCACACACCATTCACACTGTCCCCTGCACTCCTGACCGTGTGCAGTAAAAAAAGAAATACAAAATCTCATAACCTGAGAAAAAAAATAAACAAAAACTCATGACCTGAGTATAAAATAAATAATAAAAAATAAACAAAAACTCATGACCTGAGTATAAAATAAATAATAAAAAATAAAACAAAAACTCATGACCTGAGTATAAAATAAATAATAAAAAATAAACAAAAACTCATGACCTGAGTCTAATTAAAAAAATCATAGAAACCAAAACAAAAAAAAAGCCTCATCGGGGATGCCGGGGGCTTCTTCTGGGGGCCCCTGTCTGCCTCCTCAGCTGCATGGATGGAGTGGGTGGGGGTGGGGGGGCATCTGAAGGTGGCTGATCCCCAGGTGGGCCACTCCTGGCAGGTGTGGCCTGCATGCCCTCCAAGGCCATGGCTATCCGGCCGAGGTATGAGATTGTCTGGGCCTGCATCCGGAGCTGATGGGTGACCTGGTAATGCTGGGCCCGCCGACTCAGCCTCCCCTGGTCCCGGATGGCAGCACTGTTACCCTGGATGGCAGCAGTGTTGGCCTGGACGGCTGCAGTGAGTTGCGTAATTTCACCATGCACCTCCCCCAAACTGGTGACCACTGCAGCGCAATTACAGCTGACATCCTGGACTGCGTTGCTTATCTGGGCAACGGAGCCCAGGCTGTCAGACACTTTCTGTAAGTGGCCAACTATGGCCCCCATTTGTTCTGTCTGTCTGGCGTGATCCCTCGCCAACTGGTCCTGGACAACATCAGACACCCCCCTGGTCTTCTGGGTCGCCTTCCTGGGGCCAGAAGATGGTTGTCCCCGGGGGGAAGGAGTCACCCTTGAGGGGCTTCCAAGGATGGGGGAGGGGATAACAGATGGCCCAGGAGAAGGGGAGGAGACCTCCAAAACTAAAGTAAAGTCCTGCTCTGCCACAGCAGGCTCCTCCTCAACGACCTCGGCAGGTGTGGTGTGGCCACTCTCCTCCACCACCTCTTCACCACCCAGGGGCTCGGGCACACGATGGCGTGGGGGGGATGGGGTGGAATGGACGCTGACCGATGATGGCCCTGCTCCGTCATCTGTGGATGACACAAAGCAGACACATGTTGGTGGTCCCACACACTTGGCACATGTACCCTCCCCCCCAAATGCAACAAATCAAATAGGGGATAAAAAACACTTACCTGTCCTGGAGCCTTCCTCCATGGAGTCATAGCCTGGGACCCCCTCCACCTGCTCCCTCTCCAGGCAGCGTGCGACCACCTCCTCCTCCGCGGTCAGGGTGACAGGACATGGGGGACCACCACCTGTGCCCCTCTCATGCCTCCTGATGGTGGACACCTTGCCCTTGACCTTGCGTCGCAAGTCGTTTATTTTTTTCTGAATGTCCCCAGCAGTCCGGGTGGAATACCCCAAGACATTCACCCTGGCAGCAATGGACTCCAGGATGCCCTGCTTCCTTTCCCGGCTGGTCTTGCGGCTTTTTTTCCCATGAAGCAAATCATTCACAGACTCCATTGCTGAGATGATAACCGAGACCTCCTGGGAATTAAAATTAAGGTTCCTCCTCTCTCTGGGGGTAGCGGGAGCAGCCATTACAGAGCAAAAGTATCTTCCCTGGGGTGGGGGGAAATGGATATACTTTTGCGCCGGAATGGCGTTTCCGCCTGCGCTTTTAAGCGCCCAGCGGAACGCATTGCGCTGACGTTTCCCGGGAAGTGGTGCCGACGGAAGTTGTGAGCATGCGCACAAGGGGGCGAGTGGAGCCGCACTCACTGCGCATGCTCCGTGGATGATGCGCTGAACGTAAGCCTCTGCGCTGGGCTCCGCCCATCATTTACATATGATCACACCCACTTCCACTTGCGTCGGGTTACGCCAGCGCATTATCGTTACTCTGGCGCAAGTTTACGCGCAACTGCTATGTGAATAACAGTACTTGCGCTGAAAGGGTCTTCAGAGTAACGTAAATGAGAAGCGTTACTCTGGAGCAAAGATGCTCCCATCTACCTGAATCTGGCCCTATATATATATATATATATATATATATATATATATATATATATATATATTTATATGTATACATCCCCTTTTAAAAGCGGCATTGTGGACGCACGTGCCGCGAGCTAAGTGACTTTGACCGCGGGTCCTACGGAATCGATGTCCACGGGCAAACCCACGATCGTGTCACGGTGCGGTAGAACAGGGAAATGCTGATGTAAACAAGCATTTCCCCAGTCTTCCTAGTGACAGGACAGTGATCAAAACTTCCTGTAATCGGAAGCGGTCATCACTGTCGTGTCACACACAGCCCATCCCCCCTACAGTTAGAAGCACTCCCTTGGACACACTTAACCCCTTCAGCGCCACCTAGTGGTTAACCCCATTCACTGCCAGCGTCATTTTCAGTGCTATAAAAATGCGCTGATTACTGTAAAAATTACAATGGTCCCAAAAATGTGTCAAAAGTGTCCGATGTGTCCGCCTTAAAGTTGCAGTACCGATAAAAATCGCAGATCGCCACCATTACTAGTAAAAAATATATAATAATAAAAATGCCATAATTCTATCCCCTATTTTGTAGACGCTATAACTTTTGTGTAAACCAATCAATATACGCTTATTGCGATTTTTTTTACCAAGAATATCTAGAAGAATACCTATCGGCCTAAACATTTTTTAATATATTTTTTTGGGGGATATTTATTATAGCTAAAAATGTAAAAAATATAGATTTTTTTTATTCAAAGTTGGCGCTCTCTTTTTGTTTATAGCGCAAAAAATAAAAACCGCAAAGGTGATCAAATACCACCAAAAGAAAGCTCTATTTGTGGGAAAAAAAGGACATCAATTTTGTTTGGGAGACACGTCGTACGACCGCGCAATTGTCAGTTAAAGCGGCACAGTGCCGAAACGCAAAAAGTGCTCTGGTCTTTGGCCAGCGAAATGGTCCGGGGCTTAAGTGGTTAAGCTATAGTTTACTAAAAACATACGAGATTTCTCTATTGATAAAATGTGAGGGAAATGATTGACTTTCACTTTCAAGACACTTCCTGTTTGCTCGGCATGCAGACTCAGCCGGTTTGGCAAGAATAGAAAAAGGGGGAATTCTTCTGGAATTTCCTGCTGACGAACCCTCCCTGCTGGCACATCTTCAAGGGCTGGTTGCCTCATATACAGCAACACTATAATCTGAACAAAAAAACACGGGGATGTCCGCATCACTCCATTGCATCACTAGTTCATGTACAATAGTAGATCTCTCCAGGAAAATAAATCTGTTCCCAAGCTCTCTCTGTGACCTAAAGATCACATGATTACCAGTGGATTTGTGGGGATTTCTTGTCATATAGGACTGCGGAACGATCTATTGCTTTCAGTCAGACACATACCTCCCAAATTTTTTGAGATGGGAACGAGGGACACCTATTAGAAAAAGTATGTAGACATAGGACACACCCCTGCCACGCCCCCTTAAAGGGGAATTGTACAAAGAATTATTAGTTAACCACTTCAGCCCTGGAAGATTTGGCTGCTAATTGACCGGGCATTTTTTTTTTTTTTTGCAATATGGCACTGCGTCGCTTTAACTGACAATTGCGCGGTCGTGAGACGTTGTACCAAAAACAAAATTTACGTCCTTTTTTTCCCACAAATAGCTTTCTTTTGATGGTATTTGATCATCTCTACAGTTTTTATTTTTTTGCGCTGTAAACAAAAAAAGCGACAATTTTGGAAAAAATATAAATATTTTGTACTTTCTGCTATAATAAATATCCCCAATTTTTTTCTCAGTTTAAGCTGATATCTATTTGTCTACATATTTTTGGTAATAAAGGTCCATAAAGATCTGGATGAGCAAGATTGGTGTGGAGGAACTTGACTGGTCTGCACAGAGTCTCCTGACCTCAACCCGATAGAACACCTTTGGGATGAATTCAAGTGGAGACTGCGAGGCAGACCTTCTCGTCCACATCAGTGCCTGACCTCACAAATGCGCTTCTAGAAGAATGATCAAACATTCTCATAGACACACTCCTAAACCTTGTGGACAGCCTTCCCAGAAGAGTTGAAGCTGTTACAACTGCAAAGGGTCGGCCAACTCAATATTGAACTCAACGGACTAAGGCCGCGTACACACGATCGGACCAATTCGATGGTGTGTACAGCCCATTGGACCGTTGTCTGTCGGACCAAAGTTTTAAAACTTGCTTTAAAATCTGTTCGACGGACACCTGTCCTTCGGACAGATTCGATGGTTCGTACGCAAAAGCATCGGACCAAAAACCCGCGCATGCTTAGAATCAAGTCGACGCATGCTTGGAAGCATTGAACTTTAATTTTTCAGCACGTTGTTGTGTTTTACGTCACCGCGTTCTGGTCTGATCGGATTTTTGGTCCGATGGTGTGTACACACATCAGACCACTTCAGCGTGGTCAGATGAAAATGGTCCGTCGGACCAGTTTCATCGGACCGGTCTGATCGTGTGTACGTGGCCTAAGACTGGGAGGCCAATAATTTTTGTGTGTGTGTGTAAAGGGAGGTGTACCAATACCTTTGGTAATATAGTGTATCTTCAGTGTAAAGAAAAACAAGGAGTCTTGGAAGTGATGGTTTGGACCCCACAGAGCCATGATCTCAACATCATCAAATCTGTCTGGGATTACATGAAGGCCTCGTACACACGAGCGGATATGTCCGCTGAAAACGGTCTGATGGACCGTTTCAGCAGACATCTCCGATCGTGTGTATGGGCTAGCGGACAGATTTGTCCATCGGACAAATTTCAAAGCATGCTTTGAAATTTGTCCGCTACAAACCTGTCCGTCGGATATGTCCGCTGGTTAGTACGGGAAACCAGCGGACATATCCTCCCACACATGCGTCGTATCCTGTGAATGGATCCGACGCATGCGCGCGGAAGTGTTTACTTCCTGGTGCGTGACGTGGCGGCGTCAACGTCACCGCCGCGTCACCGCCACGTCAGCGCGCCGTCCGCCGGCAGGGAATTTGATCCGATGGTGTGTACACGCCATAGGACCAAACTCCAGATCGGACATATCCAATGGAAACGGTCCGCGGACCGTTTTCATCGGATATGTCCGATGGTGTGTACAAGGCCGAAGAGATAGAAGGATTTGAGGCAGACGACATCCACAGAAGATCTGTGGTTGGTTCTCCAAGATGTTTGGAACAACCTACCTGCTGAGTTCCTTCAACAACTCTGTGCAAGTGTACCTAGAAGAATTGATGCTGTTTTGCAGGTAAAGGGTGGTCACACCAAATATTGAATTGATTTCTCTTCTGTTCATTTACTTTCCAATTGATCCGCTCCCCCCCCAAAAAAAATAACATGCCAAATGTGGCATGTCAGGGGGTCATCTGCACTTAAAGCGGAAGTTCCATTTTTGGGTAGAACTGCGCTTTAAGGTGAAAAAACTTCTGTCACTATCCGGCCCCCCCAGCCCTGCAGTCTTCCTTAACTGAGCTCCCATGCCAGAGACGTGCTCTTCCCCTTTGCCCGTTGTCTCGGCTTTTGATTGGATAGATTGATAGCAGCACAACCATTGGCTTCTGCTGCTGTCAATCAAATCCAATGACACGGGCGCCAGGGGGCGGGGTCGAGTCAGGCATTCTGCATCTACAGACGCAAATGCTGAACTCAGAAGCGTGCCCGCAAGGTAACCCCCCAGGAGAGCACTTCCCCTAGGGGGTTATACGATGCAGGGAGGAGCTACCAGCACCGCCGGGGGACCCCAGACAGTGGCGGCTGGTGCTCAAAAATCTTTGGGGGCCGCAAACAAACTGAAAAATTCTGGGGAAAAAAATCAATTGCAGCCACTGTGCCCATCAAAAGCGGCCACTTTGCCCATCATACGCAGCTACTGTGCCCATCAAACACAGCCACTGTACCCATCAAATGCAGCACAATACTCTGCAATACCCCCCGCACAATACTCTGCAATACCCCAGCGCAATACTCTACAATACTCCTGCACAATTCTCTGCAATACCCGGCCAATTCTCTGCAATACCCCTGCACAATACTCTGCAATACCCCCAGCACAATACTCTGCAATACCCGGCCAATACTCTGGAAAACAAAAAGCATTTTAACCACTTCCTGCCCGTCAGCCGTCATATGACATCCTTGACTTTGTGCAGGGATATCTGAATGATGCCTGCAGCTACAGGCATCATTCAGATATCATCTTTTTCAGCCGGCGATTCCCTACACCATAAGAACAATCATGGCGGCTGTTCTGCCTCTTGATTGTTCTTACGGGAGGCAAAAGGGGACGTCCCCCCTCCCTTCGCCCTCCGGTGCTTCTTCTGACTCTCCGCTGCGATCAAAGCCAGGATGGTTGTTTTTTTTTTTTTCAGTCTTTCAGCCTAGAGGTGAGATGTGGGGTCTTATTGACCCCATATCTCACTGTAAAGAGGACCTGTCATGCTATATTCCTATTACAAGGGATGTTTACATTCCTTGTAATAGAAACAAAAGTGATCAAATCATTTATTTTTGGAGAAAAACGTGTCAAACTAAAATAAAGTAAAATGAACAATAAAAACAACAAACAAAACAGTTTTATTTAAAAAAAAAAAAAACATGTTCGAAAAATTGCTGTGCAACTACCATGCGAGATAAAAAGTTGCAATGACCGCCATTGAATTCTCTAGAGTCTTTGCTAAAAAAGCATATATAATGTTTTGGGGTTCTATGTAATTTTTTAGCAAATAAATGATGATTTTTCCATGTAGGAGAGAAATGTCAGAATTGGTCTGGGTGTTCCAGAACGCCTGATGGCGCTCCTTGCATGTTGGGCCTCTGTATGTGGCCACGCTGTGTAAAAGTCTCACACATGTGGTATCGCCATACTCGGGAGGAATAGCAAAATGTGTTTTGGGGTGTAATTTGTGGTATGCATATGCTGTGTGTGAGAAATAACCTGCTAATATGACAATTTTGTGAGAAAAAAAAATCAAAATTAAAAAAATATTGATTTTGCAAAGAATTGTGAGAAAAAATGACAACTTCAAAAAACTCACAATGCCTCTTTCTAAATACCTTGGAATGTCTTCTTTCCAAAAATGGGTCATTTGGGGGGTATTTGTACTTTTCTGGCATGTTAGGGTCTGAAGAAATGATATAGGTCGTCAGTACTTCAGATGTGATCAAATTGATCAATTTTCAGTAATTGGTACCATAGCTTGTAGACCCTATAACTTTCACCCAGACTAAATAATAGCAAAACATTTTTTTTTTTTTACCAAAGACATGTAGCAGTATACATTTTAGGCCAAATGTATAAAGAAAAAAATTTTTTTGCAAAATGTTATAATAGAAATGAAGAAATAAACATTGTGTTTACAAAACTTTCGTTCTTTTTTCATTTATAGCGAAAAAAATTAAAACCGCAGAGGTGATCAAATACCACCAAAAGAAAGCTCTATTTGTGGGGAAAAAATGACAAAAATTTCATTTGGTTACAGTGTTGTATGACTGAGTTATTGTCATTCCAAATGTGAGAGCACCAAAAGCTGAAAATTGGTCTGGTTATTAAAGCGGAGGTTCACCCTATATATAAGCTCTCCCATGTGATCCAGCATACTGGCGTCAGCGCCAGTATGCTGTTTTTTTTTTTTTTTTAAATCCATCACTTACTGTATTATGGTGTATTTTAATTTCTATCCCCCGCGGTGGAAGGCTCTAGTATAGCGCGTCACATCTTACGAAAATACCCGATAAGGACTCGGGTAATCTCGGCGAAAATGCGGCGCCTGCGCACAGACCTAGGAGCTGACTGCGCAGGCGCCGTATTTCTCCGAGTCCTATTTCGGCGTTTTTCAGAGGGCGTGACGCGCCATAGCCGTAGGACTCGGAGAAATACGGCGCCTGCGCAGTCAGCTCCTAGGTCTGTGCGCAGGCGCCACATTTTCGCCGAGATTACCCGAGTCCTTATCGCGTATTTTCGTAAGATGTGACGCGCTATACTGGCGCCGTCCACCACGGGGGTAAGAGATTAAAATACACCATAATACAGTAAGTGATGAATTAAAAAAAAAAAAACAGCATACTGGTGCTGACACCAGTATGCTGGATCACATGGGAGGGCTTATATTTAGGGTGAACCACCTCTTTAAGGGTGTTTAGGTGCCCAGTGGTCAAGTGGGTAAAAAAACAATAATAATAATAAAAAAAAAAAAAACGAAGCCTTACAATCACTCTAATATGCCAAAAAATGTATTTGCAAAGAATACCCAATACAAGGAAATAAAAAATAAAACTGTATTTTTACTCGCACATTTGGATGATGAAAGTCAGCAGAGCTTCACTTCATTCATTGAGGTAAACTTCCCTTGCAAAGTGAACAGCCTACTTCCCTTGAGGGAATCAGTCTCAATGGTTGCAAGAGAGTTAACAGATGAATTCCACGCAGATGAAGCAACAGCAAATATAAAGCAGAGGGTTGGCCGTTCATGGCAGACTAGCCAATCAGCTGCCAGGCCTACGTTGTTGTATAGATAGCCGTGCAGGAAGCATGTGATTCACTTCTTGGGAGGTGAGGACTCAGGACTGAAGGCACGGTGTTGTGTGTGACACGGCTCAGCCAGAACCAAGTAGGTACAGGAAATGTTTTTGCTACATACTTGTTTTTCATTATACGTCACTGATTGTATGCCGCCCGGCCTCCCCCATACTGCCACTGACTTCAACCATCACCAGTATTGTAAATAGATCGAAGGCTTTTTATGGACTGCAGTAGGTAGTAGGGTCTGAATTGTAATAGGGCCAAAGGGAGATTTACTAAAACTGGAGCACTCAGAATCTGGTGTAGCTGTGCATATTAGCCAATTAGCTTCTAACTTCAGCGTGTTCAATTAAGCTTTGACCATTAGCCCTGGTTCACATTGGAGCGATTTGGCATGTCAAATCGCATGCCAAATCAGCGGCAATTGCCAGCAATCGCACTGTCTGAATTAGTATGACACCGCATTTGCAGCACCACACTGATTCCCAAAACTAGTTTCTGTACTACTTTTGGCGACTTCGGGTGCAATTTTTCCATAGATATCTGTGCAGCAACCCACACAGATGTCTCTGAAATCGCCCCCTGAAGTCGGGACTGACATGCGGGAATGAAATTGTGCGAGTTCAGCTGTCAGTGTGAACCGACACTTAGCCCTTTTTTACATTGATGCTACTTTGAAATCGCGCTATTTTACTTAAAGTAGCACGATTTTAAAATTGCAAGGTCGACTTGTCATGCGATTTGATCTCAAGTCCCATGACATTTGCGATTTGATCCCAAGTCGCATGACAAATCGTTCCAATGTGAACCTAGGCTAAGGTGAACATTAATCGCTCCAATGTGAACCTAGGCTAAGGCCGCGTACACACGACCAAATAAATCCGATCAAATCGGTCTGACAGATCGTTTTGATCGGATTTGTCTGCTGGGGTGTAAACACGATCAAACCAAAATCCCCGCCGGCAGACAGCGCGGTGACATGGCAGTGACATTGACGCCGCCACGTCATCGTCACCAGGAAGTAAAACACTTTTGCGCATGCGTCTAATCCATTCGACGCATGCGCGGGCAGATATGCCTGCTGGTAGCATTAGACCAGCGAAAGCACAGTGTATCAACAATTGCAGCCATTGCCATTTTGCCAAATACTTGCTTTCCCTCCTTTTTTTCAGCCTTAGTTAGGCCTCGTACACAACCGGTTTCCTCGACAGAATCCATCAAGAAACTTGGTGGCCAGGGGCGGACTGACAACTCATGGGGCCCTCGGGCAATAGAAAATTATGGGCCCCCGGGCTTACAGATGGCCACCACGCCAGGAGGCAATGCAGATGCGGGGAAGCTAAATCTCAGGATTTTCACATCAAAAGCATGTCGATTTCGGACATATCAGAGACAGATGTAAAAAAAACACTGATTTTTACATACTGTCCCTGGTTTTACCGAGCCTGGAAACCCTGATGGGGCCCCCTAGTGGCATGGGTCCCTCAGGCAGTGCCCAAGTGACTCAATGGTCAGTCCGCCCCTGTTGGTGGCAGTGTTTTTTGCCAAGGAAAACGGTCGTGTGTATGCTTTTCATCGACAAAACTGTCGAACTCCACGAGGAAAAAAGAGAACAAGTTCTCTTTTTCCTCCCACAGGATTCTCAATTTCCTTGTTGGGCTAGTTTTCGACGAGAAACACGTTGGTGTGTATGCTTAGAAACCGACGCACCTTCGGTAAAAGTAGCGTTCACAATGGAAATAGCACATTTGTCACACTGTAACAGACTGAAATGTGCAAATGTCTCTTACCAAACTTTTACCGAACACGCAGTAACATGAGATTAGCAAAGCAGCCCCAAGGGTTGTGCCAGTGGAATCGAACTTCCCCTGCCGTGGTACGTGTTGAAGTCACCTCGTTTGAGAACAAGGAGATTTGGTCTTGACAGTGTGTACGCAAAGACAGCTTGTCAAGTTTCTCGACAAGCCTAACAATGAACTAGTCGAGGAAAACGATGTGTTTTTTCCGACAAGTTCCTTGGTCGTGTGTACGAGGCCTTACATCTCAGTGCTGCTGGTCTCCTGCAGACTAAATGAAACATACCCACACCTTTTACCTTTGGTCATCTCACCCCTTTATAACCTTTAATAAAACACAGACAACCATTATCTTTGAATGGACGTAGGGGTCGGCCACAGCTTTATTTATTAAAATCAAACAACTTGTTAAACTTTATTAACCTTACAAAGGTTGCCCACAAGGGGGGGGAAGCAAACAGCCAGCCGCCGGCCTAAGCCGACGGGCATGATAGCCTTCCACCTCTCCTGTCCATGGCTTTTATCTCCTGTACCGCCAGCTGTGACTTAAAAGCACGATAGAAAAACATCCATACCAAAACCATTGAAAAAACAGGGGGCCCGTAAGGCCGATAACAGAACTTCCGTAATAAATATATCCATCAAGCCCGTCAATTGACGTGTTCCGTTTTTTTTTTTTTTTTTTTATTTATTAACATACCACTCCGAAGAGACCGTGGGGCGGGAGGGCGGGAAGTTTTCTCTGCTGGCGCTGACAGGTAAGAGGAAGTGGGGAGGGGTATCCCCCTCCTATTAACACCTCTGTCCTGCTAAGCCACCCCCCAGCCTGAACACTATTGGACCCTGCCCCCCCGGCCTATGGGGGAGCCCCATTATTCACTAAGGGGAGGGGAAGGGGTGAGCTGATTAACCCTTTCTGCCACCTCCCCAGCCTCCTCATTTAGTCCGTGGCACCTAGGCCTAATTGGCCCGGTGCCACCCAGACTAAATGAAACATACCCACACCTTTTACCTTTGGTCATCTCACCCCTTTATAACCTTTAATAAAACACAGACAACCATTATCTTTGAATGGACGTAGGGGTCGGCCACAGCTTTATTTATTAAAATCAAACAACTTGTTAAACTTTATTAACCTTACAAAGGTTGCCCACAAGGGGGGGGAAGCAAACAGCCAGCCGCCGGCCTAAGCCGACGGGCATGATAGCCTTCCACCTCTCCTGTCCATGGCTTTTATCTCCTGTACCGCCACAGGAGGAGCTCACTCCCCTAGACTGAGCTCCGACCCCCACCCAAAATATATAGGGCCTGCTCAATACCGTCCTGGAGGCCAGACAAAAATATATCAAGCCCGATGTCGTTGAGGTGAACGCCATCCTGACTCATAAGCCTCCTGTTATCCCCTTCCAACTGCCTATGCCGAACCACCACCCCGGACCTGGCTCTGACATATCGGGACATACGTGAGTTAATGGTCCTACGCGCTCTCTCTATGCCCACTGCTTCCCTGTCCTCCTGCCATGTTACCCGAGGGACAATCTCCGACCACACAATTATAATTTCGGAAAAGAGAAAAACCATCCGTTCAAGATCCATACGCATGAGTATGAGTATTTCCGGAACTCGCAGAGAACGAATGTCGTTCCCACCCGCGTGGACCACTAACACCACCGGCGTCCGAGACACACCGGCAATCTGAAAAACTTCCATGAGAATCCGGGACCAAGGGAGACCCCCAATACCTCTCCAATGTACTTCCACCGGAAATCCCAGGGACCTGCCGCCCGGCCGGCAGATGGCCCTCTGTGCGGCCCGATGAATGTAGGAGTGCCCCACCACGTGCACCACCGGAGCACGAGGACCTGAAAAAGGAGAAAAGGATTACAGCAACAATTCCGGGCGAACGTAGCCCGCATAACAACCCGATCTCCACCGACCGATTCTCTGAATGTCGCCCACCGACAACCCAGCCCTGGCCGCTTCCGTGGCCGCACCAATTCTAAAGGAATGCGTGCCAAAATCCCCAGGCGGGACTCCCGCCGCCGTTAGACACTTCCTGAACACTGAACTAAATTGATATCGCGTAAGAGGGGCCCCCGAAGCATGTACCAAGAACTTCTCCCCAACAGGACTCACCTTCTGGAACTCCATCACCATGGCAACCGGACAAAGAGGACCTCTCACTGCCCCAAGGCGTAGCCAACAACCCTCGCCCAACTGATCCGTCTTGGACCTTCTAATCCTAACCTGGACCACCCCGTTGGCCAGCAAAACATCCTCCCTGAAAAGGCCCCCAGCCCCGCTAGCCGAGGCCGGTACCAGTTCACTAACCCTTAACGCGCCGAAAAAAGCCAGGCAAAAAGCCGTGGAAAAAAGAAGACCTTCGTAAGAAGAGGAGCACACGCCCTGGGTTACCCTGACTAAAGAATCCAGCAAGGCAAAGGAAACCGGACGCCTGCTGTCCTTACGCGCGTGAACCTTCCGCCAACCCCTTAAAGCCTGTAAGATGCCAAAGTGTTTTGTACAATCCTGCCAGCTATGCAATTTTAAATAAAAACCAACACCCCCCAAACGGCGTCGCGCCACCGCGGCGGAACAACCAGCAAGCTCCAAACTTAAAAGGTAGTCGATTGTGACCTGAAAACGGACGTTCTCACCTGAGGCCACGTTCCTGCTACCCGCCACCCCCAACCAGGCCTTCCATGCCTTACCGTGATTGGACCAAGTGGCCGGAGTCACCGAAGATGCGATGAGCGGCATCAGGTTCATCACACCAGGGTCCAAAGGAATTGCGGGCAGGGCAGGCCCTCCAGAGCCGCCCCCGGGCACAGCGTCCGGAACTCCTGGAAACGGAAACGGGACAAAACATCAGCTACCACATTGTCAACCCCGGGAACGTGCCGAGACCTGAACCATATATTAAACTCTAGACACCTGAGAACCAGGTGACGGAGGAGGGCCAGGACTGGGAGGGAGGAAGAGGACAAACCGTTAATACAATGAACCACACTGCTATTGTCTGTCCAAAAACAAACCTTCTTATCCCTGAGCTTATCTCCCCAAAGCTCAACCGCCACCACGATGGGAAAAAGCTCAAGGAGAGTCAGGTTACGACACAGCCCCTTATCTCGCCACGATTGTGGCCACAATTCCGCGCTCCAGACGGATCCGAGTATAGCCCCGTAGCCCAACGATCCGGCCGCATCGGTGAACAAAGCCAACTCTTGGTTGCACACCTCATCAGATAGAAAACACGTACGACCGTTGTAGCGCCGCAGAAATTCTCGCCATACTAACAGGTCCGCTTTTAGGGACGCAGTCAGACGGATATGGTGCTCGGGCCTCTTGGCCCCTTTTGTAGCCAATGAGAGCCGACGCGAAAAAACCCGACCCATGGGCATGATGCGACATGCGAAAACCAGAAGACCCAAGAGCGACTGCATCTGACGTAACGTAACCTTCCGCGCTCCGCAAAAACCGTCAACCAAACTCGAAATTTTTTGGAGCTTGACCGCCGGCAGCCTAAAGACCATCTCAAGCGAATCAATTTCAATGCCCAAAAAAGACAGCCTGGTGGTTGGACCCTCCGTCTTTTCGGCGGAAAGCGGAACACCGAACCTGCTCATCAGGGCACAGAAAGAATCTAACAAAAAATTTACAAGTGGGGGACTCACCCTGGGCCAAGAACAGAAAATCATCCAAATAATGAATAATAGATCTGTATCCCGAGTCACGTCGCGCTGCCCATTCCAAAAAAGAACTAAACATTTCAAAATAGTGGCACGATATGGAGCACCCCATTGGCAAACAGGTATCGTAGTAAAACAAGCCATCTACGCAGCAACCCAGAAGATGGTAGCAATCCGGGTGCACAGGCAACAACCTAAAGGCAGATTCAATATCCGTTTTTGCCATAAGGGCGCCCCGACCGGCTCGCCGGACCAACAGCACCGCCTTATCAAAAGAGACATAGGAAACCGATGCCTCTTCCTTGGAGATGCCGTCGTTGACCGATGAGCCCCTCGGGTAAGATAAATGGTGGATTAGGCGAAACTTACCACTGTCTTTTTTGGGAACCACACCCAAAGGGTAAACCCTCAAGTTGTAGAATGGGGGAGAAGAAAACGGGCCCTCGATCCGACCCAAATTAACCTCTTTACCTACCTTGTCCCGAAGAGCCTCCGGATAAAGCGCAGCGGAGCGCAAATTACCGGCCAGTTGAGGGGACGCTGAAGGAACAAAGGGGATAAAAAAACCAAACAAAAAACCTATGCGCAGTTGCTCCCCTTCCGACCTATTGGGGTAGCGCTCTAGCCAGGGCAACATCTCGTCCACGTTCACTGGCGTCTTTCCCATCAGCGGGTGCTCCGCCCCTGTGTGCGGGTTTTGCACCGCGGGGGCAACGGACTGCCCCGTGGGAGCCCCCACAGGAAGAGCACTCATGCTTAAATTTGCATAACCCGAAAAACTTACAGTGGCCCTCGTTAAAGAGCCAGCAATTACCGGGTCTCTTAGCGGCCGCTGTGCCCTGCTGAACTGCAGAGGACGCAGCGGCCACCCCAGGAAAGGGGGTCTGTCTCTGTGCCATCATAAGGCGAAGCCAAACGTCCGTGGCCTTACAGCCCCACCCTACGTCGGGCTGCAAGGCCAAACGCCGTCGAAACTCCTCATCGTATTTCCACCAGGCACTACCGCCGTGGGATTTGTACGCATTATATATCGAATCCAAATAGATGAATAGTTCCGAGCAACGCTCGGGATGCTTTTCTCCCATTATACCACCCAACACCGCGAAGGCCTGAAGCCAGTTACCAATTGTCCTGGCCACGCGGGGCCTGCGCTCAGCCGACCTATCCATAAAAGGCTTGCGCTCCCTGTCAATCGTGTGTTGGTCCACAGATACTAGGGACCAGATATCCACGTACCTATTCTCCCATATTTTTTGCCTAACGTCATCACTAACATGTGAGCCCAACGGACTTATCCCACAGAAGAAGGATTCCTTATGCACGCTAGCTCTTGGCGGAGATGGGGCCCGTGTGCTCGGGATAGTCGAGACTGCCCCTTGAGGGCCGGACTCCAGCTGCGTCAATAAGGCCTTAAGGGCCGGCACCAACACCTGTGACCCACCCCCAGCACCCCAGGCCCCAGCGTAGTCAAACTCACCAACCACGGCAGAAGACGGAAAAGGAGGCGTTGCTGAGGAAATCGCGGACGACGTCATCACCGGAGGAGCTGGCACTGGAGTGCGCGGAGGCTGAACCGACATCGATGGGGGTTCCCCTGGGACGGGAGCATCCATGGGAATAGAACAGGAGGCAGGCGCGCCGGACCTATCGTCCGCGCGAGAAGGCAGCCTAGAGCGCCCCAAGGATCCACGCCTGGGCCCATGTCGTCCCTCCCTGCCCCTGGGGGTCCTGGAGCGGCTACGGGAGGAGGATGGGGACCTCCAGCGGGAGGATCTAGAGCGCCTGGATCTACTGCGGCGCCTACGTGACCTATGGCGGCGACTCCTGCTATGTCTATGACACCTCCCCGAGCTGCGAGACGACGATCTGGAAAAAGACCGCGTATCTCGCCTACGGGAGTGATCACGCCTGTCACCCGCGGCGCGGGGGTGCTCATGAACGGGGGTAAATAACAGGGGGGAGGAAGGACCCGCACCTTCTTCCCCAGCATCTACAAAAACCGACGCTGGGGGCTCCGCTAAGGTGTGCTGGGCAGGATGCATATCTAAAGCCTGCCCAGCAGTGACAGAGGGGACAGCAGTGGACACTAAGCCAGCCTCCTCTGTAGCAGAGGAGCTGGAACCACCTGGGGCGCTGGCATTGCCCATGGTCTCAAACTGAATGAGGGGGAATCCAGATCTGTCCCCAGCAACTCGGCAGGGGAGTGAGGGAAGGACACGAGGCGAGCCTGCAGAGGAAAGGGGCGGAGCTACTACGTCATCGCGCGCGCGCGGGCGTCGGCGCCGCCCCTACCCCCTCCCCTACCCGCCCCCACCGTCGCAGAGTTCCCACGGCGCTGTGAAGCCCTTATGGGGCTTGGGCTCAAACGATCCGGCGGCCTGATGGCCCTGCGAGGGGCCCGCCGACCCCCCCCATCGGTACCCGAGACGCCGCGCGGCGAGCGGGACGGTCCGGGCGCTCCCGGGTCGGCGGCGACACGGGCCAGGAAGCCGCCATCGGACCGCAACCGCTCCCGGAGCATTCTTACCAGCTCGTCAGCCATCCTCAGCCAAGTTTTCTCTGCTGGCGCTGACAGGTAAGAGGAAGTGGGGAGGGGTATCCCCCTCCTATTAACACCTCTGTCCTGCTAAGCCACCCCCCAGCCTGAACACTATTGGACCCTGCCCCCCCGGCCTATGGGGGAGCCCCATTATTCACTAAGGGGAGGGGAAGGGGTGAGCTGATTAACCCTTTCTGCCACCTCCCCAGCCTCCTCATTTAGTCCGTGGCACCTAGGCCTAATTGGCCCGGTGCCACCCAGTCTCACTCTCTTGGCAGCCACATCATGTCTACAAGCACTTGGGTTGAACAATAAAAATCTAACAGATTCCTCTATCCTCCTCACTAAACCGTGCAGATGGATGAAAATCCCGCTAAGGCTATGGAGTTCTGACACCTGGCGGCTGCCAGAATATGGTGGGTGCTGCCAAACTCTAAGGTCTGCACTCTCACACCTGCCTGCCTAAGCGGTGGACATTCTGCCACTAACTGACACATTTTGGGATCCAGTGACACCAATACAGTGATCAGTGCTAGAAATAGTACTGTACTAATGACACTGACTGGGAAGGGGTTAAACATATAGGGTGATCAATGTGTTAAATATGTGCCTAGCCAGTGTTTCACTATACTGTGGGAGGTGTTTTTACTAGGGGAAGAGATCGCGTTTATTCCCTGCTTTGCAGGGTCACAAGCTCCATCTTTTCCCCCGGTCAAAATGTGATCTGCCTTGTTTACCTAGGCAGATCACAGTCCTGTCTCTGTCCATGGGTTGGCGGGTGCTGTCAGAAAATTGATTACCCAGCACTTGCTGCTCAGCTTTTGCTGTGTGTAAGGACAGTGAAAGCAAGCTTCCAGGAGCACTCATGCACTCTACAGTTTTAGTAAATCAACCCCATTGTGCGTCTCTGCACATTAGCTGAAGTCTTTTTCCTTTCCTTGTTGTGTATTTTTTCGGCAGTACAAGGAGTCCTGATTTCCTTATCTCTGCCCCATGCCCTGTCTTTAAGTGAAAGTCTGGAAATAAATATTTGCAGGTATGTGAAGAGTTATAAAGATACGGAGTGACAGGCGTAAGTAGGAGGGTGTGGTAAGAATCAATGTATGTTTTACATGCACAATGTAAACAGACCTAGATATATAGCCAGTATGGTAACTAGGTGATTAGCACTGACGTTGTTGCACTGGTGTCCTAGACTGAGTTCCCACCAGGGACATCTTAATGAATTGTATGCACTATATGGCCAAAAGTATGTGGTCAGCCATACACTTTATTTAGTTCATGTTCTTCCAGGGAGGGGTACTCTTTAAAGGTATGTTGCATAATTAGTCTGGTTGGAAAAACTACACAAGTCCATCTACAGTAGTTCAACCCATAGAACCTTATAAAGAGGAACTCTTAAGGCCCCAAAATGCTGGAACCCACCCCCCAGCAAGGCCATCTTTAAAAATTCATTATGTGTGCAGATTGCCTGGCCCTCATGACCCTGCAGAGGCCTGCAGCACACGTTAAGGTCCAGGAGCCTCCATACCTGTTGCATCTTTGCTCATGCGCAAAGATGTGCTGCAGATCTCTGTCAGGTCCTGAGGCTCTCTATCACATCTGTGCACATGTGGAATGCAGGCGTGGAGCCTAATCCCCCCCCCCCCCAGTGTATACCCTCTTGAATCCCTTCCAGTGTATCCTGTGTGCAATAAAAGGGACGGAGGCCTGAACCCAAGGGGCATAGGGGTTTTCTTACTTCTGTTCTGTTGGTTGGGTTCCAGACGGTTTGTTTTGGCCTGACCCGTTCGCTGTCGTTACTGGAGTCTTGTTCCCCAGTAATATGCTGAGGTCGGAGTTCCCACTGCCTAGGAGGATTGCTGGAACCCGCAGACCTTCCTGAAGATACCATCCATTAGCTCTGCCGAGATGACTCTTTCCTATGCTGGGGCAGCCACGAGCCTAAAGTTAGGGATAAGGGATGTTGGAGAAATGACCACTTTATTTAAGACGGTTGTCTGTATTTGTCGTCAATGTTCGTTTATTCAATAAAGAATTTGAACCTTTGCCTTGTCTAAAGTTACTTAAATGGTGTAATGCAAGTAACTGCCACTTAGTTACAGCTCGGGTCACTAGACACTTTAGGGTATGAAGATAACAGTGCTAGAGTTCATACAGTGAAGATGCAAGAGGTTACCAAGGGTAATGAAGGTCTCTCTAGCAGCCTGTTGTAAGCATGTACATGTGACAGGTGAGAGAAACTCTTGCAGCGAGGGATTGTCGGTGACCATGAACAGGCAGAGACAGAAAATGCAATTAAAATCACACCTTTAATGTAATAGTAAAAATAAATACAGATCAAGAATGTAGTCAAAAACGGAAGCCGGGTTAGGAAGCCAAAACAGGTAATCAGATGAGCCAGGATCAAGAAGCCAGGAGTCAGTGTTGTTGGAAGCCAAAGATCAGGATCAGAAACCAGAAGAAATGTCAGCCAGGCAAAGTCATAACAGGAACACAGCTGAGACACACAGAAGATGTTGACCAGGCGAAGGCACAGAGTGAATGAGCAAGGCAATTTAAATAGCAAAAAGGGGCTGGCTGTACGCTGGACTAATGATACAGCTAATGGTAACCAGATGAGTCACTGTGGAAATAATAAGTGGCTGGTAATTAACTAACAGCTGAGCTTTGCGTACTGAGAAAAGAGCTGCTAGAAGCTTAGCCCTGACAGGGAGATATTGCCGGCACTCCTCCAGCAGCAATCCATCTCCTATAGCAACGGGGGCAGATCTGCACCGCCGGGGCACTCATCCTGTACACAAGTATGAAAGAGAGAGTTAGGTGAAGTGTATGCCTGGAGTCCACACTGTGCACGGTGGGACCCCATATTGTTACTGGAAGTGAGGTAGTGGTGACACGATGGACAGGTGGAAGGGCAAGATCTCTGTGTGTCCCTCCTAATTGCAAAAGTGATCGTAGTTATGTATAGCAACATTGAAAGCGTTTATTAGCGATCAGTCAGTTGTTTCAGTAAGGCCTAGTCATAGTGCTTGGCGTAGACCAGAAGAACCCTTCCCTGGGTGGGCCTCTCATGTGAACTTTTTTTGGCGCCCAATGAGGAGGGAAACAAGGAGGACATGATGATCAACTGCAACTCATCTAGCCCTTACAAATTAATTATTTACAGGTTTCTATTGATCGCAGTCCATCTTCATCAGTCATCAATGTGGACATTGATCCATCAAAGTAAACTTCCCTAGCTTGACACATACTGCTGCTCAAGATGTGTGAGTGTCTGTATTACTTTCTATTTATTTACTTATGTTACTTTGCTGCAATGCACCGTGGCCAATGAATCTTCCATGCAGGTAACTGCATATTGTCCATAGTTTTTTATGGAAGTCACTGCACACTGTCCATGGAGTATCTGCATGGGTGCATTGCAGCAAAATAACATCAGTAGATAACTAGAAAGTAGTAGAGGTACTCGCAGGTCTTGAGCAGGAGCATGTGTCCAAACAAACAACCATACAGTTACAATACAATTTAATACTTGAGGGTTAGGAAGGGCGTGCTCATGAGGGCTTACAATATAAATGGTAATTAAATTATATAATTGACCGATAAAATACAGTAAGGATATTAGCATGTTTATTTTTCCTATTAGATAAGAATGGGGTATGCTGAGGACCATTTTTACGATGACTACTTACGGAGAAACCTTCATTTGCTGAATCGTATAAAAGTCAATGAGATGCTGAATCAGTTAAGAGGAACCTTTACCATCTCCAATGGGGTAAGAACCAATTCTACTTATTTAAATGCTATATATCATGCTGGGCTGTTGAAACTGTAATGAGAACAGTCTTATATAGACAAGCAGCCCTACTCTCTTCCACTGAGCCTCTTCCAGTGACTCACTTACTGTGACTTGAGCAGATTATAATGCTCTTTCAAGCTCTCAATGCTCTCTGTGTTTCAACACTTGTGCATCCTCCAAACCTATGTCCCCCAAGATAGTTGGCTGCTATCCAGTAACTCGCATCTCTCTCTGTATTGATGGCATAGTTAAGGGAAAGATAGATTATTTTTAAATCTGCGTTGGTGCAAAAACCTAAAGCGAAATACCATGTAAACAAAAAATGTGCAAGTAAAACGCACTAAAAAGTAAGGGTGTGCTTTAGTCTACCCTCTGAAGGGCTAGGACCTCTACGCTGATCCCCCGTGGTGCAAGGCTCCTGACAGGGACAAAGGGTTTCCAAAAAAGTACAGATACTTTTTTTCCCAAGTACTCATCGATACCGATTTACGATGTGTTTTTTTTTATGTTATGTGACCGTTTTCAAACCTGGTGGCACTGATATGCAGCATATATGAGCACTGAGAAGGGGCACTGATTAAGCATTACTGATAGGTGGCACTGATTGGCTGACACTGAATGATGAGCACTGATGGGTGGCACTGATTATGCAGCATTGATGAGCACTGATAGGTGGCACACACATGGCTGGGCACCAATAGGTGGCACACACTGATGGCTGGCAGTGGCACTGGCTGGATGGCACTAACAGATGTCACTGATGGCTGGCATTTATAGGCAGGAGAATGAGGAGAGGATTTATTTTTCTATGCCGCCTCTGCGACATCCATCTTGGTACACCCTGCACTCGGCCTCAATAAAGCAGCAGCCGACATCTTGTTATACCCAGCCCGAACTACATGTGCTGGGTGTAACAAGTTGTCCGCTGCTGGCATACTGTGGCCAAGTGCAGGGTGTACCAAGATGGGCGTCGCAGATTTCCAAGCACTTAAAGTGTACCGGTGTAGTAAAGAAACATTGGCGCGTGCAGAAGCTCAACCGCATGACTTCTTGTGCGGCTACGTCACAAAACAGCTTGTCAGGGATCTGCCGTTGGTTCCGGCGTGAGCGCATGGGCACGCATATCACTGCACCAGCCCAGCAACACCAGCTGCCTTTATCTGTGCGCCAGAGCGCGTCTTGTGCGCGCACAGCACACGCGCAGCGGGAGCGCGCACGATTGGTGCTAAATACGCTTTAAAAGCCAGCAGACTACAGAAGCTCCTTGCTGTCTGATCTGCAGCGTGTGTGTGATTATCCTGTTACCTTGTTGAACCTGTACTGACCCGGCTCCGTCTGACCATCTGAACTTCTCCAGCCCAACCCTTGGCCCACCTTGACCTTGCCTGCCATATACCTACCGTTGCCAGACCTCCTGCCTGAAACTTGACTACGATTTTGCCTATGAGACCCCCTGCCTGACTAAGTGTTTTACCCGGCCTGCCTGACCCGCTACTGCCTGATCCACGCTGTACTAACGCGGCTTTCTTACTTAGCACCTGCTGTCGCTGTTCCAAGCTCCTGTACCAGCTCCAGAGTCGCTGACTCTCTTCCTCTGCAACAGCCGTCCACTGCTCCAGCCGCCCGGAAGGACCAGCATCCTGTGCCTGATTACTGCCATCATCCAGGCACTTCTACCCTGCTGCGCTCCCGAGCCCGCTGTCCCCAATCTAGCACCTTCTGAGCCAGAGTTGTAAGAGAGGCCTCCTCCTGCGACTAGGCTCTGACGACTAGGTACATTCTCGTACTTAACACAGCTGATCTCGGGGCTTCACCAGTCACCCAGGGTCTGCATTTGAGGGGCACAAGTGGCTGCATATACTGGGCACAAGTGGCTGCATATGACAGGCACAGTGAGGCTGCAATTGATTAGGATTGGTGGGGGGTTTCAGTATTTTTCAGTTTGTTTAGGCCCCCCAAGCACCTGCCGCCACTGTCACGTGATATAAACAGTGCTAAGTTTCAAGGGGGCCCGCCCCCCTTCTCCAAAACAGGTTAGGGGCAGGGACGGAGGCCGTGCTGCCGATTTATGTAATTGAGCAACTCGCACCACCTCCGCCCGCCTGCTCGAGTCTATTAGTCTCCTCGACTGAAATGAGCATCTGCTCATGCGTGATATAGGTGCGGTGGAGCCCCATGACGTAGCCGCACAGGAAGTGATGCCGTCAAGCTTCTGCAATAATCAAGGCTTTTTTTACTACCCAACGGCAACGCCTAAAAACTCGCGCTCTGGCCCTCTACGCCCTTCCCAGGTATCAGCAAAGACATCGGGAGCAAATGCTCGGTATTGGTACCGATACTAGTGTCGGTATCGGGACAACCCTAGTTTCCACGATAAACAAGAAAAGAAAAACTGCACAAAGGAAAAAATAAAAAAAAGGGGCGAGCAGCCAACACTCCATCTGAGTGATACCCTCGCTGCCAGGTTGGTGTGAGAGGCCTGTCCAGATACACTACACCTACTCCGGCTGGAGTGGCGACGAAAGCAAAGTGTCGTTTGAAGCAGGACTGCTTCTGTTACTCGTAGGCCTGAATCTGTTACTTTTCTCCTCATCCATCTTCTCTTATTCACCTCAAGTTTATTGTTTTACCGTGTTGGGTAAAATAAAGCGGGGACATCTGCTGTTTGGACATTCCATCGCTGCTGCTCTCTTCTACTGCCCTAGACATCGAGGCTATAGAGGTAACAGTAACAGGCTGACCCAAATCTAACCAGCAGCTCCTGCGGGGGTGTGCTACATATGGCTGTGTGTATTTTGTCCTGCAGGAGCAAACAGGCAATGCCCTGTGCAAGCTCCAAGTTGATTTGGTTGAAGCTAACATCAGGCCCAATCCTTACATGACAGCAATTGCACCTAGAGATTGCTTTTTGAGACACCCAGCACTGCATCATTGAGACAGTCACATGATTGCCCCTGGTAGCTAATTAGAGAGGTGGGAGAGCAAATGCATTTTGGAATAAAACGTGTCTGGTTATATTTTCTCTTCAAGGAGCAACTAGAGAGACATTTGGATAGAGAAGGCAATACAAACACAGTGTTTAATTTTCTGAATGACCTGAGAAGGAGAGACAATTGGGTGAACCATTTTTTACAAGCCCTGTGGAACTGTGAGCATCGTGAACTGTATTATACGCTTCGGGATGAGTACAGGTTGTTTAGACCTAAAAGTGGTAAGTAAAACCTATTCAATCAAAATTGTACTATGGGGTATGCTGGGTGTGATGCTAAATTGTAATTACGGGGTACAACTACTTCTGGGCCAATGAGGATATGGGGCCTACCAACACTGTTCCTTCACTTGTTTACTATCTGTCTACTCGCATTACATCCTGTGCAGAAGCACCCTTAGGTCGGTGGACCAAACATCCAGAACAGAAAGGAGAGGGAAGAAAAGTTAGGAAAAGGGTTATCCTCTGTCTGAAAGTGCTGCCCCCTCTAAATCTGCCTTTCTAAGTACTGGCCCCCAAGTGCCATTATGATAAATACAGTCCTTCTGCTTCTGCTTATTTCTATTTAAAAATACTACTGATCTGACCACAGATTTTTTTTTTTTGCCAATGACCTGGAACAAGCATGTTTACACAGAACTCTTGACCTGCATACTTGTATCAGGGATGCCGAGTATTGGGGCAGCATGACGGCCAGGTTGCTAGAATTTTTAAACCAGTTTCCTTTAATAGTTAAAACTGGAAACTTTGATGATCATAATTGATTCACGAAATTGTTTGGATCTATTGTAATTGTATATTTACATACTGTAGTTCCCCACCGTCCCAGATTTCCAGGGACTGTCACTGATAATTTTGGTATTATCCCCCTCTTTCCTCCTCATGTGTCCCTCTAAAACTTTCATCCAAATTCTAAATTGCTCAATTTGTAGATTTTTCAAAAGCCAATATAAAAGAATAGTGGAGGTTAAAAAAAAAAAAAAAGCACTTGCGGGTTTAACTAATATTTTTTGAATAATTCTCATTTTAAAGGGGTGTTCCAGCCAATTTTTATGTTAATTAAAAGTCAGCAGCTACACCTTTCACCATCAAAAGGTGTAGCTGCTGGCTTTTAATAAACACACACTTACCTGTTCCAGCGGCGCGCCGGCCGGGGCTCCGCTCCTCTCCCACCCTCCCTGGCCGGCGTCTTCATTGTAACTGTGGGCACCCGGCCGTGACAGCTTTCGGCTTCACGGCCGGGCATCCACTGCGCATGCGCGAGCAGCACTGCGCATGCACGCGCGGCGTGGCCTGGCGTTGCGCCTGTCCGATTGGAGAGACGATTTCCTAGGACCTGTGACGTGTCCTAGGCGATAGCCTACAGGGAGGGGCTGAAGATAGGCGATTAAGCTAATCGCCTAACCAGCCCCTCGGCAGAAGGAGGAAGTGGGACAGGAAGTCCCACTCCTCCTGAAAGCCCCCACTCCCCCCCCAAAAAAAAATTACATGCCAAATGTGGCATGTAAGGGGGTGAGGAGTGGGTTAAGCGGAAGAAACCATGTGGAAATCTTGACTTTGCTCAACTCTGGGCACATAGGGGTAGATTCAGGTAGAATAGCCTATCTTTAGGCATGCCTAGCGTCTGGTATTTACACTAACCTGTCGCAACTTTTTCAGGCAAGTGCTTTATTCTCAAAGCACTTGCCTGTAAAGTTGAGGCGGCGCAACGTAAATGACCCGGCCGAATTCAAATTCGGCGGGTAGGGGGCGTGTATTTAAATGAAGCGCGTCCCCGCGCCGAACGAACTGCGCATGTGCAAGCCGTGAATTGATCCCAGTGCGCATGCTCCAAATCTCGACGTCAATTCGATGTGTAAACGACGTGAACGGCACTTACGCAAAGCCCTATTCAAGAACGTTTTACGTAAACGACGTGAAAAAAAACGCCGGCACGCCGTCCATACTTAACATTGCCTGTGCCTCATATAGCAGGAAAAACATTACGACGGTACTACGCTAACGCAAACGATGTAAAAATAGCACCGGCCGGGCGTATGTTCGGGAATCGGCGTATAGGCTCATTTGCATATTTTAGACGGGAACGCCACCTAGCGGCCAGCCTAAAATATGAAAATAAGATTAGACAGCGTAAGAGACTTATGCATGTCTGATCTAAGGAAAATCTATGCTAAACTGATTTTATGAATCGCTGGCATAGATTGGAGGCCTAAAACGCAGAGATAAGACGGCTTATCTGGAGATAAGCCGACATATTTTCTACCTGAATCTTTTTACGCGGCCGTACCTGAATCTAGCCCATTCACTTTAAGCTAGATCTAAAAAGTGTATAGAAGACCTCATAGGGTGCTATAAGGTGAACCGACAATCTGTACACTGTGTCATTTGATATGTAGGCAATAAAGATTTGTGTCGGAGAGCATACTTAGTGGCTGGCTTTACTTTTTATGGAACACTCCTATAGGCTGTGCTGGACCATGTTTTATTGAAAGTTCTGCCTTGTGTTTTTGAAAGGTTCGAAGTCAATAGACCTCCTTGCTTTTTTTGTTTGTTTTTAACTTCTCCAGCCAAGTGTATATATTTGTATACTTTCAGTTTGGGAACCTCCTCCTCCTCCCTACTCATCTCATTCCCTACCACCCAATCCTTATGACAATCCTCAATTGGACAGTCCACGAGGTTACACAAGTCTTCCAATTCAGTTGAATCCCAGCTCTCTGGAACCACAGCCAGGTGCTCCAGTAGCGCCATCTTCCAGCTGGGTCCAGCCCCAAGAAAGCAGTGATCCATCCACCCGACCTAGGGTTTCAATTCCAATAGCATTTGCAGAATCACAGGCTTTACCATATGCTGTTACACGGCCTGATGAAGTGGACACCAGGACATCAGCAGATGGCATATCTAAGACACCGGTACCAGAAACGTCACCCTCTCCACCATTTCCGGAAAGCAATGGCGTTTTAAGTGAGGTGAGTCCTTTTCAAGTTCTTTTTGCAATAAAGTATGTCTAAAGCCTTAACTTCTTTCAGATTTGGATTAGAAAATAGAGTAGAAAAAAGTTAAAACCTGCAATGTTTTTTTTGTTTTTTCCCCTCTTTGTCTTATTGGTGTATTTTCCTTCACTTTCTGTCTCTAGACACAACAGGGCTTTAGTGGAGATCACTCTGACATAGTGGAATTTCCCTCTTAGACAGTTGTCATCTTACCAAGGGTCCCCATTAAAAAAAAAAAATTCTCCTACTGAGCTAGAATTTGGGATTTTTCCCTCCCTTTTAGTTCCGTGACAATGGTCTTTAGGACAAATAAACAGAATGGGGTAGATTCACATAGAGATCCGACGGTGTATCTACTGATACACCGTCGGATCTGTGAGATCCGACGTTCGGATCTATGCGGCTGATTCCTCGAATCAGGTTCCGCATAGATCTCCCTTAGAGCCGACTGGTGTAAGTGAGTTACACTGTCGGATCTTAGGCTGCATTCTCCCGCCGTCCGCTAGGTGGCACTTCTTTTTTTCTACGCGACGAATATGCAAATAAGGAGAACCGCCGATTCAGAACCGAACGCCCGGCCGTCGCTTTTTTTTTACGTCGTTTGCGTTCGGCTTTTTCCGGCGGATCGTTACCCCTGCTATATGCGGGGTAAGTGCGGCGGATCCTATGTTAAGTATGGCCGTCGTTCCCGCGTCGAGTTTTGAATTTTTTACGTAAGTCGTCCTGGAATAGGGGCATACGTTAATTGCGTTAACGTCAAACAATGATGTCCTTGCGACGTCATTTAAAGCAATGCACGCTGGGAAATTTAGCCGGCGGCGCATGCGCAGTACGATCGGCGTGGGGACGCGTGTGATTTAAATAGTAAACTCCCCCTGGCCGTGGAATTTGCATTCCGCTGGGGGATTTACGATCCGCCAGGGCTACTTACGAGGCAAGTGCTTTCTGAATACAGCACTTGCCTCAAAAACTGGCGCAGGCGGATCGTAAAAAAGATAGATCACGTGGATCAAAAGATCCGCTGATCTACATGAATCTACCCCATGAGTCTACCCATGGAGGTGCTAACTCTTCCCAACACTATCCAAAACTAAATTAAAATGTTTGGTATATACAATACCATCAAAGAATATCTCTGCTGCCTAAAACTCTGGTCCGTGCCCTTCGCCAGCCTCAGGAGCTCACCCCCACACCTTTGAACTCCACACAAGTGGTGACAGGTTGCACTCGGGGTTGCACTGCGGGGGAATGGAGTGGAGCATTGCGGGGGAATGGAGTGGAGCATTGCGGGGGAATGGAGTGGAGCATTGCGGGGGAATGGAGTGGAGCATTGCGGGGGAATGGAGTGGAGCATTGCGGGGGAATGGAGTGGAGCATTGCGGGGGAATGGAGTGGAGCATGGCGGGAGACAGGAGCGGCGCATGGCGGGAGACAGGAGCGGCGCATGGCGGGAGACAGGAGCGGCGCATGGCGGGAGACAGGAGCGGCGCATGGCGGGAGACAGGAGCGGCGCATGGCGGGAGACAGGAGCGGCGCATTGCGAGGGACAGGAGTGGAGTGCGGCGGGGGAACGGAGCGGAGCATGGTGGGAGACAGGAGTGGTACATTGAGGGGGACAGGAGTGGAGTGCAGCGGGGGAACGGAGCGGAGCATGGCAGTGTACCGGAGCGGTACATGGAGGGGGACAGAAGCGGCGCGTGGCGGGGGACAGTACATGGAGGGGGACAAGAGCGGTACATAGAGGGGGACTGGAGCAGAGCACGGCGGGGAACAGAGCATGGCAGTGTACTGGAGCGGTACATGGAGGGGGACAGAAACGGAGAGCGTGGCGGGGGACAGGAGCAGAGCACGGCAGGGGACCGGAGTGGTACATGGAGGGGGACAGGAGAACCACTGACTGCCCAAGTATCGGATTAGGCATCGGAGCATTTGCCCGAGTATTGTAGCACACCACAGCGCATGGTATGTGCTTAGTGGTGCAGAATTTGTTGTGTCTTCAGTATAATGCATTGGGGTGCCGTTCACAATGAATAGCACTGCAGCACACCGAACATAGAGCAAGCACGCTGCAGGATTGCATGTTTTGAATGGGCTCTTAATTATTTCAGTTCTCCTTTAGCTGAATGTGTGTTCCTTTTTAAATCCTTTTTTATATTTTAATTTAGGCTACTAATCCTACAGAGCAGTATCCATCTGCTGCTTCTTCCCTCCCTGCAAGACATGACATTGCAATGAGACACCCACTCCAGGAAAAGTCAGAGAATCCAGAGGTAAGATCTGAATAACAAGGACATGTCAAATCTGAATTCTAGGCTGATATAAAAAACACTTTATTGCAGTTACATATTTATTATAAAGCCATTAAATGTATTTTACCTGAAACTAGTGCAGCACTACCCCCCCAAGGAGCTGCTGGTTTGTTTTGGGTGGCATGTTACCTCTATTCCTTTGCTGTCTAGGGTATACGATGAGAGTTGAGAAGAACTGCAATGTTTCTTCTTTCTTCTTAAACACATAGCAGCTGTGGGAGCCTACATTGAAAAGCCAGGCAAATGCAGGGCCGATCCTAGGGTCACAGGCACCTGGGTGCAGAAATATTTCTGGTGCCCCCACAAAGGGGGCGTGGTCATCTTACCAACAAATGTTTCTATGGCAATGACTCAAACACAGAGATGCTCCTCTAAGAAGTATTTGTTGCCCTGGGATCCTCACATGATCTTTTAACAATAAAGAAAATACTGGAAGAGCGTACACTAATGAGACCTGGAGGGGAACCTCTCTGATTAGGGTGACCACGTGTCCCGGACTGCCCGGGATTGTCCCGTAATTGATCACTTTGTCCCTAGTCCCGGGCACTTTTGATCCGGGACAATACATTGTCCCGGAATTGCCCCCTTGCCACCGCATTGCCACTGTCCCTCACTGCCCGCTGGGCTAGTTCTGTCCGGCGAGATCGCTTGATTTTCCCCCCAGACGCTGCCTGGCTCACTGCCAAAACAACTGGTTGCTAGGGCATAGCCCGACTAGCGTCTAACAACCAGTGACGTCACGACGAGGAGGAGAGTCGAGCCCCAGCATTCTGAGCGAGCCAGTGGAGGATTCCTCCTCGCGCCTAAGCTCCGCCCCGACTCCGCCCCTGACTCCGCCTCTTCCCTGATGGCTGTTCCTGCGCTAAAAAAAGGTAAGCTAAATGCTCCCTGCACTGCCCTGACTGAGACTGACTTATGGTCACTCCGTCCCATACACTGCACACCTCCAGTCATGCTGTACATTATACTGCCCTCCACTTTTACCCCCTCCCAACATACTGTCTGCCCTCCACTTTTACCCCTCCTATTATACTGCCCTCCACTGCCAGTCTGCCACCCCTCCTATTATACTGCCCTCCACTGCCACCCCTGCTATAGTACAACCCACAGCAGAATGTGACAGCAGGAGAGAGGTATGTGTACATCCTATCACTGATCACCACTGTCCCTCCATCCACCCCACTGTCCCCCCATCCACCCCACTGTCCCCCCATCCACCCCACTGTCCCTCTATTCTCCCCACTGTCCTTCCATCCACCCCACTGTTCCTCCATCCACCCCACTGTCCCTCTATCCCTCCATCCACCCCACTGTCCCTCTATCCTTCCATCCACCCCACTGTCCCTTTATCCCACTGTCTCTCTATCCACCCCACTGTCCCTCCATCCAACCCATTGTCCCTCCATCCAACCCATTGTCCCCCCATCCACCCCACTGTCCCTCTATCTACCCCACTGTCCCTCTATCCACCCCACTGTCCCTCTATCCACCCCACTGTCCCTCTATCCACCCCACTGTCCCTCTATCCACCCCACTGTCCTTTTATTCACCCCACTGTCCTTTTATTCACCTCACTGTCCTTTTATTCACCTCACTGTCCTTTTATTCACCTCACTGTCCTTTTATTCACCTCACTGTCCTTTTATTCACCTCACTGTCCTTTTATTCACCTCACTGTCCTTCTATCCACCCCACTGTCCCTCTATCCACCCCACTGTCCCTCTATCCACCCCACTGTCCTTTTATTCACCCCACTGTCCCTCTATCCACCCCACTGTCCTTTTATTCACCCCACTGTCCTTTTATTCACCTCACTGTCCCTCTAACCACCCCACTGTCCTTTTATTCACCTCACTGTCCTTCTATCCACCCCACTGTCCTTTTATTCACCTCACTGTCCTTCTATCCCTCCATCCACCCCACTGTCCCTCTATCCACCCACTGTCCTTTTATTCACCTCACTGTCCTTCTATCCCTCCATCCACCCCACTGTCCTTCTATCCACCCCACTGTCCTTCTATCCACCCCACTGTCCTTCTTCTATCCACCCCACTGTCCTTCTTCTATCCACCCCACTGTCCTTCTTCTATCCACCCCACTGTCCTTCTTCTATCCACCCCACTGTCCCTCTGTCCACCCCACTGTCCCTCTGTCCACCCCACTGTCCCTCTGTCCACCCCACTGTCCCTCTGTCCACCCCACTGTCCTTCTATCCCTACATCCACCCCACTGTCCCTCTGTCCACCCCACTGTCCTTCTATCCCTACATCCACCCCACTGTCCCTCTGTCCACCCCACTGTCCCTCTATCCACCCCACTGTCCCTCTATCCACCCCACTGTCCCTCTATCCACCCCACTGTCCCTCTATCCACCCCACTGTCCCTCTATCCACCCCACTGTCCTTTTATTCACCTCACTGTCCTTTTATTCACCTCACTGTCCTTCTATCCCTCCATCCACCCCACTGTCCCTCTATCCACCCACTGTCCTTTTATTCACCTCACTGTCCTTCTATCCCTCCATCCACCCCACTGTCCTTCTATCCACCCCACTGTCCTTCTATCCACCCCACTGTCCTTCTATCCACCCCACTGTCCTTCTGTCCACCCCACTGTCCCTCTGTCCACCCCACTGTCCCTCTGTCCACCCCACTGTCCCTCTGTCCACCCCACTGTCCCTCTGTCCACCCCACTGTCCCTCTGTCCTTCTATCCCTACATCCACCCCACTGTCCCTCTGTCCACCCCACTGTCCCTTTGTCCACCCCACTGTCCCTTTGTCCACCCCACTGTCCCTCTGTCCACCCCACTGTCCTTCTATCCCTACATCCACCCCACTGTCCCTCTGTCCACCCCACTGTCTTCTATCCCTCTCCACCCCACTGTCCCCTGTCCACCCCACTGTCCTTCTATCCCACATCCACCCCACTGTCCCTCTGTCCACCCCACTGTCCCTCTGTCCACCCCACTGTCCCTCTGTCCACCCCACTGTCCCTCTGTCCACCCCACTGTCCCTCTGTCCACCCCACTGTCCCTCTGTCCACCCCACTGTCCCTCTGTCCACCCCACTGTCCCTTTGTCCACCCCACTGTCCCTTTGTCCACCCCACTGTCCCTTTGTCCACCCCACTGTCCCTCTGTCCACCCCACTGTCCTTCTATCCCTACATCCACCCCACTGTCCCTCTGTCCACCCCACTGTCCTTCTATCCCTACATCCACCCCACTGTCCCTCTGTCCACCCCACTGTCCCTCTGTCCACCCCACTGTCCCTCTGTCCACCCCACTGTCCCTTTGTCCACCCCACTGTCCCTTTGTCCACCCCACTGTCCCTCTGTCCACCCCACTGTCCCTCTGTCCACCCCACTGTCCCTTTGTCCACCCCACTGTCCCTCTGTCCACCCCACTGTCCTTCTATCCCTACATCCACCCCACTGTCCCTCTGTCCACCCCACTGTCCTTCTATCCCTACATCCACCCCACTGTCCCTCTGTCCACCCCACTGTCCCTCTGTCCACCCCACTGTCCCTCTGTCCACCCCACTGTCCCTCTGTCCACCCCACTGTCCCTCTGTCCACCCCACTGTCCCTCTGTCCACCCCACTGTCCTTCTATCCCTACATCCACCCCACTGTCCCTCTGTCCACCCCACTGTCCTTCTATCCCTACATCCACCCCACTGTCCCTCTGTCCACCCCACTGTCCCTCTGTCCACCCCACTGTCCCTCTGTCCACCCCACTGTCCCTCTGTCCACCCCACTGTCCCTCTGTCCACCCCACTGTCCCTTTGTCCACCCCACTGTCCCTTTGTCCACCCCACTGTCCCTCTGTCCACCCCACTGTCCTTCTATCCCTACATCCACCCCACTGTCCCTCTGTCCACCCCACTGTAATTCTATCCCTACATCCACCCCACTGTCCCTCTGTCCACCCCACTGTCCTTCTATCCCTACATCCACCCCACTGTCCCTCTGTCCACCCCACTGTCCCTCTGTCCACCCCACTGTCCCTCTGTCCACCCCACTGTCCCTCTGTCCACCCCACTGTCCCTCTGTCCACCCCACTGTCCCTCTGTCCACCCCACTGTCCCTTTGTCCACCCCACTGTCCCTGTGTCCACCCCACTGTCCCTTTGTCCACCCCACTGTCCCTTTGTCCACCCCACTGTCCTTCTATCCCTACATCCACCCCACTGTCCCTCTGTCCACCCCACTGTCCTTCTATCCCTACATCCACCCCACTGTCCCTACGTCCACCCCACTGTCCCTCTGTCCACCCCACTGTCCCTCTGTCCACCCCACTGTCCCTCTGTCCACCCCACTGTCCCTCTGTCCACCCCACTGTCCCTCTGTCCACCCCACTGTCCCTTTGTCCACCCCACTGTCCCTTTGTCCACCCCACTGTCCCTTTGTCCACCCCACTGTCCCTCTGTCCACCCCACTGTCCCTCTGTCCACCCCACTGTCCCTCTGTCCACCCCACTGTCCCTGTCCACCCCACTGTCCACCCCACTGTCCCTCTGTCCACCCCACTGTCCCTCCGTCCACCCCACTGTCCCTCCGTCCACCCCACTGTCCCTCCGTCCACCCCACTGTCCCTCCGTCCACCCCACTGTCCCTCTGTCCACCCCACTGTCCCTCTGTCCACCCCACTGTCCCTCTGTCCACCCCACTGTCCCTCTGTCCACCCCACTGTCCCTCCGTCCACCCCACTGTCCCTCCGTCCACCCTACTGTCCCTCCGTCCACCCTACTGTCCCTCTGTCCACCCTACTGTCCCTCTGTCCACCCTACTGTCCCTCTGTCCACCCTACTGTCCCTCTGTCCACCCTACTGTCCCTCTGTCCACCCTACTGTCCCTCTGTCCACCCTACTGTCCCTCTGTCCACCCTACTGTCCCTCTGTCCACCCTACTGTCCCTCCGTTTACACTAACTGTCCCTTTATTCATCCCACTGTAACACTGTCCCCTTATCCACCCCACTATGTACATATTACCCCCCGCCATACACTCTGCATTCCCTATTTAACATTACCACATTCTGCACTATATAAGTCATCCCAAACTCTCTTTAATAACACCCCCTTTAAGCCAATATTTAGCACAATTTAAGACCTGTCCACTGTTCCCCACGACGCGCTTTGTGCAACAACTGCCCCAAAAGTCGTATTTTTTTTCTCCAAAAATCACCTTTTTTTGGGGGGGGGGGGGGGTGTCCCTGAATGGCAGTTTGGAGATGTGGTCACCCTATCTCTGATACTGTTAGAAAGTGCCCCAAAACATAGTACAGGAGATGGTCAGAGACTGTAGACATGATACAAGAGATGGTCAGAGACTGCAATCATAGTACAGGAGAGGATCAGAGACTGCAGACATATTACAGGAGACGGTCAGGGACTGGAGAAATAATACAGGAGACAGTCAGAGACTGCAGATATAATAATTGACACTGGGTCATTTTTCTGAGTAAGAATTCTATGCGGTCATTTCATTCTAGGTGGTTCATTCTGTGGAGCAGAGCAACTCCGTGGTTAATACTCCGAGGAAGGATGTCGTCAATAATCTACCGCACACGCCTGTGAATCGAGAAGTGAGTAATTTTTACCTCTCTCTGTAAGACAAGCCAGAGATGATGCAATTGAAAATCGCTCAATTCACACATCAACACAGTAAGTGCTGATAGGGGGAAACCCCTCCCGTAGCGCCAGGGCCGCCATCAGGAATTTTGGGGCCCCTTACACAGCTTCAGGCATGGGCCCCCTGGAGCAGAGAACCGTGGGGGGGGTGGGTGCTGCCACATGAAATTGAGAAGTGGGGGGGGGTGGGCTGCTGCTGCGAATTGAGAAGCGGGGGTAGCCATCTGGGGACCTCTGTGCCCTTTAATGAAAAGAAAAAAAGAGAATTTTTTTTTTGTATTATATATATATATATATATATATATATATATATATATATATATATAAATATATAATGTATGTATGTATGTATGTGTATATGTATATTTTTAAAAAGGGTGGTTGCCAACTGGGGCCCTGGGGACCTTTTTTTTTTTTTTTTTATATAAAAGGAAATTACAAAAAAAGGGGGCTTTCCATTCGGGACCTCTGGGCCCTTTAATAAAAAGAAACCTCTGGGCCCTTTAAAAAAAAAAAGAAATACAAAAAAATATATATAAAAAAGAAATAAACATTATTTATATAAAAAAAAAACAAGGGGGTTGCCTTCCAGGGCCCTGGGGACCTCTGGGCCCTTTAATAAAAAAAAAAAAATATAAAAAAAAATATATAAACAAAAATAAAAAATACAATTATAAAAAAAGGGGGTTTGACACATGGGGCCCTGGGGACCTCTGAGCCCTTTAATAAAAATACATCTATATATTAAAAAAAAGAAATAAAATAATATAAAAAAAGTTAAAAAAAAATGATGAAAAAAGGAGGATTGTCATCCGGGGGCCCTGGGGACCTCTGGGCCCTTAAATAATAATAATAATTATATATATATATCCCCTGGGGATCTCCAGGTCCCTGTGGACCTCCGGACCTCTAAAAAAAAATAAAAGAGAAAAAATTGGCCCTTTAATAAAAGAAAAATATATTAAAAAAATATATTTATTTTTTTTATAAAAAAAATATATTTTTTTATTAAAAAAAAGGGCTTGCCATATGGGGCCCTTGGTGGCCCTTTTTTCTAGGGTGGTTCCCATCCGGGCCCCTGGGGACCCCCGGGCCCCTTACAGGTGTACTGCCTGTACCCCCCTGATGGCGGCCCTGCGTAGCGCTATTGTGTTCTGCCAGCAGGAAGCCTTCTCTGTCAGCAGAACACAATGATCACTGCTGGCAGCTATAGTCGCAAGCAAAAAATCCAACAGCCAGGTTGTACTGAAGTCAATTGGTGGATCGTACATCCAGCCTGCCCATAGATGGATCTCAGCCACTTGCTGCTGAACCAGACGAGATTCGAACCATCTATGGTTGGCTTAACACTCTGCAAGCTTATTATGAACCAGACCCCACATCGCAGATTTCCTGCTTCTCAATTGGCCTCATAGAGGACCCTTACTGGCATGAAGCTCCTAGACGCTCCTTCACAGCTGCCAACAACAGGCTGTGACAATCCGATGCTGGCACTCTGTAGGTCTGGCCAGGTCCAGGAGAGGGCTGGCAACCTTAGGCCTGGGGGGCAAGTCTAGTCAAGTGGCCCATTAAACCAACTAATTAAAGCAACTAGTGAAGGACTACAAGGTCCTACAAGTCCCAGCATGAATCCCTGAGATCTAAGGATACTGATGCGCACTCTCTAGGCTGGCACCAGCCCTGACTGTGTCAGTGGAGCTGCTGCTGTGGTGGCCTTTTCTGGGGAGAATCAGATCAGTCGGGGGGAAATTGCCACCCTGCCCCTCAGCCCAGTCCGCCCCTGGCCCGGTCTGCAGATTATTGTATGATTTCTGTCTGTTAATCTGTGATGGGATGAGCTGTGCTCAGTAGTAATCTCCATCCATCTTCGACATCAGTGGAGGTATGGATCGACATGCATTGGCAGCTGTGAATATCTGTGCAGGAAAGCAGGCATGATGATCTGAGATCCTTGAACTCATGTAAAGGGTATATTGCAGAAAAGATGATCCGCACTCTGGTCGATGCTCTTAAAAATGTGTAGTGTTTATTAACAAACCACAGTTGACAAACGCAAATGGGAATGGTTGTCGCGTTTCAGCCTATAAGGCCTTATGCCGCGTACACACGGCCGTTTTTTGCGATGAAAAAAAACGACGTTTTTTGTGAAGTAAAAAACGACGTTTTTGAAACGTCACTTTCAAAGACGATGTTGCATACACACCATCGTTTTTTTCACAAAAAACGAGGTTACGTTCACCACACTTTTCCATTGAAGCTCGCTTCATAACTAGCTTCTGGGCATGCGCGGGTTGAAAAACGTCGTTTTAAACAACGTTTTTGCTACACACGGTGACTTTTTGTGAAACAAAAAACGACGTTTTGAAAAACGACACAAAAAATTCAAGCATGTTGGAATTTTTTTTTGGTCGTTTTTTTTAAGACAAAAAACGACGTTTTGCCCACACACGATCAATTTAAATGACGTTTTAAAAAAACGTCGTTTTTTTTCATCGCAAAAAACGACCGTGTGTACGCGGCATAAGTCATAACCACCAGCAGCCAGGAAAGCAGCCAATCGGACCGATCTGTGCCTGGTCGGCTGCATTGGAGGCCAGAGGAGAGAAGAACCTGTCATGGCCCATGCTGTCACAAGGGATGTTGTTCATCCCTTGTGATCACAATAAAGTTAGTACAAAGAAAAAAAAGTGTAAAAAAAAGTGTATAAAAAATGTTAAATGCCCCCCCGTCCCACCAAGCTTATGCGCAAATGCGAACGCATACGTTACTCCCACAAGCATATGTGAACGGCGATAGCATCACACATGTGAGGTATTGTCGCGATTGTCAGAGCGAGAACCATAATTATAGCACCAGACCTCTTGTGCAACTCTAAACTGGTAACCTGTGAAGGCGTTTAGGTTACTTTCACACTGAAAGCGCCCGGCTAGAAATCCCCAACTGCCTACCATTTGGCCTAGCATCAGCTCTCCTGGCCCCCCTACACACATAAGAATGCCCCATAATCCACACGAGGCGTGTATGACCTCCATCTGAAAGACAGAAACAGCAGCGATAATAAACAGGAATCACCCCCAACATCATAACCTGGAAAAAAACACCCCCACTCAACCTTAATCCAACACCATATGTGGATGTGGGTGCACATAAGAGCGGAATCTCCTTGATTCCCATCTCCCAATTCGCTTGACCGCGGCCTCATCCAACCCGCACCGGGCCGCCTCAGTAGCCGCCCCGATACGGAAGGAGTGCGAGGCAAACAGTCGCTCATTAAACCCTGCCGTTTTTAAGCACTTCCTAAATATCGCTACAAATTGAAACCTTGATACACATGAACCATCCCAGTGAATCAAAAACGGCCCACCTGTCCCTGGTCGCACCAACAAAAACTCCCGTACCACCCGCACCGGACACACTTTCGAACCCGGCAATGGATATAAAAACACATCCACCCCTTTTCCCCTCTGATCCGTCTTAGACCGCCGTAGCCTAAAAACCACCCTGTCCTCAGATGCTCGTACATCCTCAAACAGGAGGCCCCCAGGCACCCGTTTCGAGGGACTGACCAGCTCCCCCACCCGAAATGCACCAAAAAACGCCACCGAAAAAATTGATCGGAATAAACTCACTACGTATCCGGAAGAACACACCTCCCCCAGGACTCCAAAAATCTTCAACACGGAAACACTGGCCACCGCGCATCCTTGCACGGGTGACCCTTTTTGTACCCCTTAACTGCCTGTTTTACCCAAAAATTCTTTGTGAGATCCGCCCCACCTTCCAACTTAAACAGAAAGGCGAGACCCGCCAGTTTCTTCTCCGAAACCGACCCCCCCACTCTCCATATGTCTGGCTACAAAATATATAACCAACCATCCCTTCTCCACCTCCCCCAGTTCCGTGTCCGCCAACCGCTTGAAACCTGCCCATTCCTCCCATACCTTTTTTGTACGCAGACCATGTCGGCCCACTCACCGACTTCCTGATCCAGCCCGCTGCGATCCCAATGCAATTCCCCACATCCAACCCGGCATGGGACCCCCTTCCTTGACCACCTGTGGAGCCAGCTCTCTGAACCTGTCCCACTGAAACCGAGACAAAGCGTCAGCGAGTCTGTTGTCCACGGAATGTGCACCGGATACAGAAAAATATTCCATTGTAAACAGCGCAACACAAGATGGCGCATTAACCGAACCACCGGCAAAGATGACCTGGAAATCCGGTTAATAGCTTGCACCACCCCCATGTTGTCGCAGTTCAACCTGATTTTTAAATTCCTGCACTCTGCCCCCCAAAACTCAATTGCCACCACCACCGGGAAAAGTTCTAACAGTACTAGGTTCTTTTCAAAACCCGCTGCCACCCAGGATTCGTGCCACGCCTCCACGCTCCACCGTCCCTTGAAGAAGGCCCCATAACCTGTGGACCCGGCCGCATCCGTGGCCAGGTCTAGGTCAAAATTGCTGACCGGCCCTGACATCCAAATCGCCCGCTCGTTGAAGGCTTCCAGAAACGTGTGCCACACCTGCACATCAGCTTTAAGGTCCCTGTCAGGCGAATAAAATGAGTCGGAGACCTCACTCCCTCCGTTGCTGCCGACAGCCGTCGGCAGAAAACCCTGCCCATAGGTATGATACGGCAGGCAAAGTTCAACTTGCCCAACAGGGACTGCATTGCCCGCAACTGAACCTTGTTCTGCCCTATCATACCCCGAATCTTCAGCCGAAGATTCTCGACCTTGTCCACCGGGAGCCTGCACTCCATCTCCTCCGAATCAATCAATATTCCCAGAAAACTCAACACCGTGGTGGTGCCCTCCGTCTTGTCAGCTGCCAATGGCACCCCAAACCTGTCCGCAATGTGCTGCAACGTTGCCAACAAAATCGCACACACATTGGAGGATGGAGGACCCGCGCACAGAAAGTCATCCAGATAGTGAATGATTGAATTCGAGCCCGACACCTCCCTGACCACCCACTCCAAGAATGAACTGAACGTTTCAAACAACGCGCAGGAAATGGAGCAACCCATTGGCAAACATCGATCCACGTAAAACTCCTCCTGCCACCGGCAACCCAACAGCCTAAAACTGTCCGGATGAACCGGCAACAATCGAAATGCAGCCTCAATGTCCAATTTTGCCATGAGAGCTCCCTTCCCATAGCGCCGAACCCACCGCACCGCCGCGTCAAATGACGCGTACGACACCGTGCATTCCTCTGGATTAATCCCGTCATTCACCGACCCCCCCTTTGGAAAGGAAAGGTGGTGAATGAGGCGAAACTTGTTCGGTTCCTTCTTAGGAACCACCCCCAGGGGCGAAACCACCAAATCTGGCAAAGGCAATTCCGTGAATGGCCCCGCCATCCTACCCAACTCTACCTCCTTCGCTAACTTTGCCGACACCACCCCAGGGTTCTCCAAAGCAGACCGCAGGTTCTTTGCCAAGGGAGGCACCTTCGACAATGAACAGGGAATGACAAAACCCTCGGAGAACCCTGACGCGAGCAGCCGCGCCGCTGCCCTGTCTGGATACCTATTTAGAAAAGGCTCCATCCTTTCCCCCCTCACTGGCATCGTCCCTTTTTCCAGCAGCCTCCCCCGCCCGCTTTCCTTTTTTGAAACACCGGGACAAGGGGTGGGCACCCCCACAACCGGAGCACTTATGTTTAAAGCGACAGGTTCCCCCAAACTTGCAGGAACCCTCATTGTATTGCCAACACACCCCCCACTTCTTTCCGGCCGGCGATCCAGAGGTGTGCGTACCCCCGGCCCCCCCGTGAAAAAACGGGCTATTAGTCCTTGGGGCAGACATCATCCGCATCCACAGAGTAATCTCCTTGTGATCCCACCTCAGTGTAGGGCGGACAGCCCGCCTTTGGCGGAACTGCTCGTCATACCGCAGCCACCCTGTCCCCCCATAAGCCCGATAGGCCTCCCCTATCGCGTCCATATAGCAGAACAGCGCCGCGCAATGTTCCGGGTTCTTCTCCCCTATGACGCTGGCCATAATCGCGAACGCCTGCCACCAATTGCTAAAAGTACGAGGGATCAACCTATACCTCCTCTTTTCCTCATCCTCCTTCTTTGAACTGTCTGGCTTCACCCTATCTAGGTTGAACTTTTCCAGAGGCAGAAGGGAAAAAATCTCGACATACTCACCTTTCACGATTTTGTCCCTGACCTCCTGTTTCAGGTGCGCCCCCCAACGGCCCATCGAAACAAACATTTACTTCACTTCTTGCGGCATTATTCAAACGCACAACGTCAGTCCTACCCGCCGCTGGCTTCTCTCCCCCTTTTTCCCCCCGAACCATTATCAGTCACCACCCCTTGTGTCCCCCACCACCGTGGTCTGCGCCCCCAAGGACGCCGCCCCCGCACCCCCAGCAGGGCCAACCCATGGTGCTGCCTGTGGAGGAGTCCCGGACCCCCAGGCAAAGCGTTGCAACAATTCCCTCAAACCCCCCAACAACTCCTGCATCCCCCCTGGGCGGCTGGCACCCCGCCCGTCCCCCCGGGACCCCCGGTTGGTGGCACCACATTCTGAACATCACCCCCACTACACGGAGGACCCCCACCCCCAACAATGCACATAAAGCAGAAGCTACATCCCCAGAAGCATCAAGATTGGACTTACCGAGCTGGCTGGGAACATCCCTCACAGCCGTCACAGGCACATCCCTCGAGGGCGACTCCTCCGGGCGACTTTCCTCCTCCGAACCGGATGCTTCACCCTCCGATCGATCTTCCCAGGCCGACGTCATCGGCGATGTCAGCCCCCCAGGCGAGGAAGGCCTGGAGGCCGAGGATCCCAGCCTCCCGGCGGATCGTCCTCTCACGCTCGACCCGGCCGTGGACGTCTCAGCACCCCCGCTCCTCCTGCCAGGGCCCCGATTGGACCCCCCGCTGCACCCTGGGGACTCCGGCCTTCCCCCTGCCCTGGAACCAGTGGCCGCGATCCGGGATAGCCCCCCAGTCGCATCACCGCTCCTCCCACGCTGAGTTCCCCCCCTCGCTGGCCCTGTAGTGGAGGGGGGAACCGATCGTCCGCTGCTGCCACGCCTATCGGGCACGGAATGGGCGCCATTCTTGCCCGTAGCCCCGCCGCCCTGCGTTACGCCCGCCTGCCCCCCCGACCGAAGTGGATGCCCGTTTTGCCGGAGGGAGCGACTGTGTGTCTAAGGGGCTCCTGCTGCGCCGCTGGGATCCCGCCATAGGCCATGGCGAATACCGATCCGGCGGGCCGCGATCGGCAGCCGCGTGGGGATACCACCCCGCTGTCCTGTGACCCCCCCCAGCTTTATCCACTAAAAGGCCCCCCACTTGCTCCTCTAACCAACCTGGTCCCCGGGAAGCCGCTAGAATGAGGTCCACGTTCTGCATGATGCCAGGCCTAGCAGTGCAGGGAGCAGAGAAAAACCTGCCTCCCTGTAAAATTCCTCCCAACTTGTGTCACGTGGGTTCCCCCGCCCCCGTATATATAGGGCTTCTCCCCCCTGACTCTTCCCAGCCTACGGCCACTCCCCTGAAAGCACCTCCTTCCAAAGTTAACCCTCTGTTGGCCATCTTCCACCCCAGTCATGCCCGGCCCATCATTATCATTTTGTCCTGTCACTCCGGGCCTCTCTGGAATTTAGCACCTGGATCTCTCAAGAGTAACTTCTTTTAGAACTTGAAACTGACAGGCGATCATCATCAATCCTTTCAGTAAACTGTGTATCCTTCAATGAAGTTCAAGGCCTCTCTTGAGACACCAGCCTCATGCTCGGTCCTCTCCAAGATGGGTCCTACATCAAGCGGCTTCCTCCCTCAGGACGGACAGCACAGGACCACCTTCCAATGCGTAGACCCAATCTGCCTACTGGCCCTACTCAGAAGATCACAACCCCGGACCAACTTGGTCCCGGAGCCAAGATTACAGGAACACGCACCCCCGGCCAGGAGGGCCACACACAACGACAGACTCAGGATCGACGACCCCAGTCTAATGACGTCTGTCCTTTAAGTACCCCTCCCCAGCTTGTACAGTGGGACGATCAACCCCACTGATTGGCTTCAGAGGGGAAATACTTAAAGCGGAGCTCCACCCAGGAAAACAACATTTTGCCATGTTGTTTAAAAAAATTAAAAAAAAAAAAACTGAAAAAAAAAAAAAATACTCACCCGAAATAGCTGTTGCTATGCGGAAGTCCGTAATCTGCCTCTTCCACTCCGCGGTTTGATTTCTTCTTGTCCTTCTCCTTGTGAATGGGGCGCGCTGCTTTCTGGGAACTGTGTGTGTTCTCAGAGAGCAGCGCGCCCGTTCACAAGCCAGCGTGAGACTCGCGCAGGCACAGTAGGAAACGGGCAGTGAAGCCGTACGGCTTCACTGCCTGTTTCCCATAGTGTGAATGGCGGCGCGGGACCCGGAGCGATCGTGGGACCAGCATCGGGGGGGGCCGTCAGCGCGGGCGCCTAGGACAGGTAAGTGTCCTTATTTAAAGTCAGCAGCTACACTGTTAGTAGCTGCTGACTTAAAAAAAAAAAAAAATTCACGGCTGGAGCTCCGCTTTAAATCAGCTTGACCTAGCTGCTGCAACCCTTGGCCACCCTTGGCCTGGAGTAACTACACCCCAGGCAAACAACTGGTCACTCACAGCCATGGCTGGAACAGAAGCCAAATTTGCTCAAAATCACACGTCTGAGTCAGGCCACGTACACACGATCCATCCATCCGAAGGACAGTTTTCATCGGTTCAACTATGAAGCTGACTGATGGACTGATGTGCCTACACACCATTGGTTAAATAACCGATCGTGTCAGAACGTGGTGACGTAAAACACAACAACGTGCTGAAAAAAATAAAGTTCAATGCTTCCAAGCATGCGTCGACTTGATTCTAAGCATGCGTGGATTTTTAACCGATGCTCGTGCGTACTAACGATCGGTTAGCCCTCCATCGGTTCACTTTTAAAGCAAGCCCTCTGTTTTTTGACCGCAGGATAACGGACCGATGGGGCCTACACATGATCGGTTTGGACCGATGGAAACCGAACCTCAGTCTGTTTTCATTGGTTTGAAATGATCGTGTGTACGTGGCCTCAGACTTCCCTCTAAATTTACAGCAGCGCCGGCTCAAAAAGGAGCAAGCCGCTACATGTACATTTAGCTGTGTATCCTGAGTTCAGCTTTCCAGCTCACTTACACTAGTATTGCCCTCTAAGAAGTGCACTGCTGAGCATCACTGCGCCCCAATGCATGCACTGCAGGCGCTTTTAGCATTGCACTATTCACTTTAATGGGTTGTGTTTACAGAGCTGTACTGCCTGCCAGATACAATGGAGAGGATCATTTTTGCCACGCTGCCATGCTTGGCTTCACAGCTTCAGCATGTGTATACCAACATGTAGCTTAGGTGGGGGGGGGGGGCAGTAAAAATGCAGCTCAACTATCAATCTCCACCACCACTCCTCAACTACAAGTGTAAATTAAAGTGGAGTTCCACCCATTTTTTTATGTTTGTCTGTGCTGCATGCCCTAATCTCATAGTGTTCAGAATGGACAATTTTTTATTTATTTTGTTGCTTGTAAATACCTTTTTATTTTGTAGTCCTTCATTACTTCCTCCTCCTTATTAGCCAAGGCTATTAAGTCACAATGCTATTTGCAAGGGTTTCTTGGATAGGCATCATGTTTCCCAGTAAAACCTGACTGAAACCTATTACATTGCTTGTGCAGCACTGAGCATGTGCAAAGCTGAAATCCAGGAAGTCATACAGTCTGGCTTCATGATGCCCACACTTAAGATGGCCACGGTCTATTTCTAGATTATAAACTAATAAATAAATCTAAATGCTGTAAGAACCTAACAAAACGGACCTCCGTTTACAGACTAACTTTACTATAATACATTAAGCTTGTGTATTACAGGGGTATTTATATTTAAAAAGTGAAATTGTGGGTGGAACTCCCCTTTAAGCCGTAATGTATTTTTTTTTTTTTTTTTTGTGCAAAGTACAGAAGAATGGTGAGAAATTTTATTATGGTGCTAAGAAGGGAGGCCTCCTAACAAACAGGAGGAGGACAGAGGTGGATTGCCGCATCTATCGTTTGATAATGACATCGTTCCTCTTTTCATAAAGGTGGTTGGAAGTGATGTGTCCAGTCCATTCAGCTCTCCTAGTAGCAGTATGGGTGCAATAAACAAAGCTTGGACGCCGCCACAGCAAAGACAAGTGCCTGGGTACTCACAGGTAAAAAGTGGAACATGATGAATCCTGCTAACCTATGAATACTTCCGTCTTCTACAAGGCGCCGTAACTGTGCCATGCATTATCGGGTTTCTTAGCCCCTTTACTTCTGCTCCCTACTACTTTGTTTTTTCTATCAATAAATAACTACTGTATACAAATACCTCTATTTGTTTTACTCTTTTAACCTTTACAATCCCTTTAAATAAGTATTATTATGGTGCTAAGAAGGAAGGCCTCCTAACAAACAGGAGGAGGACAGGGGTGGATTGCCGCAGCTTTCATTTGATAATGACATCATTCCTCTTTTTATAAAGGTGGTTGGAAGTGATGTGTCCAGTCCATTCAGCTCTCCTAGTAGCAGTATGGGTGCAATTAACAACGCTTGGACGCCGCCACAGCAAAAAGAAGTGCCTGGGTACTCACAGGTAAAAATTTGAACATGATGGAGCCTTCCTTCATCTACAAGGCGCTATAACTGTGCCATGCATTATCGGGTTTCTTAGCCCCTTTACTTCTGCTTCCTACTACTTTTTCTATCAATAAATAACCACTGTATGCAAATACCTCTATTTGTTTTACTCGCAGGTTACCTCTACCCCTCCTCCAGGCCAACAGTATACCGCAAATGCCTTTAGCCAACGCCACCCGGTGGAATCTGTCCCAAATCCGGTAAGAGCAGTGTCAATTCTGCAATCATTTACAGTGGAACCTAGGATTATAGGCATAATTAGTTCCAGGAGAATACTCGTAATCCAAAGTACTCGCATATCAAAGCGAGTTTCCCCATTGAAGTCAATGGAAACTGAAATAATTTGTTCCGCATTGACTTTAACCACTTCAGCCCCAGAAAGTTTTACCCCCTTCCTGCCCAGGCGAAATTTCTGCTTCCGGCACTGCGTTGCTTTAACTGACAATTGCGCGGTCGTGCGACGTGGCTCCCAAACAAAATTGGTGTCCTTTTTTTCCCCACAAATAGAGCTTTATTTTGGTGGTATTTGATCACCTCTGCGTTTTTTTTTTTTTTTTTTTGCTATAAACAAAAATAGAGCGACAATTTTGAAAAAAAATGCAATATTTTTTACTTTTTGCTATAATAAATATTCCCCAAAATATATATAAAAAAATGTTTTTCCTCAGTTTAGGCCGATACGTATTCTTCTACTTATTTTTGGTAAAAAAAATGCAATAAGCGTTTTATCGATTGGTTTGCACAAAATTTATAGCGTTTACAAAATAGGGAATTTTTATTATTATTATTTTTTTACTTTATTTTTATTTTATTGGGACTGCGACATTATGGCAGACACAGCGAACACTTTTGTGACATTTATGGGACCAATCACATTCATACAGTGAACAGTGCTATAAATATGCACTGATAACTGTATAAATGTGACTGGCAGGGAAGGGGTTAACCACTAGGTGGCGGGGAAGGGGTTAAATGTGTAGCCTAGTTTGTGTTCTAACTGGAGGGGGGTGACTGGGGGAGGTGACCGATTGTGTCCCTATGTACAAGGGACACAGATCGGTCTCCTCTCTCCCTAAAGGACATCGCGCTCTGTGTTTACACACAGAGCGCCACGTCCCTGTTCAGTTACTGGGCAATCCTGGGTGCCCGGCGGTGATCATTGCCGCCGGGCACGCGCACCCTGATCCCAGCAAAGCGGCGGGGTGCACGTGTGCGCCGCCGGTGGCGTTCGCTCGCCCCCTATCGGCTTTAAAAGACAGTGCAGTAAAACATCATCTCACCCCCCCCCCACCCCATGGAGGGTGAGACCATGTTTTACCGCACCAGGTGACACCCATCCCTAGTGACGCCACTGGTCAAAGCTGATATGATAGCTTTCTAAATTTAGGGACAGAGACGGCAACACCACCCCCTTTTGTTTATTTGAGGTGGGAATAGTTAGAACCTCTGTCAGATGAATAGGTCTGTTTGTATCTTGCTGTTTTAGCGCTAATTTACACCAGGGCACCGGAGGACTCACGTTAAGGTGTGCATAATGTGCAAGCTGGTTTATGTTGTGCATGTACCCATCGCAGTGCTTTAATTTTTTAAAGTTGACAACATACTTCATTTAACATGGAATGTGATGTGCAAAGACGAGACATGTCCTATGTATTATTTTGTTATTGTACCCCAATGTGGCACATTGGTTCAAACAGAAGGAATAGGACAATTCAAATTGCTCTGAGTATGTTTTGGGACTGTGTTGGGCAAAACTGCCCAATGGGGCCAGGGTGATCGAGCCCTTTACTGACACCCCACAATCCATGTCCTGGTAGCAATGAGATTACAAGTAATGAAAAATATCCACAGTGGTCACAGACAGCAATCCTTTTCCAAAACTCTGCAGCCTTTTCCACTGTATCCAAAATTGCTAAACAGAGTAGTAAGAGTTCTGACTGCTCTTGGACTTTATTTTTTACTGTAATAATGTTAAATATTTTGTGATAAAGGTCACAGACACTCCATCCCAACGTCCATCGGTATCGAGTTCTGAGTCTGGAGCTAATGCTGGAGCGGGACACCAGCACAGGCAGCAACCTACATATGAGTCGGTAAGAGACCAGTCTGCTAAAGTCCATTTTCTTTCTATATACAAACATACATTAGATTACCAAAAGTATTGGGACACACATTAACTTTAATGGCATCCCAGTCAATATTGAGTTGCCCACCCTTTGCAGCTATAACAGCTTCAACTCTTCTGGGAAGGCTGTCCACAAGGTTCAGGAGTGTCTATGGGAATGTTTGACCATTCTTCCAGAAGAGCATTGGTGAGGTTAGGCACTGTTTTGCATGAGAAGGCCTGGTTCGCAGTCACCACTCTAATGTATCCCAAAGGTGTTCTATCAGGTTGAGGCGCAGGACAATCAAGTTCCTCCATCCCAAACTCACTCATCCATGTCTTTATGTACCTTGCTTTGTGCACTGGTTCAAATCATTTGGTGGAGGGGTGGGGATTATGGTTTGGGGTTGTTTTTCAGGGGTTGGGCTTGACCTCTTGGTTACAGTGAACTCTTAAGGCTTCGGCATACCATGACATTTGAAACATTTTCATGCTTCCAACTTTGTGGGAACAGTTTGGGGGTGGCCCCTTCCTGTTTCAACATGACTACGCACCAGTGCACAAATAAAAGTCCATAAAGACATGGATAAGCGAGTTTGGGGGGGAAGGAACTTGACTGGCCTGCACAGAGTCCTGATCTCAACCCGATAGAACACCTTTGGGATGAATTGGAGGCAGACTGCGAGCCAGGCCTTCTCGTCCAACATCAGTCCCTAACCTCACAAATGTGCTTCTGGAAAAATGGTAAAACATTCCCCATAGACACACTCCTAAACCTTGTGGACAGCCTTCCCAGAAGAGTTGAACGTGTAATAGCTACAAAGGGTGGGCCAACTCAATATTGACCAGCTTTTTTATTACTATAGAGCCCTGGTGCCCAACTTGTGGCCCAGGGGCCACATGTGGCCCTTTTGGCACTTGTGTGGCCATTGAGGACCCGGTAGTCTTAGCTTTGATGCTTATTAAGACCAGTTAAAGTATTATTTAAAGTGGATGGTCCCTTAAAAAAAAATGTTAAAAGCCAGCAGCTACAAATACTGCAGCTGCTGACTTTTTTAATATTAGGACACTTACCTGTCCTGGAGTCCAGCGGCGTCCGCAGCAGAGGACGAGCGATCTCTTGTCACCCTGCCGCTCCCCCCTCCATCCACGGTGAGGGAACCAGGAAGTGAAGCGCTCCGGCTTCACTGCCCGGTTCCCTACGGCGCATGCGCGAGTCGCGCTGCGCCCGTCGTTTGGCTCCCGCTGTGTGCTGGGAGCCGAGAGTTCCCAGCACACAACGGGAAAAACCCGTCTTTTGCCTGAGACTGCGGGTCGGAAGTGGGTGCAAATACCTGTCTTTAGACAGGTATCTGCACCCCCCTCCCCCCTGGAAGGTGTCAAATGCGACACCGGAGGGGGGGGGGTTCCGATCAGCGGAACTTCACTTTAGGGTGGAGATCCGCTTTAACTGGCTACTAGTAGTTATTTTATACTATCTTACTTTTCCTCGACGGGCCATCGGGACTAATGGCTCGACGCCTTTTTCGACAGCCTGGTCGACGAACTCGATGGCCGGCCGAGAACCTCTTGGGTTTAGCCCGACGAGGTTCTCGTATGTGTGTACGCGGCCTCACAGTCGCTTCCATTACAAAGGATACTGTGCTTGAGTTATCTTGCCACTGGACAAAATAATTAACTATTCACTGACCAGCAACAAATTTGTTCGAGTCAAAGAAAAGGTTGTCACCTTTATCTTCTTACGGCCTTCAGATCCGCTACTCAAAGTATTGAAGAAAGACGCTAAACATGATAACCAGGCAAATAACGTTTTCAGAATGGTTCAGTAACTGTAGCCTGCGTATTTCTCTCATGACAGGTTCACTTTAATATTAGTTGCTGGCCCTGCTGTAGATGGTAGAAGGGATCTGTGGGTATATGAAGGGGTCCACAAGTTCAAAAAATGTAGTGGTGTTGGGTGATTTTGGTGCGGGACCTGCATGCTTTCAGTGTTGGGTGAAGTGAGGCCAAGACATTTAGTTATATGATATTTGCTCAAGAGATGGATAAGCCAATCTAAACTCTCATACTCCCCATTCACATAGCTCACATGATCAACTGTCTAGGATGTTGAATTTAAAGAGTATTCACGCGCTACTGTGGAACAGCTGAATGACAGCTGTGAAGGGGTTAAGTATGAATCAACTGCTACAAAAAACTGAAAGGTAAAACCAAGACCTGAGTGTGCATGAGTATAAAGTAGTGCTGAGCTGTTGATAAAATCATATGCAAAAGTATAAAAACGCACAAGCATAAAGGCAATGATGATGGGTGCAAAATGCTAAATATTGTGCAAGTCGCAAACTATGCAAAAGTATAAAAATGCACAAGCATAAAAGCAATAATAGGTGCAAGGAGTGTAAAAACGCACAAGCATAAAAGCAATAATAATAGGTGCTAAGTGCAAGATATTGTGCAAGTGGCAAACTAAATAACGTACCAAACAATATAGGGCCAGATCCACAGAACGATACGGCGGCGTATCTCCAGATATGCTGCCGTATTTTCAAATCTGCGCCGGCGTATCTTTGTTTGAGATACGCCATTTTTTTGCTTAGATACGCCGTCTTACGCTGTCGTCTTTAAGTTTCATATTTACGCTGGACGCTAGGGGCGTTTCCGTATATTTTTCGCATATAATATGCAAATGAACTAGATACGCCGATCCACGTACGTACGCCTGCCGCAGTGTTTTGACGTCGTTTACGTAAGCGCATGTCCGGCGTAAACTTACCCCTGCTGTATAGAGGCGTACGTAATGTTAAGTATGGACGTCGGACCAGCGTCAAATTTTCCGTCGTTTGCGTGAACCGTTCGCGAATAGGGATTTGCGTAAGTTACGTTCACGTCGTTTTCATTGATGTTTTGCAACGTGATTTGGAGCATGCGCACTGGGATACATCCATGGCCGGCGCATGCGCAGTTAAAAAAAACATAATTTACGTCGGGTCACGATTGATTTCAATAAAACACGCCCACCTCTTTATCATTTGAATTGCGCGGGCTTAAGCCGTCCCATTTTCGCTATGCCGCCGTAACTTAGGACGCAAGTCCTTTGTGGATACGGAACTTGCCTTCCTAGCGTACGGCGGCGTAGCGAAAATACTATACGCTACGCCGCCACAGAGATACGCGGGGCATTGTGGATCTGGCCCATAGTGTTCAAATATACCTCAAATGCTGAAGAGGTGTGTAACACAATGCAAAATAATCATGGGAAAAAACGTAAAATAGTACAAGCGCAAATAACATCTGCTTGTATACTTTTTATGCAATAAACACAATTGTTGTTAGACCATACTACACTATCCTGGGATTCCCTTTACCTTCCCTGCTATCATATATGCACAGCATCCGGAGACCCCTTACACCACGGACGTCACAGCCGCTGTGTTACACTCATTGCTTTTATGCTTGTGCATTTTTATACTTTTGCATAGTTTGCCACTTATCATTGCTTTTATGCTTGTGCGTTTTTAATACTTGAGTTCTTCCTTCATATACCACTTCCTATCAGTCTGGATATCGGATATTCCAGCTTCTCACAAGCACACAACGAGACGATACTTGTTTGTCTGCTGAACATGGAGTCTTTATTAGAACCAAGAATGCAATCTTATATACAGTGAAAGAGGAGGTAACCAGAACATAAATTAAGATGAGCTAATTAACTAATCATTTACCCAGACTAGGTGACTCATAGATATGACCTTTCAGGATAGACGTCACATCTCCTCACTCACCTGCTATACAATACACATTATCATAAGTGTAAACACAGGATATCTTCACACAATAGCAGGGTCAATTAGAGAACAGACAGATGGCTGGAGGGGATGGCATTAGCATCTCCTTATACTGTATGTCCCAACAGTATGAATCGGTCACTCTAATATGGCATATACAGGGTCCCCAGGCATACAGCTCACAAAGAGCACCGTTCCCTCAAATGCCAGGGCCCATGATCGCAAGGCAAGAGGCTAGCATTCAGTCCCCTCCAAAGCCTCTGTCCCAGGTGAGTCTGTCACAATACTCATTGTTTTTATGTCTAGGATGTTGGGTATAGCTGCCTGGGGCAACATTTTCATCTGAAAACCAAAGTATTTCAGCCTGTCTATTTCTATAATTATGTATTCTACAAAGATTGACAAACCTGTATGTTGCCATGTGAGCACAGATCTGGTTTAACTGGCTTCTGTAATTTTAAGATCTGCTCATGTAATTTGTGTGATTCATTTGCAGAGTGTGCAACCCTCATCGTGTATACCAACAAATGTCGACAAACCAGGAGTGCTGCAGTCTGTTGACGGCTTTGCAGATGTCACAAGAGCAACTGACGAGGTCGCTCCATTATCAAGGGTGCCTGAACTTGAGATAAGTGTTGATGACTCGAGCAATGGGGGTTCCCAGTGTTCGAGTTCTTCCCAACCATCCGCCGCAAGGGCCAGTAAGGGAAGTCCTACACCACGTGATGTGCCAACAACAAGCACACCTAGTAATGCAAGCTCAGGCAGAGTTCTTACAAAGAGGCCAGAGGAAAATGAAGATCCTACACAAGCTTCTAGCTCTGTTCATAGCAGGGATCCAAAGGGACATCAGCCAGAAGAGAACAGCTTTGAGATTTCCAATGACTTGAGTTACTACAGAGTTCAGTTCAATGAACCCCCATCAGTAGACCTCATGTCCGGAAACCGTTTGCCGGAACAGAGTACAAGAAGAACCTCAGGAACCAGGGAGATAAGTGCCAGCAAGGCAAATCAAGAAAACGGAAAGCCCAGGGAGAGCAACATGCATGATCCCCTTGTTATCGCACTTTCAGCTGCTGTTGTTTGCCTTTCCATATACATAGTATGGCTCAAATACAAAAACTAAGGCTCTAAAGCAGGTGGTCTCCAAACTGTGGCCCGAGGGCCAGATGTGGCCCTTTGCTAGCCTTTATCCCGCCCTTGGGGCTTTATTCCTCCCACTGATAGGAGGCACTATTCTTCCCACTGACACCAACAAGGGAGCAAAATTTCTTTCACAGATACCAATGATAGAATACAATAAGAGTCGGTTCACTCTGGGGCGACGCGTCAGGCGGCTCAGCTACCTGACGAGTCGCTTCCCATGTAGTGCAATGGAAGCGTTCTAATCGGAGCGACTTCGGGGGCGGCTCGGGGCGACTTGCATTGACTTCTATACAGAAGTCGTCTTGCAAATCGCCTCTGGAGTCGTCCACAGGACGACTTGCAGAGCCGCCCCCGGAGTTGTGCCGCCTGTGTGTGAACCGACTCCCACTAATAGGGACACTACTTATTCTACTGACTGCAAACTCTGAGGCCATATTTACTCTCACCAATGCTGGGCCTGGGAATTTTTTTACCCCCGCTGGCCACAATCTGGCCCTCCTAAAGTCTGAAGGACAATAAACTGGCCCTTGGTTTGAAAAGTTTGGAGACCCCTGCTCTAAAGGAACACTCCACTTTTTACTTTCTTTTCCCATAATGCCACGCCAGCATTTCTTAAATCAATTTTATTATATGATTCTGATCATTTTAACATGTGATTTGTTTTTATACACTGCTTTGTGGGCCGTGTTACTTGTATGGGCATGGACAATGGTGGAGGGGGCATGCCTATGGTTATGCAAATAGTGACTCTGAGGAAGTCGCTATTTTCATACTTTCCTTGGGAGGGCTGCGGGTTAAAAAAAAAAATCAGGTATGGGCAGGGGTGGACTGACAACTAATGGGGCCCCCGGGCAATAGAAGATTATGGGACCCCCGGGCTTACAGATGGCCACCTTGCCAGGAGGAAGTGCAGAGGCTGGGCAGCTAAAATCTCAGGATTTTCACATCAAAAGCATATAGTTTTGAACATATCAGGGACAGATGTAAAAAAAAAAACATAGATTTTTACATACTGTTCCTGGTTTTACTGAGCCTGGCAACCCTGATGGAGCCCCCTAGTGGCATGGGGTTGCCAGGGTTTCTGCAAATATCTCCTTAACCACGTAGGTTAAGTTGTATTTAAGTTCAATTATTCCGAGCATGCATCAAATTGATTCCGAGCGTGCATGTTTTTTTTGCGCGTCGGAATTGCATACAGATGATCGAAATCGCCAAACAGAACTTTTCTTCTCAGGAAATTTGAGAACCAGCTCTCAAATTTTTTTTGTTGAAAATTCCGACAGAAAAAGTCAGATGGAGCCTACACACAGTAGGAATTTTCGACCAAAAGCTCACATGAAACTTTTCTCATTGGAATTTCCGATCGCGTGTATGCGGCATTAGTGGTTGCAAACCCTGTTATACCGCTTTTACCTACAGATAAGCCTATAATAAGGCTTACCTGTAGGTACCAGTTTAGGAGATTTCGCTGTATTTACATGTGCCGATGTCGTCGGCACATGCACACTGAAGAAACGGCCCACTCGTGCCATTACTTCAGGAGCTGTGCCGGGACCGGAGTGATGTAATTGCGGCTCCGGCCAATCGCAACACCAGAGCCCGCAAACCCAAAAATGACACCGGGAGACATGTCGCCGGTCACATCAGTGTGCGAGTACTGCTGCAACATCTCTAAGGTATGTTTTTCATTATGCCTTTGTCTTGCAGGTTGTGTGTTTTTTTTTTTTTTTTAAGTTTACAACCACTTTAATACTGTTCGAAACTACAAGTTCCAGGTGCTGAAAGGCTAAAGAAATTCTGGGCAAGCTGATAAATTGGACTGTCCTGGGCGGGCTTGCTCTCTTGGGATACGGGATTCAGCCCTGGTTCACACTGGGCTGCGGGAGTGAAATCGCGCGATTTCAGCTGAACTCGCGCGATTTCACTCCCTCTGGCAGGCGCGATTTAGGAGACATCTGTGCAGGTTTCTGCACAGATGTCAATGTAAATCGCGTCCTGAAATCGCAAAAAGTAGTACAGGAACTACTTTTTTAAATCGGTGCAGCGCCGCAGATGCGGCGTCGCACCGATTAGGACAGTGTCCTTGCCGGCAATTGCCGCCGATTTGAGATGTGATTTCACATGTGAAATCGCATCTCAAATCGAACTAAATCGTACCCAGTGTGAACCTGGGCTCAGAGCTGCAAGAGGCTCTCACTGTGGGTGGTGTTGGCTGGCACCTCACACCCTGAGGTTTGCATCGCTGGGTGCAAGGTGGCTGTCGCTTTTACCGGATCCTCTGCACTGCTGATAGGTTTATATCCACTGCACACCCACATAGTCATCGCTGGATTCCTGGGACTACAGGTTGCCAGTCGGGCACCACACAACTCGCAGCAGATATTCAAGAGCCTGTGCAAGGACATCCTGCCTCACAGGACCCTTGTTTTGGCTAGATTGGTGAGCAGACAGAAGCCCATCTTATCATTGACACTGTACCTAAAATAAACTGCATGCAACTGACCAGTTGGAGGGTCTTTGCTGGGGAAAATACAACATTATAACATTAAAGTTTTTTTTTTTTTTTTATGTCACAATGTAGAGTATAAGATTTCCTATCATCTGTGCCCAGTCTTGCCACACAGTTAATCCAGCGCTGAGTAATCCTCTTTTATTGTTCAGTGAAAATTAAAAGACTTTCAGATAAAAACCTGTCTAAATAAAAAGTCAGTTTCTCTCTTCTTGCTTTGAGTGACAGGTTATTTACAGATCTAGCTTGGACATGTTTATCATATGTTATGTTTATCATAATATGAGGTGATCCAAAGTTCATTGTATATTACCAGGATGTGTTATGTGGGGGAGGGGCGGATTTCTTACTTTTTATACTTTTGATCACCTAATTTTATGATTAACATAACATATGATAAACATGTCCAAGCTAGATATGTAAATAACCTCTCACTCAAAGCAAGAAGAGAGAACCTGACTTTTTATTTAGACAGGTTTTTATCTGAAAGTCTGTTAATTTTCACTGAACAATAAGAGGATTACTCAGCGCTGGATTAACTGTGTGGCAAGACTGGGCACAGATGATAGTAAATCTTATACTCTACATTGTGACATAAAAAAAAAAAAGTGGTTTACATCCACTTTAAGCCTGATTGGCCTGCTACTACACAATAACATCTCTGGAGCCCACCATAGCTAGCTAACGATCAAGGATATCCATACTCCAAGGACCTTGTTTCATCAAGAGACTCATAGAACCTGTGGCAGAATACAACCTTGTTCTTGATATACAGCTGTTTATTAAAGGGGAACTCCTACACAAACCTTTATTTAATAATTCTTGTGGCATCAGGGCCTAGAGGGAGTGGACTGACTAAAAGTCTCACCTTCCCCCTCTTGTTTCTGGGGTCATTAATCTCCGCCTGATTATTATAGCCATTTGACTTTATTGCTAGTGTTACTTCATTGTGTGTTCTTCTGATTTCAGTCTACTGCAATATCACGTAAATTGGGTTATACCTGTAATCTTTATAGTCTGGTTGACTTACTCTCCCAGTAAAGTCTTGACTTGCAAATCTTACAAATTATTGGTGTCTTTGCATTTTATGGTTGCTGGAAGTATGTCAGAACCCAGAGTGTCAAAGGTGTGTGGGGCTTGAAAGGTCATGGAAATTTTGGTACGGAAACCAAACATTCAGAAAGCATTTGGCCGAAACAACTGAAATTCAGTTTTAAAAAAAAACACAATTTTTATATTATGTAATGGTGGGACTCTGTGCTATGTGAAAGATTGCTGGTTTACGCCAAATTTTGGAGAGATAGACACACTAATTGCACAGCTGTGTCTTGGGCTTTTTAGGGCCCTTTCACACGGGCGGATGAACAGTCCGCTTTTCATAAGTCTGTTTACGGACTCACAATGCTTTCCTATGGAATCGCGGACATTAGTGGATGAGTATCTGCTAACGTCCGTAAACATCCGCCTCCGTCAAGATCCGGTATTCATCCGATTCCCCATAGGGGAGAGCGGAGAAAAGACAGGGCGGTCCCCGCACACTGTGCAGGGACCACCCTGTCAGCCGACAGCTCAGCAGGGATTTTACGGAGGAATCCCCGCTGAGCAAACGGGCTAACGGAGCGGATCAATACGGATCCGCTCCGTGTGAAAGAGCCCTTAGTTCTGACCTGACATGGCTCAGAGCCCCACCCCACAGACAGGACGTCTGTTCCTGGGAATCAGGTGGATTCCCAAACCCTCTTAGAGGAGTCAGAGACGCTGCATGGGTGCAGCTAGAGCATGCATGTCTGCAGGAGGCAGATGTTGTTTGGTGATTGAGCAGCAAGACGCTTATCAGGAGAAAGCTAGGTTTGAGCTTATCTCTAGGAAACTGTTTGTTCTGAGGAACAGAACTTGGGCTAAAGGCCTGAAACAGCCGGATGGCAAGAATGAAAGCCAGGAGGCTAAACTGTTGTTTGTAAGATACAGGAATGGTGGAACCCCCTGTGAGGGCTGCTAATGTATTTGTGAACTGTTGTGCTTTTAAATAAAAGTGGGCTACCAGACCCTTGAACTCAGTTCTGGACTGGCGTACTCACTGAAAAACGCACCTACCGCTGGAGTCTGATCACCCCAATCTTACAATATACCGTATTTTCCGCACTATAAGATGCACTTTTTTCTCCTAGAAATATGTGGGAAAATGTCCCTGCGTCTTATAGTGTGAATATACGACAGGCACCGCCCCCCGCCGCCGCTGGTACCACCCCCCGCCCAGTGCATATTGCGGGCGGCATCAAGGCAAGAACTCCCCCCCCCCCTGCAAGTCCCGACTCCCACACACATAACTGTCCCCAGCTGCAGACCTGTAGTGATAAAAACAGCAGCGTGACTTTGCCGGGGAGGGAGGGCGGGAACTAGCATCCCATAAGCGGCCAGTGATTGGCCGCACTCTAAACAACTGACAGAAGCTCCGCCTACCCTCCTCCGTGGCTCAGATGTGCTCACCGCGCTGTCTACTAGTAAAGACAGAAGCCTCAGTTCCGTGCTTGCTAGCTCTGAACGCATCTGTCCCACTGGCTTCCATAGAATCTATGTGACATGCTGCACTGAAACAACGGAGACAGTTGCCCAGTGGCTGTGTGATGATGGGCAGGAGGTGGGGGCGGGGCATTACACGCTGAGCTTTAGATGTCCAGATGGTGACCCCCATGCCTGATGATCCCACGGCTACCACTGGCAAGTGAAAAGAGTTGCAGTCACAAGTGCTGTACACGGTGGGTAAAGCCAGAAAGAAGGGGGTTATGGATGGGTGGGTTTGCAGATGTGAGTTATGGACAGGGGGTCAATGGTCAGTCTGCGTTTATCATTTATGGCAATGGTCAGTCTGTGTTTATTGCAATGGTCAGGCTGCATTTATGGCAATGGACAGGCTGCATTTCATGGGCTCTTGGAAAATATTTTATTACACCATTTGGTTCAGAATATTTTTTTTTTCTTGATTTCCTCCTCTAAAACCTAGGTGCGTCTTATGGTCAGGTGCGTCTTATGGAGCGAAAAATACGGTATACAGTGGGGATTCAAAGTTTGGGCAACCCAGGTAAAAATTTGTATTAATGTGCGTAACAAAGCCAAAGAAAGATGGAAAAATCTCCAAAAGGCATCAAATTACAGATTAGACATTCTTATAATATTTAAAAAAAAATTAGATTTTATTTCCATTATTTACACTTTCAAAATTACAGAAAACAAAAAAAAGGCGTCTGCAAAAGTTTGGGCACCCTGCAGAATTTATAGCATGCACTGCCCCCTTTGCAAACCTGAGAGCTGCCAGTGTCATGGATTGTTCTCAATCATCGTCTGGGAAGACCAGGTGATGTCAATCTCAAAGGTTTTAAATGCCCAGACTCATCTGACCTTGCCCCAACAATCGGCACCATGGGTTCTTCTAAGCAGTTGTCTAGAAAACTGAAACTGAAAATAGTTGACGCTCACAAAGCTGGAGAAGGCTATAAGAAGGTAGCAAAGTGTTTTCAGATGTCGATATGCTCTGTTCGGAATGTAATTAAGAAATGGCAGTCATCAGGAACAGTGGAAGTTAAAGCAAGATCTGGAAGACCAAGAAAAATATCAGACAGAACAGCTCGCAGGATTGTGAGAAAAGCAATTCAAAACCCACGTTTGACTGCACAATCCCTCCAGAAAGATCTGGCAGACACTGGAGTTGTGGTACACTATTCCACTATAAAGAGATACTTGTACAAATATGGTCTTCATGGAAGAGTCATCAGAAGAAAACCTCTTCTACAGTGGTTGACCGCGATATTGTGTCAATCTCGCTCCCTTTCTCGGCGAGATTGAGCACTTGCGAGCCCCATCGCGGGAGCCAGCGCCGAGCTGGCTTGCCGCGATGGAGACAAAGCCGTCATAGAAGCGACGGGGATTCCCGCCAATTCTACACGTGGGCGGAGTTTGTTATGAATCCTGAGAAGGAAGTCCCCGCCGGATTTTAAATAAAAATCCGGCATGGGTTCCCCCCTCAGGAGCATAACGGGCCCTTAGGTCTGGTATGGGTTGTAAGGAGACCCCCCCCTACGCCGAAAAAACGGCGTGGGGGTCCCCCCACAATCCATACCAGACCCGTATCCAAAGCACGCCGGCCGGCCGGTCAGGAGGGGAGTGGGGTGCGAGCGAGCGCCCCCCCCTCCTGAGCCGTACCGGGCAGCATGCCCTCAACATGGGGGGGTCAGGTGCTCTGGGGCAGGGGGCGCACTGCGGCCCCCCACCCCAGAGCACCCTGTCCCCATTTTGATGAGGACAGGGCCCCTTCCCGACAACCCTGGCCGTTGGTTGTCGGGGTATGCGGGCGGGAGGCTTATCGGAATCTGGAAGCCCCCTTTAATAAGGGGGCCCCCAGATACCGGCCCCCCACCCTGAGTGAATGAGTATGGGGTACATTGTACCCCTACCCATTCACCTGCAAGAAAAGTGTAAACACAAATAAACCACACAGTGTATTGAAATATTTTATTAGTTGGCCGCCGGGGTGGGGGGTGTGTATGATCGCTTTTATAAAAGCGCCCCCCTCCGGCGGGCTTCTGCGGGGGGTGGGTGCCGCTGTTCTTCACCGCCGTCTGGTTCTCTTCCGCCGCCGGGGGGGGCGCTTTGATAAAAGCGCCCACCACCCGGCGGGCTTCCTTCGACATCTTCGGCGACGGGGGGGGTCTTCTCCCACTCTCCGGGGTCTTCTCCCACTCTCCGGGGTCTTCTCCGGCTCTCCGGGGGTCTTCTCCGCTCTCCGGGGGTCTTCTTCTTCTTCAGGACTCGCCGCCGCTATCTTCGTGTTAGCTCAATTACTGGCGGCGGCGAGTCCCCTCTTCTGTGACGTCTTCTTCTTCTTCTCTTCTCCGGATGTTGACGCAACGCTTCCTTCCGCTGTTATGGCTGGCGCGCGGCTCGCAGCGAGTTATATAGGTCTGTCTTGTGACGTCGCAGTCCCATCATGCTCCGGTAGGTACCACGTGCTACCTACCGGAGCATGATGGGACTGCGACGTCACAAGACAGACCTATATAACTCGCTGCGAGCCGCGCGCCAGCCATAACAGCGGAAGGAAGCGTTGCGTCAACATCTGGAGAAAAGAAGAAGACGTCACAGAAGAGGGGACTCGCCGCCGCCAGTAATTGAGCTAACACGAAGATAGCGGCGGCGAGTCCTGAAGAAGAAGACCCCCGGAGAGCCGGAGAAGACCCCCGGAGAGTGGGAGAAGACCCCGGAGAGTGGGAGAAGACCCCGGAGAGTGGGAGAAGACCCCCCCGCCGCCGAAGATGTCGAAGGAAGCCCGCCGGGTGGTGGGCGCTTTTATCAAAGCGCCCCCCCCGGCGGCGGAAGAGAACCAGACGGCGGTGAAGAACAGCGGCACCCACCCCCCGCAGAAGCCCGCCGGAGGGGGGCGCTTTTATAAAAGCGATCATACACACCCCCCCCCCGGCGGCCAACTAATAAAATATTTCAATACACTGTGTGGTTTATTTGTGTTTACACTTTTCTTGCAGATGAATGGGTAGGGGTACAATGTACCCCATACTCATTCACTCAGGGTGGGGGGCCGGTATCTGGGGGCCCCTTTATTAAAGGGGGCTTCCAGATTCCGATAAGCCTCCCGCCCGCATACCCCGACAACCAACGGCCAGGGTTGTCAGGAAGGGGCCCTGTCCTCATCAACATGGGGACAGGGTGCTCTGGGGTGGGGGGCCGCAGTGCGCCCCCTGCCCCAGAGCACCTGACCCCCCCATGTTGAGGGCATGCTGCCCGGTACGGCTCAGGAGGGAGGGGGCGCTCGCTCGCCCCCCACTCCCCTCCTGACCGGCCGGCCGGCGTGCTTTGGATACGGGTCTGGTATGGATTGTGGGGGGACCCCCACGCCATTTTTTCGGTGTAGGGGGGGTCTCCTTACAACCCATACCAGACCTAAGGGCCCGTTATGCTCCTGAGGGGGGAACCCATGCCGGATTTTTATTTAAAATCCGGCGGGGACTTCCTTCTCAGGATTCATAACAAACTCCGCCCACGTGTAGAATTGGCGGGAATCCACGTCGGATCCCCGTCGCTTCTATGACGCACTCGCTGGAATGTGCTTTTACTATTCCAGCGAGTGCGAGATGTCGGCAGCCTGTCGCCGAGAATCAGCGCGATGCTGTCGTGCTATAAACACATTCTCGGCGGCAGGCACTGTATGTCCTCACCACAAAAATCAGCGTTTTGGAAACAAGTTCTGTGGACCGATGAGGTTAAAATAGAACTTTTTGGCCGGAATGAGCAAAGATACGTTTGGAGAAGAAAGGGCACAGAATTTAATGAAAAGAACCTCTGTCCAACTGTTGGGCATGGGGGTGGATCAATCATGCTTTGGGGTTGTATTGCAGCCAGTGGCACAGGGAACATTTCACGAGTAGAAGGGAAAATGGATTCAATAAAATTTCAGCAAATTTTGGATGGTAACTTGATGCCATCTGTGAAAAAGCTGAAGTTTAAAACAAGATTCCACCCGCAATTTTTTTAAAGTCAGCAGCTACTAACAGTGTAGCTGCTCCCTTTTAATAAGGACACTTACCTGTCCTACTTACCCGCACTGATGGCCCCCCCTCGCGCCAGCTTGTGAATGGGCGGCTGCTCTCTGAGAACACACACAGTTCCCAGAAAGCAGCGCGCCCCATTCACTAGGAGAAGAAGAAGAAAACAGGCTGCGGAAGAGGCAGATTATGGACTTCCGCATAGCAACAGATATTTCGGGTGAGTATACATTTTTTTTCCACATTTTTTTTTCACATTATTTTAGGATTTTTGGCCAAATGTTTTTTTCCTGGATGGAACTCCACTTTAAAGAGAGGATGGCTTCTACAAATGGATAATGGTCCTAAACACACCTCAAAATCCACAGGGGATTACATCAAGAAGCGTAAACTGAAGGTTTGCCATAGCCTTCACAATCTCCTGACCTCAACATAATTGAAAATCTATGGATAGACCTTTAAAAGAGCAGTGCGTGACAGACAGCCCAGAGATCTTAAAGAACTGGAAGACTTGTGTAAGGAAGAATGGGCAAAGATACCTCAAACAAAAATTGAAAGACTCTTGGCTGGCTACAAAACATGTTTACAAGCTGTGATACTTGCCAAAGGGGGCAGTACAAGATATTAACTCTGCAGGGTGCCCAAACTTTTGCAGACGCCATTTTTTTGTTTTCTGTAATTTTGAAAGTGTAAATGATGGAAATAAAATCTAACTTTCTTAGACATATTATAAGAATGTCTGCACATTAATACAAATTTTTAACTGGGGTGCCCAGACTTTTGATCCCCACTGTGTATGTGTGTGTGTGTGTGTGTATATAATATATATATATATATATATATATATATATATATATATATATATATATATATATATATATATAGGTTGTCCCAATACTAGTATCGGTATCGATACAGAGTATTTGCGGGAGTACTTGTACTCCCGCAAATACCCCCGATATCTAAATAGAATACTCCCCCCCCCCCCCCCGCCGCCACTGCATACCGCCGCGTTAATCCCTGTGCAATACAGCACGCATTACAAGCTTTCGTTTGTATACTTGTAATGCCCGCCTCGCCATGTATAGACACTCCCCTTCTCGGGATTGGACGGATCTGTCCAATCAGGAGCAAGGGGGAGTGTCTATGCACGGATCCGTGTATAGACACTCCCCCTTACCCCCGATATCTAAATAGAATACAGCCCCCCCCCACCCCACCCCCAATCCCGAGAAGGGGAGTGTCTATACATGGCGCGGCAGGCATTACAAGTATTCAAACGAAAGCTTGTAATGCGCGCTGTAATGCAGGGGGATTAACGCGGCGGTATGCGGCGGCATCATATCTACTACAGGTATGGGGGACATACATGGCTGCAATATGTGGGGGACATACATGGCTGCAATATGTGGGGGACATACATGGCTGCAATATGTGGGGGACATACATGGCTGCAATATGTGGGGGACATACATGGCTGCAATATGTGGGGGACATACATGGCTGCAAAATGTGGGGGACATACATGGCTGCAATATGTGGGGGACATACATGGCTGCAATATGTGGGGGACATGGCTGCATCTGTGGGGGGGGCATGGCTGCAATATATGTGGGGGGACATGGCTGCATCTGTGGGGGACATGGCTGCATCTGTGGGGGGGGGCATGGCTGCAATATATGTGGGGGACATGGCTGCATTTGTGGGGGGACACGGCTGCATTTGGGGACACATTTTAAAAAAGTATCGGTATTCGGTATTGGCGACTACTTGAAAAAAAAGTATCGGTACTTGTACTCGGTCCTAAAAAAGAGGTATCGGGACAACCCTTTATATATATATATATATATATATATATATATATATATATATATATATATATATATATATATATATATATATATATAGATATAAATTGTGTTTTTTATATAATAGGGTTGTACCGATACCGAGCACTTGTACTCGCACAAATGTTGGGCTGGGTGTAACAAGATGTCTTACTTCAGCCAAGTGCAAGGTTTAGCAGTTAAATGACACGAATGATGAGAGGAAAGGAAGGATTTTTCAATGCTACTGTATATGCCTATAGCATTGCAAAATCCTTCCTCTCCTCATTATTCATGTCATTTATTGTGCAATTGCCAATCAGTGCCGCATTTCAGTGCCTGGCCATAAGTGACATCAGTTCCATCTATCAGTGGCCATAAGTGCTGCCTATCAGTGCCATCCGTCAGTGCCCATTAGTCAAATTGTCACATGACATTAAAAAAAAGTATCGGCAATCGGTATCAGCAAGTACTTTAAAAAGGTATTGGTACTTGTACTCGGTCTTAAAGTGGATGTTATTGTCGGCCATTATTGGCACATTTAGTGCAAGAAAAGCTCCAAAAAAAATGTATTACTTTAAATGCTATGTATGTCTTCACATCGGTTCGTTGCACTTTTGTTATGGTGTCACAGATCTTGCTTACTGCATTTTTGATCATTTGAAAAGAAAATGCACCTTTTTTTCACCCGCCAAAATTTTCGGTGGATCTCTAATTATTTATTACAATGTTTATTTACCTAAAAGATTTCACCTTTCAAAAAGTTGAATTACATTTTTATTTTTTTTTCCTTTTTGTCTCTCCACTCTTGGTTATAGTTGAAATGAAAAGGAAAATGAAGTGATGATGGAGAAGGAAACTCTTCAAAGTTGTATCTTTTCCCTGTGTGAGACCATATTGCTGGTCAAAGACCAGAGCACTTTTTGCGATTCGGCACTGCGTCACTTTAACTGACAATTGCGCGGTCGTGCGATGTGGCTCCCAAACAAAATTGGCGTCCTTTTTTTTCCCCACAAATAGAGCTTTCTTTTGGTGGTATTTGATCACCTCTGCGGTTGTTAGTTTTTGCGCTATAAACAAAAATAGAGCGACAATTTTGAAGAAAAAAATTTTGTTTTTACATTTTGCTATAATAAATATCCCCAAAAATATATAAAAAACTTTTTTTTTTTCCTCAATTTAGGCCGATACGTATTCTTCTACCTATTTTTCGTTAAAAAAAAAATGGCAATAAGCGTTTATTTATTGAGTTATATCGTTTACAAAATAGGGGGTCGTTTTATGACATTTTTATTAAAGCGGAGCTCCACCCAGGAAAACAACATTTTCCCATGTTGTTTAAAAAAAAAAAAAAAAAAAACCTGAAAAAAAAAAAAAATACTCACCTGAAATACCTGTTGCTATGCGGAAGTCCGTAATCTGCCTCTTCCACTCTGCGGTGCCTTTTCTTCTTCTCCTTCTCCTAGTGAATGGGGCCTGCTGCTTTCTGGGAACTGTGTGTGTTCTCAGAGAGCAGCGCGCCCATTCACAAGCCAGCGTGAGACTCATGCAGGTGCAGTAGGAAATGGGCAGTGAAGCCGTACGGCTTCACTGCCTGTTTCCCATAGTGTGAATGGCGGCGCGGGACCCGGAGCGATCGTGGACCGGCGTCGGGGGGCCCATCAGCGCGGGCAAGTAGGACAAGGTAAGTGTCCTTATTTAAAGTCAGCAGCTACACTGTTAGTAGCTGCTGACTTTAAAAAAATAAATAAATCGCTCCGCTTTAATATTTTTTTTTTTTACTAGTAATGGTGGCGATCAGTGATTTTTTTTTTTATTTATTTATTTTTTATTTTTTTCGGTACTGCAACATTATGGCGCACACTTTGGACACTTTTGACATATTTTTGGGACCATTGTCATTTTTATAGCGATCAGTGCTATAAAAATGCATTGATTACGATAACCCCTTTACTGCCAGTGGCATTTTTAACACTAGAGGGCGGGGAACTGGTTAAATGTGTAACCTGGGTGTGGTCTAACTGAAGGGGGGGGGGGGGGTGGACTGATTGAGGGAAATCACTGATCTTGTGTTCATACATTGTATGAACAGAAGATCAGCATTTCGCTCCCTGACAGGACCGGGAGCTGTGTGTTTACACACACAGCTCCCGGTCCCTGCTCTGTAACAAGCGATCGCCTGTGCCCAGTGGCGATCGCGCCCGCTGGGCACACGCACTACCCTAGTGGCCGCTGCTAGAGCCGATGTAGAGCTACGGGCTCTCGCGCAGGGGAGCCGACCTGCTCCCGTAGAACTGCGGCAGCTGATCGGCAAGTAGTTAACATTAATGCAGGCCATACACGATTCGAATTTCGAACGAGCCGTCGAGCGATAAACGAACGCGGCGATTATAAAAGCATGCGAGTGTACCATCAATTACATACGAAAATCGAGCGAGAAAACACAATGTTTTCATACCATAGAGGAAGTGATGTAATCTTCTGTGGCCTTTTAAACACACCCCCTACTGTCAAAAGTCGGGTCGTGCCAACTCGGATCATGCGCAGTTATGTTTCTTGGGCAAAATCGTCCAACTCTACCATTAACGATACGATTTTTGGACGTTTTTCGCAAAAAAAAACAACATGTTGGTTTTTGAAATTTCACCTGTCGTACGAAAATCGCGTGTCGAACACGCACACTAATGATACGAAAATCGGCCTATTTAACGCTCGTATGCGATTTTCGATCGAAATTCGAATCGTGTATGGCCTGCTTAACTCTCTTGCTTACTCAGTGATTCTCAAACTGTGTGCAGCGACACACTAGTGTGCTGTGTGAGATTTGAAAAATATTTTAAATTGCTAGCGTTTGGAAACCTGGTGCTCAATTTTCTTGGGGGGGGGGGGCAGCTCACGGCCCCCCCAGCTAGCCAGAAAGCCACACCACCTGCGGCACTCTCGGTTGCCGCTTCCCCGCCCCCGACACTCAGTCGCTGCATCGCTCGCCCATCACCCGCTAGCTCCGCTCTTACCCCATCCAGGTTGCGGCTTTGACAACTCCCCCCCCCCCCCCACGTCTCCTCCTGAGTCATGGCGGTCGCTTGTACTTCCAGCCAATCTGGTCCTAAGACTCCTGGCCAATCGGGTCTCAGGACTAAGGATGAGCTCTGGAGTGTTCGCATAGTACACGTGCAGAGCCTGCCAGGAAGTGTGCACGGCGCTGTCCTGATGCTCGGCTGCATAGATCGGGAAATGTCTCCCTGACTGTGATTAGCGCAGCACCGTTCACACTTCCTGGCGGGCTCTGCATGTGTACTATGCAAACACTCCAGAGCTCATCCTTACTCAGGACCTGCTTCCTGATTGGCTGGGAGGTGAAACAGGAAGACATTAGGAAATAATAATACGTTAGTGTGTGATGTATAGCACAGTATTGGAGGGTGGGATGTAAAGGGGGGGGGTGATGAATAGAGCACAGTATTGGAAGGGGGAGTGACGTGTAGCACAGTATTGGGGGGGGGGGGGTGATGAATAGCACAGTATTGGAGAATGTGATGTGTAGCACAGTATTGGGGGGGGGGGGGGGGGGAGTGACGTGTAGCACAGTATTGGAGGATGTGATGTATGGGGGGGGGGGGGGTGATGAATAGCACAGTATTGGAAGGGGGAGTGACGTGTAGCACAGTATGTGGGGGGGAGGGTGATGAATAGCACAGTATTGGGGGGGGGGGGGGGAGTGACGTGTAGCACAGTATTGAAGGGTGTGATGTGTATAGCATAGTATTGGGGGGGGGTGTTGTATAGCACAATATTAGGGGGGGGGTGACGTGTAGCACAGTATTGGAGCATGTGATGTATAGCACAGTATTGGAGGGTGGGATGTGTAGCACAGTATTTGGGGGGGGGGGGAGTGACGTGTAGCACAGTATTGGAGCAGGTGATGTATAGCACAGTATTGGGGGGTGATGTATAGCATATTATTGGGAGGAGATGTATAGCACAGTATTAGGGGTGTGTTGTATAGCACAATATTGGGGGGTGTTGTATAGCACAGTATTGGGGGGGGGTGTTGTATAGCACAGAATTAGGGGGTGTTGTTTAGCACAGTATTGGGGGGGGGGGTTGTTGTATAGCACATTATTGGGGGGGGTGTTGTATAGCACAGTATTGGGGGGGGGGGGTGTGTGTTGTATAGCACAGTATTGGGGGGGGGGGGGTGTTGTATAGCACAGTATTGGGGGGGGGGGGGGTGTTGTATTGGGGGGTGTTGTATAGCACAATATTGGGGGGGGGGGTGTTGTATAGCACAGTATTGGGGGGGGGGTGTATAGCACAGTATTGGGGGGGTGTTGTATAGCACAGTATTGGGGGGGTGTTGTATAGCACAGTATTGGGGGGGGGGTGTAGTATAGCACAATATTGTGGGGGTGTGTTGTATAGCACAATATTGTGGGGGTGTGTTGTATAGCACAGTATTGGGGGGGGGGTGTTGTATAGCACAGTATTAGTGTGTGATGTATAGCACAGTATTGGAGGGTGGGATGTAAAGGGGGGGGGGGTGATGAATAGAGCACAGTATTGGAAGGGGGAGTGACGTGTAGCACAGTATTGGGGGGGGGGGGGTGATGAATAGCACAGTATTGGAGAATGTGATGTGTAGCACAGTATTGGGGGGGGGGGGGGGGGAGAGTGACGTGTAGCACAGTATTGGAGGATGTGATGTATGGGGGGGGGGGGGTGATGAATAGCACAGTATTGGAAGGGGGAGTGACGTGTAGCACAGTATGTGGGGGGGAGGGTGATGAATAGCACAGTATTGGGGGGGGGGGGGAGTGACGTGTAGCACAGTATTGAAGGGTGTGATGTGTATAGCATAGTATTGGGGGGGGGGTGTTGTATAGCACAATATTAGGGGGGGGGGTGACGTGTAGCACAGTATTGGAGCATGTGATGTATAGCACAGTATTGGAGGGTGGGATGTGTAGCACAGTATTTGGGGGGGGGGGGGGGAGTGACGTGTAGCACAGTATTGGAGCAGGTGATGTATAGCACAGTATTGGGGGGTGATGTATAGCATATTATTGGGAGGAGATGTATAGCACAGTATTAGGGGTGTGTTGTATAGCACAATATTGGGGGGTGTTGTATAGCACAGTATTGGGGGGGGGTGTTGTATAGCACAGAATTAGGGGGTGTTGTTTAGCACAGTATTGGGGGGGGGGGTTGTTGTATAGCACATTATTGGGGGGGGTGTTGTATAGCACAGTATTGGGGGGGGGGTGTGTGTTGTATAGCACAGTATTGGGGGGGGGGGGGTGTTGTATAGCACAGTATTGGGGGGGGGGGGTGTTGTATTGGGGGGTGTTGTATAGCACAATATTGGGGGGGGGGGGGTGTTGTATAGCACAGTATTGGGGGGGGGGGTGTATAGCACAGTATTGGGGGGGTGTTGTATAGCACAGTATTGGGGGGGTGTTGTATAGCACAGTATTGGGGGGGGGGGGGGGGTGTAGTATAGCACAATATTGTGGGGGGTGTGTTGTATAGCACAATATTGTGGGGGGTGTGTTGTATAGCACAGTATTGGGGGGGGGGTGTTGTATAGCACAGTATTAGGGGGTGTTGTATAGCACAGTGTTAGGGGGTGTTGTATAGCACAGTATTGTGGGGGTGTGTTGTATAGCACAATATTGTGGGGGGGTGTTGTATAGCACAATATTGTGGGGGTGTGCTGTATAGCACAGTATTAGGGGGTGTGTTGTATAGCACAATATTGTGGGGGGCGGACTGACCATTGAGGAACCAGGGGGCCCCATCAGGGTTGCCAGGCTCAGTAAAACCAGGGGACAGTATATAAAAATCTGTGTTTTTTTAAAATCTGTCCCTGATATGTTTAAAACCAATATGCTTTTTTTTTTTTTTTTTTTTAAGTGTATTTTGTGCGTGAACTCGAGAGAGAGGAGCCAGACTGCAGGAGTTGGGAGTAGGCAGACCCTCCCCCCGGAGGCAATCGCCATCCTCCTCCATGCCCCTGGTGGCAATGGCGGGTGTGAAGGGGGGCCTCCCACTCACCCCGCCCTACCTGCTCCTCTTGGGAGCCCAACTGGGGCCCAACGGGACCCCATCGGGGCAGAGGGACTCCCCCTATGAGGGAGTGAGGGGGCCCGACCCACCAAGCCAGCCCCATAGGTCCTTCGCCTCTCCTTAGGAGACCGCATGGCCAAAGTGCGTGCGTATTAAACCAATTTTGTGTGCGTGTAAGTGTGGTGGTTTTTGGGGGGGGGGGGTGGGCGTACTAAGCACAGGCGTACCTTGCATAGCACACCCACCGGGAGCCGGGCTGAGACCACCAAACTCAAGTCACATGTAGCCGAGACCGGGATCCGAACCCTTGGCTGCAGAGGTGAATGGCTTGTCAGCGCAGTGCCAATCACGTTGAGCCACCACAGCTCCCTCTACCAATATGCTTTTTAATGTGAAAATCCCAAGATTTGCATGTAGTGCCTCCTGGCGTGGTGGCCATCTGTAAGCCCGGGGGCCCCATAATCTTCTATTGCCCGGGGGCCCCATGAGTTGTCAGTCCGCCTCTGGGTGTGTTGTATAGCACAGTATGTGGGGGTGGTGTTGTATAGCACAGTATGTGGGGGTGGTGTTGTATAGCACAGTATGTGGGGGTGGTGTTGTATAGCACAGTATGTGGGGGTGTGTTGTATAGCACAGTATTGGGGGGGGGGGGGTGTTGTATAGCACAGTATTAGGGGGTGTGTTGTATAGCACAATATTGTGGGGGTGTGTTGTATAGCACAGTATTGGGGGGGGGGGGGTGTTGTATAGCACAGTATTAGGGGGTGTGTTGTATAGCACAGTATTGGGGGGGGGGTGTGTTGTATAGCACAATATTGTGGGGGTGTGTTGTATAGCACAGTATTGGGGGGGGGGGTGTTGTATAGCACAGTATTAGGGGGTGTGTTGTATAGTACAGTATTGGGGGGGGGGGTGTAGTATAGCACAATATTGTGGGGGGGTGTTGTATAGCACAGTATTGGGGGGGGGGTGTTGTATAGCACAGTATGTGGGGGTGTGTTGTATAGCACAGTATTAGGGGGTGTTGTATAGCACAGTATTGTGGGGGTGTGTTGTATAGCACAGTATTAGGACGCCGGGGCTGGCTCTGTGTTCTCCCCGGTAACAATGAGGATCTCAGTGAATGATTCCAGAAATAGCCGCTCAGCTCCCAGCAGAGGATACACTGACATCCTCTCCCGTTTCCATGGAAACCGCGCGGCTGTCACTCACCGCGCTGCCCCCACCTTCCTCCGGACCCGCGCGGATTGGGCGGAGCTCCTTTCACTCACTCGCAGCTCTAGACGTGATTGGTCAGGCTGTCCTTCCCCCACCCCCTCCGCTCTCCTACCATGGTTGGCGCAGGCGCAGTAGGAGTGTGAGGGGGCTGCTGGTGGCGGTGTCATGGCGCAGAACGGCCCGCGGGCTCCCGGAGATGAGGAGGCGGAGGAGAGGGCGGATGGCGGCGGACGGGAGACCACTACACGGCGGAGAATCAGCTCGTCGGAGGCGCCGCCGGGAGCGTCCCGGGGGAGGAGACAGCGGCACGACTCCCTGAGGAAAAACAGGCCGCGTGAGTGACAGCTGTGGAGGGGGAGGGGCTACAGGTGACAGGCTGTACCTGAGGGGGAACTACAAGTCCCAGCATTGTCCTTAGGATACCTACATGGTCCCAGCATGGCCTGTGTCCCATCTATATGTGATAACCCCAGTCTATACATACAGTCAGGCTTTGTAGAACCCAGTGGGGACCGCTAAGGAACTACAACTCCCAGCATGACCTGCAGCTGAAGAACCTCTGGAAGTCCTCATGTGTGTTATTGGGGAGAGTTGTGCCTGATTTATTCCGGGTCCAGAGTGCCTTGTCTGGGAAACCAGAGTGACAGGAGGCGGATGATGGGGGTGTAGTCCTGTGATTGGCCCCCGGATGATGGGGGTGTAGTCCTGTAATTGGCCCCCCGATGATGGGGGTGTAGTCCTGTGATTGGCCCCCCGATGATGGGGGTGTAGTCCTGTGATTGGCCCCCCGATGATGGGGGTGTAGTCCTGTGATTGGCCCCCCGATGATGGGGGTGTAGTCCTGTGATTGGCCCCCCGATGATGGGGGTGTAGTCCTGTGATTGGCCCCCGGATGATGGGGGTGTAGTCCTGTGATTGGCCCCCGGATGATGGGGGTGTAGTCCTGTGATTGGCCCCCGGATGATGGGGGTGTAGTCCTGTGATTGGCCCCCCGATGATGGGGGTGTAGTCCTGTGATTGGCCCCCCGATGATGGGGGTGTAGTCCTCTGATTGGCCCCCCGATGATGGGGGTGTAGTCCTCTGATTGGCCCCCCGATGATGGGGGTGTAGTCCTCTGATTGGCCCCCCGATGATGGGGGTGTAGTCCTCTGATTGGCCCCCCGATGATGGGGGTGTAGTCCTCTGGCCCCCCGATGATGGGGGTGTAGTCCTCTGGCCCCCCGATGATGGGGGTGTAGTCCTCTGGCCCCCCGATGATGGGGGTGTAGTCCTCTGGCCCCCCGATGATGGGGGTGTAGTCCTCTGGCCCCCCGATGATGGGGGTGTAGTCCTCTGGCCCCCCGATGATGGGGGTGTAGCTCTGTGATTGGCCCCCCGATGATGGGGGTGTAGCTCTGTGATTGGCCCCCCGATGATGGGGGTGTAGCTCTGTGATTGGCCCCCCGATGATGGGGGTGTAGCTCTGTGATTGGCCCCCCGATGATGGGGGTGTAGCCCTGTGATTGGCCCCCCGATGATGGGGGTGTAGCCCTGTGATTGGCCCCCCGATGATGGGGGTGTAGCCCTGTGGTTGGCCCCCGATGATGGGGGTGTAGCCCTGTGGTTGGCCCCCGATGATGGGGGTGTAGCCCTGTGGTTGGCCCCGGATGATGGGGGTGTAGCCCTGTGGTTGGCCCCGGATGATGGGGGTGTAGCCCTGTGGTTGGCCCCGGATGATGGGGGTGTAGCCCTGTGATTGGGCCCCCGGATGATGCAGTCCTTTGAGCAGCCAGTTGCTAAGATGGTGTTCTGCAATCAGCCAAATGCTGAGCATGTTGTTCCATGACTGGCCAGATGCTGAGGATGCAGTCCTGTGATTGGAAGGGCACTGAGGATGCGGCGCCGTGATTGGCCAGTCGCTGAGGATGTGGTCCTGTGAGCACCAATGCCAGTATGAACGTCAACACTAGTCAAGTGTTTTAGATGACATTGGGGTTAGAGGGGGTAGGAGCTGGAAGTCATGGAAGATGTCACCACCCTGTGCCCAGTCTTGGAGACCCTAGGGTGAGAAATTACACATCTCAAAATGCCCCCAATTAAATAACATACATCTGAGGAACTATAAGTCCCAGCATTCTATGGGGACACGGCCTTCAAATAGCTGAGTGATTGTAAACCCAAGAAGTTCCAACTAGAGAAGCTGCTCCTGAAAGGTCTGCCACCAAAAATCTGCAAGGCATGCTGGGTCTTGTCTTCCTATCCACCCCGAGCCATACATGGTATTATATGGAGGAGGGGGGGGTGTGATGGGATCGCTATGAAGGAGAGGTGGTGGGGTCTGTCCTGTAGTAGTAATGACAGGTTGTGACTGGGGAACCTTGCCACCCCAGATGTTTTGGAACTACATTTCCCATGATGCTCCTGCACTCTGCAGTGTAGATGAGCATCATGGGAAATGTAGTTCCAAACATCTGGGGTGCCAAAGGTTCGCCATCACTGCTCTAGGTGAACACTACAAGGAGTTAGGAGGAGATGTCTTTGTATATGGACTCCTATGTGATGTATAGGAAGAGAGGCCAGGAGGAGAATGCTCAGATTATGGGGCTGATTTACTACAAGCTGTAATTTGTAAAGAGATTTATGATGGAGATTAGTGATGTGGTAAGAAAAAAAATTGCATTAATAATACTCAAACCATGTGCAAGGAAAACCCAAAAATATATACGCGTGTGTAGAAAAATATATATTAGGTGTGTGTAAACATATTTTTTATTTATTTTTTGTTCATGATTGGACCTCATTCACTAAGCTGAGGGCCAATGAACAGCTTATTTAGTACATACACCCCCTAGATCAGGGATCCTCAAACTAGGCCCTCCAGCTGTTGCGGAACTACACATCCCATGAGGCATTGTAAAACTCTGTCATTCACAGACATGACTAGGAATGATGGGAAATGTAGTTCCTGAACAACTGGAGGGCCATAGTTTGAAGACCCCTGCCCTAGATCCTAATAGATGGATAACTATGGAGGCCGCAGTGATGTGTAGGAAGAAAGGAAGAGGAGGGGTGTGAGAGATTTTCTATACAGACTGATGGGGATGGTGCTTATAGGGAGGAGGAAGGGATGGCACTGTGTATACAGACTGCTGTCGTTATCTATAGGGATGGGGGATTACAGACTATGGAGATAGTGGCCATCTATAGGGAAGGGGCAGGAAAGATACGAGGATTGTATATACAGAAGGTTATTGGTCATCAACAGTGTAAGAGTATGATATGATTGTATATACAGACTGCTATGGGGGGGGGGGGTGTATGATATTATTGTGTGTGTGTGTGTATATATACAGACTGCTATGGGGGGGGGTGTATGATATTATTGTGTGTGTGTATATACAGACTGCTATGGGGGGGGGGTGTATGATATTATTGTGTGTGTGTATATACAGACTGCTATGGGGGGGGGGGGGGGTGTATGATATTATTGTGTGTGTGTGTATATACAGACTGCTATGGGGGGGGTGTATGATATTATTGTGTGTGTGTGTGTATATACAGACTGCTATGGGGGGGGGGGGTGTATGATATTATTGTGTGTGTGTGTGTGTATATACAGACTGCTATGGGGGGGGGGGGGGGGGGGGTGTATGATATTATTGTGTGTGTGTGTATATACAGACTGCTATGGGGGGGGTGTATGATATTATTGTGTGTGTGTGTGTATATACAGACTGCTATGGGGGGGGGGGTGTATGATATTATTGTGTGTGTGTGTGTGTATATACAGACTGCTATGGGGGGGGGGGGGGGTGTATGATATTATTGTGTATATACAGACTTGCTATTTGGGGGGGGGGGGGGGTGTATGATATTATTTTGTGTGTGTGTGTGTGTGTGTGTATATACAGACTGCTATGGGGGGGGGGGGGTGTATGATATTATTTGTATATACACACACACAATAATATCATACACCCCCCCAATAGCAAGTCTGTATATACACAATAATATCATACACCCCCCCCCCCCCCCATAGCAGTCTGTATATACACACACACAATAATATCATACACCCCCCCCCCCCCCCCAATAGCAAGTCTGTATATACACGACTGCTATGGTCCTCTATAGGGAAGGGGCAGGAAGGATATGAGAATTGTATATACAGAAGGTTATGGCAATCCTAGGGAGGGGGGGGGGGGGGTTATAATGGTATTGAATATACAGATTGCTAAGCTCATGTATAGGAAGGGGGCAATAGTATTGTATATACAGAAATCTATGTGGAGGGATAGTGTATGATATTATTGTATATGCAGAATGCTATGAGGGGGGGGGGGGGTGATATCCTTGTATATACATAATGCTAAAAGGGAGGAGAGTGTATGATATTATTGTATATACAGAATGTTATGGTCATCTATGGGGGGGGGGGTGATATCACTGTATATACATAATGCTATGTGGGGGGGGGGGGGTGTATGTGTGTATATACAGATTGCTATGGTCATCTATGGAGGGGAAGGCTATCCTAGTATTGAATATAGATTGCTGAGGTCATGTATAAGGAGGGGGGCAAAGAAAGTGTATGATAATATGTGTGTGTGTGTGTATATGTGTATATGTGTGTGTGTGTGTGTATATATATATTCTGATTGCTCTGGTCATCTATAGAGAGGGGGGGGGGGGTTTGTATATAAAGAATGCTATGGGGTTTATTTTGTGTTTGTGTGTGTATGTATGTATGTATGTGTATATATATATACACATCTCTATCTCTCTCTATGGTCATCTATGGGGGAGAGATGATAGCAGTGTGTGTGTATATATATGGAATGCTTGGGGCGGGGGAGATATACAGATTGCTATGGTCATCTATAGGGAGGGTGGGTATTGTATATACAGACTGCTGTTGTCCTCTGTAGGGAGGAAGGGTATGAAAATATTTTATATATGGACTATGGTGGTTATTATCGGTTTAGTGGGGGGGGGGGGGGGGTATGATGGGACTGCATGTAATGGTCATCTATGGTGTGAGAATAGAGGGGTGGGGGGGGGGGGATGATGGGGAGATGTGATCTCGGTGTAGAGTGATTGGAGGTTGGGGATTGGAACGTAGGAGAGAAGAGGAGGAGGAGGGGGGGTGTAACAGAACAGAGGGGTGACTGTGCAGGGACATGATGGGGGGGGGGGTGTTTCTAGGAAGGATTGATGGGTGTGATTGGAGAATATACAGAGCTATAGAGACAGAGGAGGTGGGGAGGGAATAGGATTCCTGTAGAAGGAGAGGGGATTGGGGGTGGGAATAAAATGGCTGTGTATTTATTTTAGAGATAGCTGTGATTAGTCCTAGAAGATCTTTGATTACATGGGGTAGAGAATGTTTCTCTGAACAGAGGGGGGTGGGTATAGGGTAAGATATAGTGTGTGTGTGTGTGTGTGGGGGGGTTCTATGTGGTGCTGGGGGGTGTACATTTCCTGAGCCCTATTATCTGTACATTTTCTGGGCGCAGTGCATGTCTTTGCAGCGTCACAAATAATAGTGAGTCGCCTGGCCCACCAGATCTGCCTTTTGCTGTGACGGATGACGGCTGTTTTTACAGGTTCTCTTTAAAGAGGCACCTGGTGAGACAGAGGGATGTGTTTCTAGTGTCTGAGGGGATGTACAATGCATCCGGAAAGTATTCACAGCAGTTTTTTTCCACGTTTTTGTTATGTTAAAGCCTTATTCCAATATTAAATGTATTATTTTCCTCAAAATTCTACAAACAATACCTCATAATGACATAAAGTGAAAGAAGTTTATTTGAAATCTTTTCAAATGTATTAAAAATAAAAAAACAGAAAACATTTCCCATGTACATAAGTATCACAGCCTTTGCTCAATACTTTGTTGAAGCACCTTTGGCACCAATTACAGCCCCAAGTATTTTTGTGTCTGATGCTAGAGCTGCACAATTAATTGTTTAAAAAATAGTGATCTCGATTCAACCCTCCTGACTATCTCTGTTGCAGAGTTTGCAGATTCTTTTGTATATAATATAAGTGGAGAAACTTATCTGCTCCCTCAACTGTCAAAAGAAAAAATCAGGGCAGTCTGCCAAGTTTTTAACATGAAACATTGTAACTAAACTAACACTTCCTTCTTAGATCAAAGGGATAAATGTCTGTGTGTTAATGCAGGAAGTTTAACCACTAAGGCCTCATTCACACATCCGTCACAGTCCGCCAGCTCAGCGGGAGATCAGTCCGCAGATCTCCGCTGAGACGACGGATGACCAGCTCCTCTCTGCTCACTGAGTGGGGGAGGGGCTTGTGCAGCGCTGCTGATTCCAATGGAGCGATCTGATGATGTCCGTTTTCGTTAGATCTCACCCGATCCGATCCGCCATGACGGATAGGGACATGGCCCCTATATGTATGTTTTTAGCAGATCGGATCAGGTCGGATGTCAGCGGACATAGGGATGCATGGAGCGGCCGTTCAGGTGCGCCGTCAAAACTGACAGGCGGACCTGGGCGGTCCCTAAGTATGAATGAGGCCTAAAAGTCAAAATCTTTTTCTGACACTTGTTTCTTAAGTTAAAATCAATATTTTTTGCTAGAAAATTACTTGGAACCCCCAAACATTATATATATTTTAGCATAGACCCTAGGGAATAAAATGGCAATTGCGGTCACACTGTATTTGCCCAGCGGTCTTTCAAACACAATTTTTTTGGGAGAAAATGCACTTCAATTAATAATAATTAAAAAAACTAAACGGTAAAGTTTGTGTGAAATATGATGTTGTGCCATGAGGATCTATCTTCTAAGCAAAAAAAAATGTGATTCTCATTTTAGCCAGAATCGTGCAGCTCTACTACAAGCGCGGCACACCTATTTTTGGTCGTTTCTCGCATTCTTCTTTGCAGGACCTCTCGAGCTCCATCATGTTGGATGGGGAACAGCCATTTTCAGATCTCTCCAGAGATGATTAATCAGGTTCAAGTCTGGGCTTCTTGCTGGGCCACTCGAGGACATTCACAGAGTTGTCCGTAGCAACTACTTGGTTATCTGTGCTTAGGGTCGTTATCCTGTTTGGAAGATGAACCTTTAGTTTAAGGTCCAGAGTGCTGTGGTGCAGTTTTTCATCAAGGATGTCTCTGTACTTTGCTGCATTCATCTTTCCCCTGATTCTGACTAGTCTCCCAGTTGCTGTCGCTGAAAAACATCCCCACAGCATGATGCTGCCACCACCATGCTTCACTGTAGGGATGGTATTGGCCAGGTGATGAGCGGTGCCTGGTTTCCTCCAGACATGACGCTTACCATTCAGGTCAAAGCGTTCAATCTTTGTTTCATCAGACCAAAGAATTTTGTTTCTGATGATCTAAGAGTCCTTCAGGTGCCTTCTGGCAAACTCCAGGCTGCTGTCATGTGCCTTTTACTGAGGAGTGGCTTCAGTCTGGCCACTCTACCATACAGGCCTGATTGGTGGAGTGCTGCAGAGATGGTTGTTCTGGAAGGTTCTCATCTCTCCACAGAGAAACGGAGCTCTGTCAGATTGACCGTCGTTTTCTTGGTCACCTCCCTGACTAAGGCCGCATACACACGAGGGGATATGTCCGCTGAAAACGGTCCGATGGACCGTTTCAGCAGACATCTCCGCTCGTGTGTATGGGCTAGCGGACAGATTTCTCCACCCGACAGATTTCAAAGCAAGCTTTGAAATCTATCCGGTGGGAATCTGTCCGCCCGACATGTCTGCTGGTTAGTACACTTACCAGCAGACATGTCGGCCCCCACCGCCGCTGCCGAATGGATTCGGCGCATGCGCGGAAGTGTTTTACTTCCTGGTGCGGTGACGTGGCGGCGTCAACGTCACCACCGCGTCACCGCCACGTCACCGCGCCGTCCGGCGGCGGGGAATTTGATCCGATGGTGTGTACACGCCATCGGATCAAACTCCCGATCGGACATATCCGATGGAAATGGTCCGCGGACCGTTTTCATCGGATATGTCCGATCGTGTGTATGGGGCCTAAGGCCCTTCACCCCCGATCGGATGGCTTGCTCTAGAAAGAGTCCTGGTGGTTCCAAACCTCTTCCATTTACAGATGCTGCAGACATTTTTCTGTATCCATCCCCAGATCTGTGCCTCCATACCATCCTGTCTCAGAGATTTACAGACAATTCCCTGGACTTCATGGCTTGGTTTGTGCTCTGACATGCACTGTTAACTGTGGAACTTTATATAGACAGTGTGCCTTTCCAAATCATGTCCAATCGACTGAATGTACCACAGGTGGACTCCAATCAAGTTGTAGAAACATCTCAAGGATAATCGGTGGAAACAGGAGGCACCTGAGGTCAGTTTTAAATGTCATGGCGAAGGCTGTAAATACTGTACATGGGATTTTTTTTTTTTTTATAAATTTTGCAAAGATTTCAAACAAACTTTTTCACGTTGTCATTATGGGGTATTGTTTGTAGAATTTTGAGGAAAATAATGAATTTAATCAGAGTTGAATAAGGCTGTAACATGATGAAATGTGGAAAAAGTGCAGCGCTGTGAATACTTTCCGCATGAACTGTAGATCTGTATGGAAAACAATGGTTCCTTTATTAATATGGAAAGCCGAGTTCAGTATGCTTTAACCTTGGCCTCCTCCTGCTTATCAAACCCCAGAATTGCTGTCAGCGCAGACATGCCGTCCTATCTCCATGGCTTCCTTCCAAGTACACTGAGGTCCCAGCAACGTTCCACACTCCCTCTATGTTTTCTGCCAAGGTCCTGCTTGGATGATCCGTGTAAAATAAATATATTTGGATGGTTAGATTGTTTGTTTTTCTTAAAGAGACACCAACAGCTTGTGCATGCAGGACAAAGTGACCACGCCTTTGCAAAGGGTGCCCCCCAAACCCCTTGTCTTCATCTGTACTACCTCGCTACTCCTTCCTCCTCTTCAGATGGCACTTCATATCTATGGGGGAGCATGTGACTTGCATGTGTCTGGTCCTAGCAGCCAATTGCTTGGCCTGTGTAATGTCACATGTCAAAGGGAAGTGACATCCCCATTCTCTGGGTCACTGACGCTGCCAATTTCAGTGCTTTGGACTGGCAAGGAAGTGCAGGCAAGGTGAATATAAGGGCATTGAGGGGTGACCTCTGTAGAGAGATTGGTACTATGCCCTGCACATATAGGAGGATGGGGCCATAACCTCAACTTTCTCAACCTGGCCCCACCCTCCTCTCTTATTGGTTAATCTTTCATACTGAAGGATCACTATAGACTTCATATAGTGATGTGGGATTAGATCCACTGTCGGGTATTTATTGCTTACTGTCTACTATGGGGAGATTCATTCTCTTTAGTTGTACCAATATCACTGGGAATGAAAAAGTAGGTTAAAAGCAAAAAGGCTGAGTTGTCATCAGGACAGGGAAAAAAAGGGAAATCTTCAATTTAGTACCCACGACTGCATTCTAATGGGGAATGTCCCTCACATTGCGAAGCTATCCCCTTACTTGTGGCTTGCACTCGCCTCCATCCATTCATAAACAACCTTGTATTGTTTACACTGGGAGGGTGGGACAATCTCTGGTTACCTGCCCCTCTTCTCCCCCTTTGTGCAATAACAGAACACCTTGTATGTATTGAAAACAATTCAAGGCTTTTTAGAAACAGGTGATCGTGACCGACTCAATCCTTCACGTACACTACCCGTCTCTGTCCGTTTTCCACACCGGAACGAGATGGACAATAATAATTGGAACAGGTTTTACTGGTATATTTAGCATCCCAGCTACCATCCTGACGTAGTTTAAAAAGCATTATAACCCTTTCATTCTTTAAGACTATTTATGACATTTGGTGTTTACAAATTAAAATCCATATTTTTTGCTAGAAAATTACTTAGAACCCCCAAACATTGTATATAATTTTTAGCAGAGAATCTAGAGAATAAAATGGCGATTGTTGCAATATTTTATGTCACATCGTATTTGTGCGGCGGTGTTTTTAAACAGAACTTTTTGGGAAAAATTTACTTTTCGGAAATAAAAAAAAAAATTAAAGTAATGTTAGCCCAATTGTTTTTGAATAATGTGAAAGATGATGTTGCGGCGAGTAAATAGATGCCTAACATGTCACGCTTTATAATTGCACACACTTGTAGAATGGCGACAAACTATGGTACCTAAAAATCTCCGTAGGCGAAGCTTTAAACTTTTTTTATGGTTACCAAGTTAGAGTTACTAAGGAGGTCTAGTGCTAGAGTTATTGCTCTCGCTCTGACTATCGCGGCAATACCTCATATGTGTGATTTGAACACCGTTTTCATATGCAGGCGCGCCATCCGTATGCGTTTTCTTTGTTGCGCAAGCTTGCGGAGAGGGTGCGCTTTAAAAAAAAATATTTTTTTTTCTTATTTTTTTTTTTTATAATATTTGTGTGTGTGTGTGTGTGTTGTAAAAAACATTTTGATCACTTTTATTGCTGTGATAAGGAATGTAAACATCCCCCTTGTGACAGTAATAGGTGTCTATGGAGATTTTAAAGGGTTAAAGTTTGTCGCCATTCCACGAGTGGATGCAATTTTGAAGCGTGACATGTTTGGCATAACATTATCTTTCACAATATAAAAAAAAATTGGGCTCACTTTACTGTTTTTTTATTTTTTTTAATTAAAAAAAAAAAAAAGTGTATTTTTTCCCAAAAAAGTGCGCTTGCAAATACGGTGTGAAGGAAAGTATTGCAACGACCATTTTATTCTCTAGGGTGTTAGAATGAAAAAAATATATATAATGTTTGAGGGTTCTAATTAGAGGGAAGGAGGTGGCAGTGAAAACACAGGGGAAGCTCCATTAGCATTGCTGGTTGTATGTCATACCAACAGCCACCACAAGATGGTGCCAGATAACAGAAGGAAGCATAGGCCTGCAGAAGGCTGCAAAGTCACGGCCTTAATTACCGGCCAGCGTGGCCCGACGCGATCGGAGGAGGTAGGGGGGCGCATGGAGATGCAGGATGGGGTATCCTATGTCTCTGTGCGTCCGCGCCGGCCGGTAATTGAGGCCACGGCCTTCTGCAGGCCTATGCTTCCTTCCCTAGGCGCCAGGTCGTTAATTCTAGTCGCAATTGTGACCTGGATTTCGTTAAACCCTGCACTAGAGATGTCACTGCCACTTAGTTCCCACCCAACGTTGGTTAGTGTCATATTGTATTGGTTTTACTAATGATGTCACTTAGTGTACCTCCCAGCAAGGGTCTGTTAGCGTCGGATTGTCCGCCATTCTATCTCGGTCCCACTAATAGTTGCTGATCACCGCCATTCCAATACAACGTCTATAGCTTAAGTTCCAGTATACAATGGATATAAAAAGTCTACACACCTCTGTTAAAATGTCAGGTTTCTGTGAAGTTAAAAAATGAGACCAAGATCAATTATTTCAGAACTTTTTCGACCTTTTAATGTGACCTATAAACTGTACAACTCGGTTGAACAACAAACTGAAATATTTTAGGTCAATGGAAGTAAAAATTTAATAATAAGGTTGCATAAGTGTGCACACCCTAAACTAATACTTTGTTGAAGCACCTTTTGATTTTATCCAAGCACTCAGTGTTTTTGGGTATGAGTCTATCAGAATGGCACATCTAGACTTGGCAACATTTGCCCCACTCTTCCTTACAAAAACACTCCGAATCTGTCAGATTGCGAAGTCATCTCCTGTGCACAGCCCACTTCAGATCACCCCACAGATTTTTATATCGGGTTCAGATCTGGGCTCTGGCTGGGCCCTTTCTAAACTTTAATCTTCTTCTTGAGAAACCATTCCTTTTGTTGATTTGGATGTATGCTTTGGGTCGTTATCATGCTGAAAGATGAAGTTCATCTTCATGTTCAGCTTTCTAGAAGACTGAAGGTTTTGTACCAATTTTGACTGGTATTTGGAACTCTTCTACCTTGACTAAGGCCCCTGTAGCAGCTGAAGAAAAACGGCCCCAAAGCAGGATGCTGCTACCACCATGCTTCACGATGGGTATGGTGTTCTTTTGGTGATGTGCACTGTTGTTTTTGTGCCAAACATATCTTTTGGAATGATGGCCAAAAAGTTCAACCTTGGTTTCATCAGATCAGAACACATTTTCCCTTATCGTCTTTCAGGACAGCACCTTGAGAGCGTGGCTCCACCCACTTGACAGGAAACACACCTCCACCAAACTTCTTAAAAGGGAGGTTCCCTCCACTTATCATCAGTTTTTGTGTTTCCTCCGGCGGGAACACATGTGGGGGTTAGGAGCTCTTCAGGTTTTTCTGGAGAGGTTTTTTTCTTTCTATCTCCCTACTCCACCTTTTTTTCTACCTACCTCAGAGAGTCTGTTCCTCCCATTCACGGGTTAGAGAGTGCCTTGTGCATGGGCTCCTTCTCCCTTATCAGTGCTCAGTGAGCCAGGACTGCTCCAGGACGCTGCCCCCCTGGCTAGGTACTCGCGCGGACGTTCCTTCGTCCAAACCGACGCCGGCGCCATCTTGGGAAGGTCAGCTGGTAAATCCTTACTCCAGCTGCTTCCCCCGGAAATTAGGTAACCGGAAGGGGCGGGGTTCTTACGAGCGGGCGCGTCATTTCCACCCGGAAGCGCTGAGGGAGGAGGGAGGAAACGGGTCTGGTGCCTTATTAGTTGGTTCTGGTCCGGTGCAGCGGCACTAGTGGAGTCCGGAACCGGCGTTCTGCCACCAGCATCACGCTACTGCCCTCAAGCATGGAAGGGGGATCCGCAGCGAGTGGGACAGGCACTGGCACCAGCAAGACCCAGGTAAGGGGTAGACTTGTGTTCTACCCTCAGTTACTAGGAGGTCTCTCTCCAGCTTTCTCTCTCTCTCTCTCTTGGGGGGAGTGAGTGTTTTTTTTCCCCCCTGGTGGCGGGGGCCTGTTTGGGCACGTGAGTGTATAAAGATCTCTCACTGTGCACCTTTGGTGAGCACCTTGATGGGTTGTTCAGGTTATCTCACATGGTTGGTTTTTTGTTTTTCCCCTTTGTTTCTTTTCCTTATCAGGCCAAAGGCTCTGAACCCGGAAACAAAAAGAAATGTCCTTCATGCAAGGCTAAACTTTCTGAAGGATGGAGAAAAGCTTTATGTCAATCATGTGTTGACTCCTTGGTGAAAGAAGAAGCTTCTGCTGCTTGCAGCGACATAATTGCTTCTGTAAAGAAGGAGTTGGATGCTACGATTCAATCCTTTAAATCTTCACTCATGAAACCATCTGTGAGCCAAGCCTCTACCTCACAATCTTCACAAGACTCACCTTTAGTTCCTGTAGTGGAGGCAGAAGAGAGTCCTCTAAACCAGGACGATCCCCCTCCCTCACATTCCCAGGAATCGGAAGAGGAGGAAGACGAATTAGAAAATATATCTTCTAAATATAAGTTGTCTTTGGACCAAGTGGATGACCTCCTTAAAGCTGTGCATGCAACTTTGGGCTTGGAAGAGGAGCGCAAAGAGCTATCCTTACATGACAGGATGTATGCGGGTCTCTGTGAGCCCAAAATACGTACTTTTCCTGTTCATTCTGTGATTTCTGACTCAATCATGAGGGAATGGGCTGATCCAAAAAAGAAACCTTTCTTTGCTAAAGCTCATAAAAGAAGGTTTCCGTTTGATGAGGATCCAGCAGCTCTTTGGAATAAAACTCCAAAAATTGATGCAGCCTTTTCTCAGGTCTCAAGGTCTTCGGACCTGGCGTTTGAGGACATGGGGATTCTTAAGGAACCCATGGATAAGAAGATGGACCAGCAGTTAAAGAGGGCCTGGCAGTCCATCTTAGGCAACCTTAAGCCAGCAATGGCAACCACCTGCGTCTCCAGAAACATGGAGTACTGGCTGAGCCAGCTTAAAGCTCATATTATAGCTGATTCCCCATAGCAGGAAATCTTAGATTCCTTCTCTACCCTGTCTGCTGCGGTAGCCTATCAGGATGACAGCAAGATCTGCGGCCCGTTTCCTCCCTTTTTGGGCCAGCATAACAGAAAATCGGTACATTCTCGCTATGCTGTCTCTAGGCTACAAGATAGAATTCTCGGACCCTCCCCCAGAGAGGTACCTTCTGACAGACTTACCAGGAGATATTGTCAAGTCCCTAGCCATGAAGAACCTTTTAAAGGATCTGAGGAAGCAGGGTGTTGTAATCCCAGTACCAGAGGGGGAGCTTTACCAGGGGTTTTATTCCCATGTACTTATGGTAAGAAAACCGTCCGGAAGCTTCAGACTCATTCTCAATCTAAAGCCTTTAAACAGATCAGTCCTATACAAAAGGTTTTGCATGGACTCAATCTTTACGGTAAAAAACCTGTTAACAAAGGGTTGCTTTATGGCGTCTATCGATTTGAGAGACGCCTATCTGCATATCCCCATAGCTCCCCAATCCCAAAGATTTTTGAGATTGGCAGTAAACATGGGAAGGGAGGTCGTGCACCTTCAGTTCAGGGCCCTCCCCTTCGGCCTCTCCTCGGCCCCGAGAATTTTTACAAAAGTCATGGCAGAGGCTCTTGCTCCGCTCCGCCTTCAGGGTATAGCGGTAGTTCCATACCTAGACGACCTACTCTTCTTTGCCCCCTCCAGGGAGAAATTACTGGAGGATCTCGGAAGAGCTCGCAGCCATCTAGAGGCTTTGGGTTGGATCATAAATTTGGAAAAATCAAATTTCAGCCCAACCCAAGAGGCACAATTTCTGGGGTATCGGATAAGCTCAGTAGAGCAAAGAATTTTTCTCCCAGAGGACAAAAAACTAAAGATAGAAGGGGTCGTTGCCTCCTTACAGACAAATCTAGAGCTGTCCATCAGACAGGTAATGTCAGCCCTAGGAACCCTTACCTCATCTATGCCAGCAGTGCAGTGGGCAAGACTGCACTTCAGGCCCCTCCAGAGCTTCCTTCTGAAGGTGTGGGATCGCAGGACAGAATCTCTGGAAACAAAAATAAAGATTCCCTCCAGAGTGAAACGGTCACTATGGTGGTGGAGAAGTCAGACTAATCTGTCAGCAGGCCTGTCTTGGTCATTCCCAGTAGAAAGAGTGGTAACAACCGATGCCAGTCTATGGGGATGGGGGGCACACTTGGGTCAGAACTATGTTCAGGGAGTTTGGTCCCAGTCAGAAGCAGGAAAATCGTCCAATTGGAGAGAGCTAAGGGCTGTAGCCTTAGCTTTAGATGCCTTCTCCGCAGACCTTCAAGGTGCCCATGTTCAAGTGTTCTCGGACAATGCCACTACCATAGCTTACTTAAACAGGCAAGGAGGCACAAGAAGCAGATTACTTCAGCTTCTCGCCTTGGGCATCCTAAACTGGGCAGAAAATCATTTGCTGTCCTTATCAGCGGTCCACCTCAAGGGCACTTCAAACATAGTAGCAGATTTTCTAAGCAGAAAACGGATTCAGGAAGCAGAATGGACCCTAAATCCGGAGATCTTCAGGTTAATCACCCAAGCCTGGGGCCTACCACAAATAGATCTATTTGCGTCAGAAGAAAATACGCAACTTCCAGCTCATTTCTCCATTTACAGAAACGACAGTTCCCAGGGAACAGATGCGTTAATACAGCCTTGGAAGTTCCAACTGGCGTACGCCTTCCCTCCTTTTCAGCTAATACCGTTAGTGATAAGGAGGATTCAGAAGGAGAAAACGGAAGTAATCTTAATCACCCCATTCTGGCCAAAAAGGGCTTGGTTTACCTCCCTTCTTCGAATGGCGGTCAAACCACCTTGGCGACTACCGCTTCAACAGGACCTACTTCTGCAGGGGCCAGTGTGCCATCAGGGGGTGTCCTCTCTAAACCTCACAGCGTGGTATCTGAGAGGCAGTTATTGATACGGAAAGGTCTGTCCCGACCACTGGTGACTACCTTACTTACTAGTAGAAAGCTGGTTACCAGAAAAATCTATGAAAAATACTGGAAGGTTTACAACTCCTGGTGTCACTCGTCTAATAGAGTGGTAAAGAACCTAGTATCAGTGTTGGAATTTCTTCAGGTTGGGGCAGAAAAGGGCTTAGCAAGCAGTACACTCAAAGTACAAACAGCCGCATTAGGAGTCTTTCTGGAGAGGCCGATATCCTCAGAACCTTTGGTTGTCAGATTTTTCAGGGCACTCTCTAGGTCCAGACCAGCTCCTGTACGACACTTCCCGAGTTGGGATTTATCAGTAGTTCTGCGGTCTTTGACGAAAGAGCCTTTTGAACCTTTACAAGATGTCTCTCTCTAAAGTACCTTACTCTCAAAACCGTATTCTTAGTGGCAATTACAACAGCCAGAAGGATTGGCGAACTGCACGCCCTGTCAATAAAGAAACCCTTCCTATCCGTCTTCACGGACCGGGTTGTACTAAAGACTGATCCAGCCTTTCTACCAAAGGTGGCGTCAAGCCTTAATAGGGCGCAGGAAATCGTCATTCCAACCTTCTGCTCCAATCCATCAGGGGAAAGGGAGCGACAATTTCATATGTTGGATGTGAAAAGAACGTTACTACATTACCTCGAAGTGACCAAGGATTTTCGATCCTCAGACTCCTTGTTCATACTTTTCTCAGGAAAAAGGAAGGGCCACCAAGCATCTAAGGGGTCAATTGCTAGATGGCTAAGAACCGCTATTCTGGAAGCCTATTCCCAAGCAGGACTATCTCCCCCGCTGGGCATTAAAGCACACTCTACTAGAGCTCAGGCCACTACATGGGCAGAAATAGCTGGTGCCACCCCAGATCAGATCTGCAAGGCGGCTACGTGGTCAAGTTACCTTACGTTTGTCCGTCATTATAGACTGGATCTTCTGTCAGCAAGCGATCAGGCTTTTGGCAGAAAGGTCTTGCAAGCTGTGGGTTGGATCATAAATTTGGAAAAATCTAATTTCAGCCCAACCCAAGAGGCACAATTTCTGGGGTATCGGATAAGCTCAGTAGAGCAAAGAATTTTTCTCCCAGAGGACAAAAAACTAAAGATAGAAGGGGTCGTTGCCTCCTTACAGACAAATCTAGAGCTGTCCATCAGACAGGTAATGTCAGCCCTAGGAACCCTTACCTCATCTATGCCAGCAGTGCAGTGGGCAAGACTGCACTTCAGGCCCCTCCAGAGCTTCCTTCTGAAGGTGTGGGATCGCAGGACAGAATCTCTGGAAACAAAAATAAAGATTCCCTCCAGAGTGAAACGGTCACTATGGTGGTGGAGAAGTCAGACTAATCTGTCAGCAGGCCTGTCTTGGTCATTCCCAGTAGAAAGAGTGGTAACAACCGATGCCAGTCTATGGGGATGGGGGGCACACTTGGGTCAGAACTATGTTCAGGGAGTTTGGTCCCAGTCAGAAGCAGGAAAATCGTCCAATTGGAGAGAGCTAAGGGCTGTAGCCTTAGCTTTAGATGCCTTCTCCGCAGACCTTCAAGGTGCCCATGTTCAAGTGTTCTCGGACAATGCCACTACCATAGCTTACTTAAACAGGCAAGGAGGCACAAGAAGCAGATTACTTCAGCTTCTCGCCTTGGGCATCCTAAACTGGGCAGAAAATCATTTGCTGTCCTTATCAGCGGTCCACCTCAAGGGCACTTCAAACATAGTAGCAGATTTTCTAAGCAGAAAACGGATTCAGGAAGCAGAATGGACCCTAAATCCGGAGATCTTCAGGTTAATCACCCAAGCCTGGGGCCTACCACAAATAGATCTATTTGCGTCAGAAGAAAATACGCAACTTCCAGCTCATTTCTCCATTTACAGAAACGACAGTTCCCAGGGAACAGATGCGTTAATACAGCCTTGGAAGTTCCAACTGGCGTACGCCTTCCCTCCTTTTCAGCTAATACCGTTAGTGATAAGGAGGATTCAGAAGGAGAAAACGGAAGTAATCTTAATCACCCCATTCTGGCCAAAAAGGGCTTGGTTTACCTCCCTTCTTCGAATGGCGGTCAAACCACCTTGGCGACTACCGCTTCAACAGGACCTACTTCTGCAGGGGCCAGTGTGCCATCAGGGGGTGTCCTCTCTAAACCTCACAGCGTGGTATCTGAGAGGCAGTTATTGATACGGAAAGGTCTGTCCCGACCACTGGTGACTACCTTACTTACTAGTAGAAAGCTGGTTACCAGAAAAATCTATGAAAAATACTGGAAGGTTTACAACTCCTGGTGTCACTCGTCTAATAGAGTGGTAAAGAACCTAGTATCAGTGTTGGAATTTCTTCAGGTTGGGGCAGAAAAGGGCTTAGCAAGCAGTACACTCAAAGTACAAACAGCCGCATTAGGAGTCTTTCTGGAGAGGCCGATATCCTCAGAACCTTTGGTTGTCAGATTTTTCAGGGCACTCTCTAGGTCCAGACCAGCTCCTGTACGACACTTCCCGAGTTGGGATTTATCAGTAGTTCTGCGGTCTTTGACGAAAGAGCCTTTTGAACCTTTACAAGATGTCTCTCTCTAAAGTACCTTACTCTCAAAACCGTATTCTTAGTGGCAATTACAACAGCCAGAAGGATTGGCGAACTGCACGCCCTGTCAATAAAGAAACCCTTCCTATCCGTCTTCACGGACCGGGTTGTACTAAAGACTGATCCAGCCTTTCTACCAAAGGTGGCGTCAAGCCTTAATAGGGCGCAGGAAATCGTCATTCCAACCTTCTGCTCCAATCCATCAGGGGAAAGGGAGCGACAATTTCATATGTTGGATGTGAAAAGAACGTTACTACATTACCTCGAAGTGACCAAGGATTTTCGATCCTCAGACTCCTTGTTCATACTTTTCTCAGGAAAAAGGAAGGGCCACCAAGCATCTAAGGGGTCAATTGCTAGATGGCTAAGAACCGCTATTCTGGAAGCCTATTCCCAAGCAGGACTATCTCCCCCGCTGGGCATTAAAGCACACTCTACTAGAGCTCAGGCCACTACATGGGCAGAAATAGCTGGTGCCACCCCAGATCAGATCTGCAAGGCGGCTACGTGGTCAAGTTACCTTACGTTTGTCCGTCATTATAGACTGGATCTTCTGTCAGCAAGCGATCAGGCTTTTGGCAGAAAGGTCTTGCAAGCTGTGGTCCCTCCCTAGAAGTGGGTAAGTCTCTATTATCCTCTCAAGGTGCTGTCCTGAAAGACGATAAGGGAAAAATCAAGTTAGTCTTACCGGTAACTTGTTTTCCATGAGTCTTTCAGGACAGCGGCAACCCCCCCTTAATGTTTTTAGGAATAATATACTGTGACTAACCATACTCTGTTTATGTGTTCCAGTTTGGGCCGGAGGTTTCTCTACTACTACTACTGATAAGTGGAGGGAACCTCCCTTTTAAGAAGTTTGGTGGAGGTGTGTTTCCTGTCAAGTGGGTGGAGCCACGCTCTCAAGGTGCTGTCCTGAAAGACTCATGGAAAACAAGTTACCGGTAAGACTAACTTGATTTTTCCCACGTGCTTTTGGGCGACTTCAGATGTATTTTTGCAAAATTTTAGGGCTTGGCTGTTTTTCTTTGTAAGAAAAGGCTTCCGTCTTGCCACTCTACCCCTTAGCCCAGATATATTAAAAATATGGGAGATTGTTGTCAAATGTACCACGCAGCCAGTACTTGCCAGATATTCCTGTAGCTCCTTTAACCACTTAAGGACCGCCTAACGCCGATATACGTTGGCAGAATGGCACGGCTGGGCACAATCGAGTACCTGTACATGATGTTTAAATGCCCAGCCGTGGGTCGCGGGCCACATGTCCAGCCCCGCCCCCCTACAGTTAGAAACACATATGAGGTCACACTTAACCCCTTCAGCGCCCCTAGTGGTTAACTCCCAAACTGCAATTGTCATTTTCACAGTAATCTCTGCATTTTTGTAGCATTTTTTTTGCTGTGAAAATTACAATGGTCCCAAAAATGTCTCAAAATTGTCCGATGTGTCCGCCATAATGTCGCAGTCACGAAAAATATTGTGGGCTTTTATGCCAGAATCAAAGAAAAAAAAAGATATAATTTCATTTATGTAGGTGTTCCTTGACCTACACTTTGAGCCTGGTCACACAGGGGCGGCACGGCAACACGATCTCAAGACGACTTGAGAGACGACTTGCAAAATGACTTCTGTATTGAAGTCAATGCAAGTCGCCTCTAGTCGCCTCCAAAATCGTACAAGAACCTTTTTCTAAGTAGGAGCGACTTGCATCGCTCCTATTAGAACAGTTCTATTGAATAGAGCGGAGAGCGACTTGTCAGGTACCTGAGTTGCATGACGAGTCGCCCCTGTGTGAATTGGCTCTTTGAATTATTATGTATTTTGGAGTTCAACTTTAGGCTCCATGCACACTGGACGCTAAAATAATGTTCTAAAAATGCCAGTAGCTTTGCAGTAATGCCGCGTACACGCGGTCGTTTTTTGCGATGAAAAAAAACGTCGTTTTTTAAAACGTCATTTAAATTTATCGTGTGTGGGCAAAACGTCGTTTTTTGTCTTAAAAAAAAACGACCAAAAAAAAATTCCAACATGCTTGAATTTTTTGTGTCGTTTTTCAAAACGTCATTTTTTGTTTCACAAAAAGTCACCGTGTGTAGCAAAAACGTCATTTAAAACGACGTTTTTCAACCCGCGCATGCCCAGAAGCTAGTTATGAAGCGAGGTTCAATGGAAAAGAGTGGTGAACGTAACCTCGTTTTTTGTGAAAAAAACGATGGTGTGTATGCAACATCGTCTTTGAAAGTGACGTTTCAAAAACGTCGTTTTTTACTTCACAAAAAACGTCGTTTTTTTCATCGCAAAAAACGACCGTGTGTACGCGGCATTAGTCTTTCAAAGTTTTTGTAACGTTTTTGCAATAGCGTTCGTGTTTTTTCTGCGTTAGAGGTTTTTTTTTTTTTTTTTCCAATGGATCAAAAACTTTAAAAGCTGGTGAGTCACGTTTTTGAGCGTTTATCAACGTTTATAAGCGTCTGCCGCTTTTTGTGGTCAGAAAAACGACTCCTGAACGCGATTTTAGGACGTTCAGAAAACGGCCCATAAAACTCCACTGCTAATAAACGTCCATGTGTGCATGGACACATAGGCTAAGATAGAGTGGAGTATATGGGCTTTAAGGGCCCTTTCACACTAGCGGACGAACGGTCTGCTAATTACAAGTCCGTTAACGGACTTGTAATGGGCCCCTATGGGAGCGGATCCGTTAGCGGATGATGCATCTGCTAACATCCGCAAGATCCGCATCCGTTTTTTCGGATGGAAGAATGTCCTATTTTTCTTCCGTCCGGCCAAACGGATCGGATGCAAACGGACAGACGGTCCGTTTCCATCCGATTCCCCATAGGGGATAGCGGAGGAGAGACAGGGCGGTCCCTGCACATTGTGCGGGGACCGCCCTGTCCGCCCGACAGCTCAGCGGAGACCCCCCGCTGAGCTGACGGACACATGGAGCTGACCGAAAAACGGACCGCTCCGTGTGAAAGAGCCTTAAAAAAAAAAAAAAAATACCCAAACTTGAAAAACAAAATTGCTGTATGGGTGTGCATGGAGCCTAAAGTAGCTTTTTGAGGTGGCTTGTTATGTTGTGCGGGTTGTATATACTCGAGTATAAACTGAGTTTTTCAGCACTTCTTTTGTGCTGAAAATGCCCCCCTCGGCTTATACTCGAGTCACCTTTTTTGTGCCTGATCTCCTGGACTTTGGGGACCCGGTATCGGCCGGCTGTAGGTGCCCAGACTTGGCACACATGTAGCCCCACTTTTCCTCTACAAGTGTGCAAAGTTTGTTGTCTGTGGGAACTTACGGCCGGGGAGCACAGATTTTTCAAAGCTGGGCACCCCTTCCATAGACTCCCATGTTAAATGGCCATTTCTCCGGTGAGTTTGGGGATGTGGTACCGGCAGGTCGTAGGTCCCCTGAATTTGACACACATGTAGCTCCATTTCTCCTCTACAAGTGTGCAAAGTTTGTTGTCTAGGGGACCTCTGGCTGGGGAGCACTGATTTATCAAAGCCAGGCACCCGTTCCATAGACTCCCATGTTAAACATCAGTCTAGTCATGGGCACAGTGAGACATGCAGATGGACACCCTAGGCTTATACGCGAGTCAATAAGTTTTCACATTATTTTTTTGTTGTAAAATTAGGTGTCTCGGCTTATACTTGAGTATATACCGTATATATTTACAAATCGGAGCTCTGTTTTCTATCCATCTGGGAAATTTTGTTTTGTGACTTTATATAATCAGGTCTCCACCCCATTGTACTTCTTATGTGTCGGTTTCAAACTGATTAACAGGTTGCCATTATTTGTTTACATGGATTTGTTCCCAGATCATTAGAGTGAAATATTTCTTAGAGAGACCTTGTGGGCTCTATAACGTGTGTGTCTTTTGTCCTAGCCTTTCCTTGGTTTGGCTTGGATATTGGTGGGACGCTGGTCAAACTTGTCTATTTTGAACCCAGAGACATCACGACAGAAGAAGAGCAGGAGGAAGTGGAAAGCCTGAAGAGCATCCGAAAATACCTGACGTCCAATGTGGCCTATGGACAGACCGGCATTCGAGATGTCCACTTGGAGCTAAAGGATCTGACCATGTGTGGCAGAAAGGGGAGCCTGCACTTCATCCGATTTCCCACTCACGATATGTCCGTCTTCATTCAGATGGCACGGGACAAGCAGTTCTCCAGTTTACACACCTCGCTGTGTGCCACTGGTGGGGGAGCGTTTAAGTTTGAAGAGGAATTCCTGACTGTAAGTATGCAGGCAAGCAGATACTATTACAATTTCTGGCTAATTGTTCAAATGCATGTGGATGAGCAAAACAAGAAACACAAAGGGATTGATTTACTAAAAACTAGAGTCCAAGATCTGCAGCTGTGCATGGGTAGCCAATCGGCTTCTAGCTTCAGCTTGTTCAATTAAAGTGGGTGTAAACAGACAATAACATTATGGGCTAGTATGCACAGCATTCTAGCTCATTATGTACTACTTACCTGGAATCTAAGCCCCGGCTGTGGTGCCTGACACAGCACCGACCCACGAGAGTTACTTCCAGGTATAGCAGCTCTGACGCTGTCATTGGCCGGAGCCACGATGACGTCACTCCCGCGAATGCGCCATAGACATCGGCACACGTCTCTATTGTAAATATCTCCTTAACTGTTTAGGTTTAGGAGATATTTCGAGCACCTACAGGTAAGCCTTTAATCTAGGCTTACCTGTAGGTAAAAGTGGTTGTCCTTTAAGCTTTGACAGAAAAACAAACTGAAAGCTGATTGGTTTCTATGCAGCGCTACACCAGATTTGGCACTCTCCAGCTTTAGTCAACTCAATTTAGTCCATCTCTCTAAAGCTCACCACATACACTATTTTGCCAAAAGTATTGGGACACCTGCCTTTACATGCACATAACTTTAATGGCTTCCAAGTCTTGGTCCATAGGATTCAATATTGAGTTGGCCCACCCTTTGCAGCTATAACAGCTTCAACTCTTCTGGTTTAGGAGTGTGTCTATGGGAATGTTTGACCATTCTTCTAGAAGTGCATTTGTGAGGTCAGACACTAATATTGGAGAGAAGGCCTCGTTTGTAGTCTCAGCTCTAATTCATCCTAAAGGTGTTCTTTTGGGTTCAGGTCAGGACTCTGCAAGCCAGTCAAGTTCCTCCACCCCAAACTCGCCCATCCATGTATTTATGGACCTTGCTTTGTGCACTGGTGTGCAGTCATGTTGAAACAGGAAGGGGCCATCCCCAAACTGTCCTTACAAAGTTGGGAGCGTGAAATTGCCTGAAATGTCTTGGTATGCTGACGCCTTAAGTGTTCCCCCTCACTGGAACTAAGAAGCCGAAGCTCAACCCCTGAAAAACATCCCCACACCATAATACCCCCCCCCCCCCTCCACCAAATGATTTGGAGAGGTGGCCCAATGCATTTGGCAATATAGTGTGGAGGTACATGACTGGCCTGCACAAAGTCCTGACCTAAAGCCGATAGAACACCTTTGGGATGAATTATTTGGGATGAATTATATGAGAACCAAGCTTTCTCGTCCACATCAGTGACTCGCTTCACAAATGCTCTTCTGGAAGAATGGGCAAACATTCCCATAGACACACTCCTAAACATTTTGGACAGCCTTCCCAGAAGAGTTGAAGCTGTTCTAGCTCAATATTGAACCCTACAGACTGCGTGTAAAGGCAGGTGTCCCAATACTTTTGACAATCTTGTGTATGTTGTAATCTGATATTGGATCTTAAAGGGGTGTTCCAGCCAATTTTTGTGTTTATTAAAAGTCAGCAGCTACAAAAAGTGTAGCTGCTGGCTTTTAATAAACACGCACTCACCTGCTCCACGTTCCAGCGACGCGCCATCCGGGGCTTCGCTCCTCAGCCCCCCCCAAGCCGGCATCTTCATCCTAAGTGTGGGCACCCGACCATGACAGCTTTTGGCTTCACGGCCGGGCACCCACCGCGCATGCGTGAGCGGCGCTGAGCTCTCTTATTGGACAGGCGATTGCATGGGACCTGTCATGTGTCCCAGGCGATCGCATACAGGGAGGGGCTGAACATAGGCGATTAAGCTAATCGCCTTACCAGCCCCTTGGCGGAAGGAGGAAGTGGGACAGGAAGTCCCACTCCCCCCCCCAAAAAAAAATGACATGCCAAATGTGGCATGTAAGGGGGCGAGGGGTGGGTTAAGCGGAAGTTTCAATTTTGGGTGGAACTCCGCTTTAAGGAAATTGTACAAACAACTATACAAATATTTTTACATGTGTACAAAAATGCTCTGGAGCCAAACTGGTTAATTAGGAAGTTAGCAACACACAGGACTTCTATCAGAACAACAAGGACTGATTGTTTTATTTTGCCCAGACACTTTAGCAACCACATGCATTGCATACTAGCACATTATGAAAGACTTGCCTTGAAACAAAGCCCTCCAGTGGTGCACTGTCAACATTGACGGGGCTTCCATCTTCACCCGGTCTTCCTTCCAGGTTCGTGGTCACCGGCTGTTTGAATCGTTGAGCCGTAATGAGGTCACTCCAGCGTATGGGAATCACGGCTGCGTCACAGAGCTCTGAACGGTCGGCGCGATTATGATGTTCCTTCAGAGGGCATGAGCGGTGGTGTCACTGGCTGCCGAATAAGCAAATATCTCCTAAACGGAGCGGAGATATTATTTTTTACCTACAGGTAAGGTTTAATTTAAGCATACCTGTAGGTAAAAGTCACAAAGCGGGTTTACTACAACTGTATAATCTATGCAAGCAGAGTACATATTTAGGTGGAAGGCAATTGGTGTTTTTGAAATTGTTATACCAAATGTATATGTGCCCCTATTAGGGGTCCTGAGCCACCTGTTCATCATCTTTACTATGATTTGTACATTTTACATGCGTACTGCCCCATATTTTATATGTCCTGGATAAATGTGTATATTCTCCTCCTTCTTGTGGCTCTATAATAAATACTGCAGGTAGTCAGGGTGTGCATGTTGGTTTAAGTTAGGGTTGACCCGATGCCTCTTTTTTAGGACCGAGTACAAGTACCAATACTTTTTTTCATGTACTCGCCAATACCGAATACCGATACTTTTTTTAATTGTGTCCCCAAATGCAGCCATGTCCCCCCACATATTGCAGCCATGTCATGTCCCCCCACATATTGCAGCCATGTCATGTCCCTCCCATATTGCATATTGCAGCCATGTCCTGTCCCCCACATACTGCAGCCATGTCATGCCCCCCACATATTGCAGCCATGTCATGCCCCCCACATATTGCAGCCATGTCATGCCCCCCACATATTGCAGCCATGTCCTGTCCCCCATATTGCAGCCATGTCATGCCCCCCACATATTGCAGCCATGTCCTGTCCCCCGCATATTGCAGCCATGTCCTGTCCCCCGCATATTGCAGCCATGTCCTGTCCCCCACATATTGCAGCCATGTCCTGTCCCCCGCATACTGCAGCCATGTCCTGTCCCCCGCATACTGCAGCCATGTCCTGTCCCCCGCATACTGCAGCCATGTCCTGTCCCCCGCATACTGCAGCCATGTCCTGTCCCCCGCATACTGCAGCCATGTCCTGTCCCCCGCATACTGCAGCCATGTCCTGTCCCCCACATACTGCAGCCATGTCCTGTCCCCCACATACTGCAGCCATGTCCTGTCCCCCACATACTGCAGCCATGTCCTGTCCCCCACATACTGCAGCCATGTCATGTCCCCCACATACTGCAGCCATGTATGGTCCCCATACCTGTATAAATGATGCCGCCGCCACCACCGTTAATCCCCTGCATTACAGCGTAGCGCCGCGCACGCAGTACAAGCTTCCGTTGTGAATAATTGTAAAGTGCGCGCCGCCATGTTCAGACACTCCCCTTCTCGTGATTGGACGGATCCGTCCAATCACGAGAAGGGGAGTGTCTATGCACAGCGGCGCGCGCTTTCCAAGTATTCACAACGGAAGCTTGTACTGCGTGCGCGGCGCTACGCTGTAATGCAGGGGATTAACGGCGGTGGCGGCGGCGGCGGCATCATATATACAGATATGGGGGACATACATGGCTGCAATATGGGGGAAGTATTCTATTTTAGTATCGGGAGTATTTTCGGGAGTACAAGTACTCCCGCAAATACTCGGCATCGGTCCCGATACCGATACTAGTATTGGTATCGGGACAACCCTAGTTTAAGTGTAATGATTTGTTGGTATTTTCATGTACAAATATGGCCGCTCCTTTGCACATATATAAAGCTAATAAACCATTAACCGCTTCAGCCCCATAAGATTTTACCCCCTTCCTGACCAGAGCACTTTTTTACCATTTTGGCACTGCACTGCTTTTAGCCACTTCAGGACCACCTAACGCCGATATACGTCGGCAGAATGGCATGGCTGGGCACAGGCATGTACAGGTATGTTGCCCTTTAAGTGCGTTGCGTGCGGCGGCGTGCTCGTGACCCGGTCCGAAGCTCTGTGACCGTGGACCCGATCGCCGCCGGTTTCCCGGGATCGGGTCACAGGAGCTGAAGTACGGGAGAGGTAAGTGTAAACAAACCTTTCCCCGTCCTTCTCTGTGGCTTGTCACTGATCATCTGTTCCCTGTTATAAGGAACGACGATCACTCCCCTAGAGTTAGAATCACTCCCTTAGGCCACACTTGACCCCTTAGCGCTCCCTAGTGGTTAACCCCCTTCACTGCCATTGTCATTTTCACAGTAATTGGTGCATTTTTATAGCACTTTTCGCTGTGAAAATGACAATGGTCCCAAAAATGTGTCAAAAGTGTTGGATGTGTCCGCCATAATGTCGCAGTCATGGGAAAAAAATGCTAATCGCCGCCATTACTAGTAAAAAAATAAATAATTCTTAATAAAAATGCCACAAAACTATCCTCTATTTTGTAAACGCTACAACTTTTGCGCAAACCAATCGATAAATGCTTATTGCAAGAATACGTATCGGCCTAAACTGAGGGGAAAAGAAAAAAGTTTTAAATTTTTGGGGAATATTTATTATAGTAAAAAATATAGTTGTTTTTTTTTTTTCAAAATTGTCGCTCTATTTTTATTTATAGCGCAAAAAATAAAAACTGCAGAGGTGATCAAATGCCATCAAACGAAAGCTCTGTTTTTGGGGAAAAAAAGGATGCCAATTTTGTTTGGGAGCCACGTTGCACGACCGCGCAATTGTCGGTTAAAGTGACGCAGTGCCGAATCACAAAAAGGGGCCAGGTCGTTTACCTGCATAATGGTCTGGGTCTTAAGTGGTTAACTGAATATTGCTCAATCATGCGATGTTGTACCCAAACAAAATTTGCATCTTTTTTTTTTTTTTCCCCAAATAGCGGTATTTGATCACCTCCGTGTTTTATTTTTTTTTGTTTTTTTTTTGTGCTATAAACAAAAGAACAGCAACAATTTTGAAAAAAAAACCCACTATCTTTTTTTTTTTTACTTTTTGCTATAATAAATATCCCCATTTTTTTTTTATATATATTTTTTTTTCCACAGTTTAGGCTGATATGTATTGTTCTATATATTTTTTTGCAATAAATGTATATTGATTGTTTTTGTGCAAAAGTTAAAGCGTCTACAAGATAGGGGATATAATTATGGCATTTTTATTATTATTCAATTCTTTTTTTTACTAGTAAAGGTTGGCGTTTACCGATTTTTATCGGGACTGCGATATTGCGGAGGACAGACCTGACACATTTTTGGACCATTGACAATTGTACAGCGATTGGTGCTATAAAAATGCACTGGTTACTGTAAAAATTTCACTGGCAGGGAAGGGCTTAACACTAGGGGACAAACAAGGGGTGTTCCCTCTCTGTGTTCTAACTGAAGAGGGGGCGGGACTTAGTGGGGAGATAACAGATTGCTGTTTATACATTGTATTAACATACAATCAGTCATTTCTCCCCTGAGAGAACCAGGATCTATGGGTTTACACCCACAGATTCCAGTTCTTGCTGTGTCACGAGCGATCGCAGGTGCCGTCTGTCTTCGTGCCAGCCGGGCACTTGCATCAGCTCCGGGGGGCAAGCAGGGAGCGCACGCCCCTAGTGGCCACACTGCGAAGCGACGTAACAGGACGTTGTTTCGCCAGCCTCAATCGGCTGGGCTTCTCCTATGGATCACAGGAGTGCAATTTGTTTTGTACTCCTGTGACCCGTTTTTCAGCAGAGAGCGGACTGAAGTCTGCTCTCTGCTGACGTCACGGCTATCAGTCCAGGCACCACGTCATTGTGACAATGTCTGGATCTGCCGAGTACCTGGACTAACGCTCGTTTCAGCCTCTCAACGAGCCGCACGATCATTTTTCGGCATTAACCACTTAAGCCTCGGACCGATATGCTGCTAAATGCCCAGAGGCGTTTTTACAATTCGGCACTGCGTCGCTTTAACAGACAATTGCGCGGTCGTGCGACGTGGCTCCCAAACAAAATTTGCGTCCTTTTCTTCCCACAAATAGAGCTTTCTTTTGGTGGTATTTGATTGCCTCTGCGATTTTTATTTTTTGCGCTATAAACAAAAATAGAGCGACATTTTTGAAAAAAAACAATATTTTTTAATTTTTGTTATAAGAAAAATCGAATGAACTAAATGTTAGTCAAACATTTAGGCCAAAATGTATTCAGCCACATGTCTTTAGTAAAAAAATTTTTTTAGCTACCTAGCAGCAACAGAGACACTAATACTGCAATCAGAAAAATGATCGCTTAGTGACGCTGGTAATAGGGGGTGAAAGGGTTAACTAGGGCGGTGATCAAGGGGTTAAAACTTTATTAGGGGGGGTACAGGGCTACCCTGGACCTAACACTAACTGGCTGTCACACTAACTGTCACACTGACACTAAATGCAGTGATGAGTAAATATATGATCACTGCATTCAGTGACGGTGTGACAGGGGGGTGTGGGGGGGGGGGTGATCGCAAGGGGTTAAATGTGCCTATGTGTATGGTGTCAGTGTAGTGTTGGTGCGACTTACTGTGAGTCTTCTGTCCTCTCGGCAGTTTGAAAATACCGCCGAGAGGAGAGCTGACATCACTTCCTCTGCCTATGTTTACATTTTACAGGCAGAGGAAGTGACACGGCGGGGGCTCACAGGATTGGTTGGGAGCGATCACGAGGGGGCGGACAGAAACGAACAGCCGCCCCCCGAGTCGGATCGCTCCCCAACGTAAGCCGCACGCAGCGGAGGGGGTCCCGATCGGACCCCCGACCCGCTAGAAGGCAAGGACGTACATGTACGCCCATCTGCCTGTACGTGCTATTCTGTGGACGTATATAGGCGTGCGGCGGGTGTTAAGCGGTTAAACACGTAATTTTTCTAAAATTTCATTTAAAATGATTGTGTGTGGGCTACACATAATTTTTCAGGTTCTTAAAAACGGCAAAAAAAAAAAATCGAATATGCTGCATTTTTGAACGTCGTTTTAAACAATGTCGTTTTTCAGGTTGTAAAAAATTATCGTGTGTGGGCTAAAACGACGTAAAAAACCTGTGCATGCTCAGAAGCAAGTTTTGAGACGGGAGCGCTCGTTCTGGTAAAACTACCGTTCATAATGAAGTAAGCGCATTCATCACGCTGTAACAGACAGAAAATCGCGAATCGTCTTTTTCTAACGCGGAATCAGCTAAAGCAGCCCCAAGGCGAATGGAACTTCCCCTTTATAGTGCCGTCGTACGGGTTGTAAGTCACCGCGCTTTGCTAGAGCATTTTTTAAAAACGATGGTGTCACCGCCCTTTGCTAGAGCATTTTTTTAAAACGATGGTGTGTCGGCAGCGTCGTTTAATGAGTAAATTGGAAGTCGTTTTTTTGGACAAGCTGAAAACGTGTGTTTTTTTTTTTTTTTTCTTTTTCATGCTGAAAAATGATCGTGTGTACGTGGCGTAAGTGCCTGAGATAGGCGCTCCGCCCCCCCCCCCCCCAAAGCCCAGCGCTCCAATGAGCACAGAGGGAGATGAGCAGAGAGCTGTGACTGACAGTCTGCATCTCTCTGTGCTCAGGGATCTCTGAAAACGGAGTGATTGGCGTGTTCGATCGCTCGGTTTTCACATCATAAAAACTTTTTGTTGCCCATAGCATCCCATTTATCTGCCAGGTGTAATGCAGTGCATAGGTCAAAAGTAAACAAGGACTCTTATTGGTTATAAACGTGAAAAGATCTTTTTAGCACAACAGCTTATTTTCACAATGAGTGTTTTTTGTTCCTCTCATCTTTTAGGTCGGAGGACTAGAACTTTGCAAGCTTGATGAACTGGACTGCCTTATTAAAGGAGTACTCTTTATTGACTCTATTGGCTTTAATGGTCAGTCGCAGTGTTTTTACCTGGAAACTCCCAGAGATCCTGAACGGTGTCAGAAGATTCCTTATGCTCTGGAAAACCCCTACCCTCTCCTGCTAGTAAATATTGGCTCAGGGGTCAGCATCCTGGCTGTGTATTCCAAAGACAACTATAAACGGGTTACAGGCACCAGGTAAGTGGCTCTGAATAGAACAAGTCAAGTGTATTATTTGTTGTTCCTGCACACAGGAGCCTAGTGACTTAGACGTGTCTATTTTAGCTAGTAAGCAGATGTAGCACTCCCTCCTAACACCTATACCAGGGGCCCTCCAGCTGATGTGGAACTATATTTCCCATGAGGCATTGCGAGGCTTGCAGTTACAATTACTCCCAGAGGCATGATGGAACTTGTAGTTCTGCAACCATTAGAGGGCCCCAGGTTGCCTACCCCTGACCTATATTAACTAACCTGTGGTGGAAAGATCTGTATACTTGCCTATTTTAAGGCCGCGCCAGTCTAGTCACCTGATCTCCCCTGTGTCAGGCAGCGCCGGCTGCAGGGGAGAGGGAAGAGCACTTAACTGCCAGAATGCTTATAAGCGGTGACGTCACCCATAGGCTTACTATGGCCCATCTGTTGTCTGCGTTCCCTCCTCTCCTCCTCTGAAGCTGCTGCTGGCTGACACGGGGAGGTCATGTGACCGGATCAATCTGAAAATATGTAAGTATACAGATCTTTCCGGCATAGGTTGGTTAGGATGGAAAGGGAGCAGTTTTAGTTGGGTATATCCTGCAATAATATTTCAAAGCCTAACTCGGGGCAAAAAAAAACAGCATTTTGTGCTCGCATTGCACTGGTCAACTGCTCGTTTTTGGATAGGGGATTGGAATCGGATATTAAAAGCTCCTACTTGCCCAAATCTCCACTCCACTTGCAAACGGCGCTCCCATGATCAAGTGGTGGACTGCTCCTGACGTCTCTGCGTCCAAAGCATTTCTTTTTTTTTTTTTTAAAGGGTAAATTTATTGAAATTTTTGCAAGAAAAATAAAGACAAAATAAAATAAAAAACGGTATTGCATCACATGGGTATCGAAAGTCACATATACAGGCTCAGTTAGACAGCTCCGAACGATGTGCATGTTATACATGTTTGACCATAGGTTGACAATCATAGAACTTCTAAACCAGATTCCCAAATAAACAACATTAACATTAGCATATATCCCCTTTTTTCACCTCAGCATTCCCAGCGGAGTATTTCAACCAATCAGCCCAAACGAATTTCTTAGGGCAACCCGTCCAAAGCATTTCTATGCTCCCTTGCACAAAATTGTGGGGAGGCAGGGGCCGCAAAGACCGGGCTTGTGCAGGGAGGATCGAGGATTAGGTAAGTATATTTCTGTCCTCCCCTAGACACAAAAGAAAAACTGCTGACCCATGCAGCGCAGGTATCAGCCCAAGTGCATGGGAAAACGGATTTTTTTTTTTTTTTTGCATGGAGTTCTGCTTTAAGTGTAATCCCCTTGTATTATATTTTTATGCTTCGTTTTTGTTAAAACTTTTTTGTAGCATCATCGTCCTATTGGATATATTGTTTTTTTATGGGCAGTTTTCCCCAGCACTCCAGCAATATTTTTAGGTGACTCAACAGTGCACAGCGTGTCATTTTTTTAATGTAGCCCCGACTTGGTGTTCTTTCACACAGATGGACTCGAACGGCGTGTCCGCCTGCTCAACAGTAAATCGGTCCACTGAGCAGGTGGATGACCGGTCCTTGGCCGCCCCCCTTATACAGATACAGACACAGCCGCTTTCTTTTATGGGCGATCGGATGTAAATGGATAGCTTGTTTGTTTACATCTGACTGTCATGCGATCCACTAGACCAGGAGTCTCCAAACTATGGCCCTCCAGGTGTTCAGGAACTACAATTCCCATCATGCCTAGTCATGTCTACGAATGTCAGAGTTTTACTTTTTTTTTTCTTTTAAAGTGTATTTTTGTGCGTGAACTCGAGAGAGAGGAGCCGGACTGCAGGAGTTGGGAGTAGGCAGACCCTCCCCCCGGAGGCAATCGCCATCCTTCTCCATGCCCCTGGTGGCAATGGCGGGTGTGAAGGGGGGCCTCCCACTCACCCCGCCCTACCTGCTCCTCTTGGGAGCCCAACTGGGGCCCAACGGGACCCCAATGGGGCAGAGGGACTCCCCCTATGAGGGAGTGAGGGGGCCTAGCCCACCCAGCCAGCCCCGTAGGTCCTTCGCCTCTCTTTATTTTAAGAGACCGCATGGCCAAAGTGCATGTGTTTTAAACCAATTTTGTGTGCGTGCAAGTGTGGTGTTTTTTTGTGTCAGAGTTTTACAATGCCTCATGGGAAGTGTAGTTCCACAGCAGCTGGAGGGCCGTAGTTTGGAGATCCCTGCACTAGACGGATGGGGAACAGATCCCTATCCATCTGTTTTTGGTTCTGGGGCAGGTGTGAGTGGAATTCCGTTTACATCCTGCTCCATGGAAGACAGTGGATGGTCCAATCAGGTTAGCCTAAAAAACGGATGCTCCACCCGTGAGAAAAAGGCTTTCCATGCACCTATCAGTATTACACTAATGTTATTAAAACGCATATATAGAGAGGGAGAGAGATTCAATAAAGCTATAATACAGTAACACATTCTCTGTTGTGTTCTCCAGTCTCGGAGGAGGAACGTTTTTCGGTTTGTGTTGCCTCCTCACTGGCTGCTCCACTTTTGAAGAGGCTCTGGAAATGGCAGCTCTTGGAGATAGCACGAAAGTGGATAAGCTTGTCCGTGACATTTACGGTGGGGATTATGATCGCTTTGGATTGCCAGGCTATGCGGTTGCCTCCAGGTAAGTCCACTGTAGCAAATTTGAGTGCCGATGGTAGTATTTCTAAAGGACATGCTATTTGTTATACTGTTCTCATTCATGGGCGATTCCTGATATTAACCAATCCAAAATGCTAACAAAAACCTCACTACTTTTCCATCCTTGTTAAAAAAAAAAGGATAATTTAAAGAATGGTTACAATTGGTATAATTGTTTATATATTTTTAATACAATTTAGTATAATTGATTACATGTATGATGTCCCCTATCACATTCAAGCCTGGGTCAGAGGTGAAATATACAATCGGTCTTTTAAAGATCTATAATGCAGACTAGGAGTATAGCTATAACCACTTGACCTCCGGAAGATTTACCCCCCCCTCCCCCTTCATGAGCAGGCCATTTTTTTTGCTATACCGCACTACATTACTTTACCTGAAAATTGCGCAGTCATGCAACGATGTACGTAAATTCAATTTGATGTAATTTTTTTCCCCCACAAATGGTTTTCTCTTAGTGGTATTTTTTTATTTTTTTTGTTTTTATGCTATAAACCAAAAAGACTGATTTAATAAAAAAAAAAAAAAAAAATATATATATATATATATATATATATATATATATATATATATATATATATATATATATATATATATATATATATATATATAATGTCTTCTTTTTTTTTTTTTTTTTTTTTTTTTATAACTTAAAAAAAATATATATATATATATATATATAATGTACATTTTACTTTCTGCTATAAAACATATTTAATAAAAAATAAATAATCAAATGTCTTTATTAATGTAGGCCAAAATTTATTCTGCTACATATTTATAGTAAAAATCTCAATAAGCATACATTGATTGGTTTGCACAAAAGTTTAATAGCATCTATAAAATATGCTGTGTGTAATATATATATATATATATATTAGAAATTTGTATATATTTTTTTTTTTTTATATACTAGTGATGGCCGTGATCAGCGACTTCTAGTGGGACTGCGATATTGTAGTGTATAATTTGACACAAACTGACATATTTGAAAGTTTGTGGGAACCAGTGACACTAATACAGTAATCGGTGCTAAAAATATACACTGTCACTGTGTTAATGCATTAAGGTGAGAAAAGTTCTGTCACTCAGCAGCCCCCCAGCTAGACACCCCACCCCTGTCTTGCTCACCTGAGCCCGTTTGATCCTCCGCGGGAGACCTGTTGTACCTCTCTGGCTGGGGTTCTCTGATCTTATTTGTATAGATTGATAGCGCAGCCATTGGCTCCTGCTGCAGTTAATTAATTCTAATGATGCCTAGGCGGGACTGAGTCCGGCATTCTGTGTCTATGGACTCAAATGCTGTACTTGGAAGAGTGCCCTCACGGTAACCCCCTGGCAGACCACTTTTCCTGGGAGGTTTCCAGATGCCAGGAGGAACCGCTAGCGCCTTTTCATTTGGCTGTTTCCCGCCTGGTGGAATGGGAGGTTTGTCCGTGAGGGTATATGGATCATTTTACACTCCCTAGCAATGATCTCTGGTTTGCTGCCATTCCAATAAATCCTCAAGTGGTAAATATAATTTCAACTTTATCCCTCTTAAGGATGTTTGAATTTTTTTAGAGGGTTAGAATCGCACTAATATATATTTTTAACATGTTTCATTAGAGTACAATTCCCCTGAAGAAGACCGTGACAATAACTGGTCGAAACGCGTCGGGGTACTCATGTGGAAACCTATTGAACCATAGTTCAATAGGTTTCCACATGAGTACCCCGACTCATAGGTTTCCACATAATCCATCATGTATTGTATTGTTACCGATTGCTTGCCACTGTTGATACTTTTCTTCCATTTATGTCAAACCAGAGTGTACTATGTTTACTATTTTTTTAAATGTTCTTACCATGTTGTATTGTTACTGTCTTGTACAAACCAAGTTAAGATTTTATTATAATAATTTAAATACTATTTATATTGTGTACATAATGCCGCCCTACAGCCCCACTGGGGGATCTTTCCATTCATGAAATCTAATGATGCCTAGGCGGGGCCGAGTCCGGCATTCTGTGTCTATGGACTCAAATGCTGGACTTGGAAGAGTGCCCTCACGGTAACCCCCTGGCAGACCACTTTTCCTGGGAGGTTTCCAGATGCCAGGAGGAACCGCTAGCGCCTCCGGAGGACCCTAGAAGATGAGGTTCGGGGCCACTCTGTGCAAAACTTACTGCACAGAGGAGGCAAGTATGATATGTCTGTTTAAAAAAAAAAAAGGTGGGGGGTTTAGAAACCCTTTAAACATCTAGGGCAATAAAAGAGTTACATGTGTGCCTAACCAGTGTTTTTGGGTACGGTGTGCTGCTTTCACTAAGGGATGTGCTGGATTTTATACCCTGTTTTGCAGGGAAACAAAATCCTGCACATCCCTGCTGACAGGACAGAGCTCTGCATTGTTTACATATGCAGAGCTCGATCCAGCGTGTCTCCTTGCTGATCAGCATGTGCTGGTGGTCATCCATGGGCCGACACCTGCTGACTGGCTTCTGATGTGCTTCTAATTACAGCAAAAGCGGAACGTTCTTCGGACACCTTTTGGGTGCGCATGCTTGCTTACCCTGCCGACCCATGATGTGATTGGACGTGGCACAAGTTTGGCAACGGATTTCAGCTGAAACCTTCTGATCAGCTGTGTTCAACGACACACAGAGGTCTGTGTTCATAGGACCAGCAATATGGCTGTTTCTTCTTTAAAAAGCAGTGAGAAAAACTGAAAGTAAAAGCGGCCCACATTACACATGGCACACAGTAAGCCCCTTGATTGCCTATAGATGTAGATGTTAAACCTTCCGGAGTTCAAGTGGTTAAATATTTATTTGTCAAACAAACTAAATAGTAAAGAAAAAAGAAAAGCAGATATAAAACATAATTTTAAAAATTTATAAATAACAAGTAAAATTGACCTCAAAGCATTGTTTAATTTCAGTATGAAAAGGTGTATTTTCCTGAATTTTTTGGTTTCACATTCTACATAACAAAGAAGATTTGGCAAAAATTGAAAGTAAAACAGTTGTGGTGATTATTACTCAATGGAGGCTGTAAATGCAGAAGTGAGCAGTTCCTCTGTGGTCAGAAAGTGAGCACATCATGTGTGAAATGATCTACCCCAACGCCAAATGTATGCTTACTCATGTCTTCTTGCATCTACAGCTACCAAATTATGTTAAATGGGGATTTTTTTTTTTTTTTTATATATATATATATATTTACCTTCCTTCCTTGGCATTAACCTTTAATGTCACATGTATACAGCCTTATGCAAGGGGGGAATCCAGGGAAAAGGGCACCAACATCCTTAAAGCGGAGCTCCATCCTAAAGTGGAACTCCGCTGATCAGAACCCCCCCCCCCCTGTCACATTTGACACCTTTTCGGGGGGAGGGGGTCTAAAGACAGGTATTTGCTCTAATTTCCGGCCACACAGTCTCGGGTAAACTGCGGGCATGACGTCGCTTCCCGTCCCCCCCGTTGTGTTCTGGGAACACTCGGCTCCCAGAACACATCGGGAGCCAATCGGCAGGCGTATCGCAATTCACCGGGCAGTGAAGTGGGAGCACTTCACTTCCTGGTTTCCTCAACGAGGATGGCGGGGGGCAGCAGAGTGACGAGCAATCGCTCGTCCTCTGCTGCGGACGGCGCTGGACTCCAGGACAGGTAAGTGTGCTGATATTAAAAGTCAGCAGCTGCAGTATTTGTAGCTGCTGACTTTTAATATTTTTATTTTCAGCGGACATTCGCTTTAAGTCTTGCTAAACACAGGATTCTGCATTCACTATATCTGGTCTCTCACAGTGCACAGAACATGGAAATTAGTTTAGCAAATATAAACTGCTAAATACAGTAAAACTTTGGATTGCAAGCATAATTCATTCCAGAAACATGCTTGTAATCCAAAGCTCTTGTATATCAAAGCAAATTTCCCCATAAGAAATAATGGAAACTAAACTGATTTTGTTCCACAACCATTTATTCGTAGGCTCTTCAGTTTATGGTCCATATAAAAAGATTAGAGCAATGTGATCAGGTTGTGTAACCATAAAATGTCTATCTACAAATGGTGTACCTTTTCTCATCCGCAGTCTTGTGATTTCTTCTATCGGTGTCTAGTTAAAGCTTGTCGGAGGAGTTTTCACTTACCTGAGCCCCATCTCTATCCAGTGATGTTGCACCAGAGACTCTGCTGTCTGGGACTCCCCTACCCTCCCATTGGCTGAGACACACAGTGGGTGCCATTGGCTCCTACTGTTTTCAAAGTAAGTGAGCCAATGAGTAGAGAGGGGGTGGAATGAACCGCGGCTCTGTGTCTGAATCGACACTCGGAGCTGCAGCTTGTCTCAGGTGCCCCCATAGCAAGCTGCTTGCTGTGGGGGCACTCGGCAGGAAGGAGGCACCAGGAGAGCCAGAGAGGTAGCTGGGAAGAGAAGGTTTTGCGCTGCTCTGTGCAAAACCACTGCACAGAGCAGGCAAGTATAACATAACAAGTTTGTAGTTTTTAAATAAAAAATTTGATTTTAGTATCACTTTAAAGCATGGTCTATGGCAGTGATGGTGAACCTTGGCAACCCAGATGTTTTGGAACTACATTTCCCATGATGCTCATCTACAATGCAGAGTGCATGTGCATCATGGGAAATGTAGTTCCAAAACATCTGGGGCGCCAAGGTTCGCCACCACTGGTCTTTGCCTAAGATATGTGTTCTAGATGCATCGATCCGGTTGGTAAACCTCAGAGGATAATGTGAGAACATTAATCAGTTGGTAATATGTGATCACAGTCTCCTGTGCGCTAGTGTTACCGGTCCCAAAATGTAAATTAAGAGACCAGATAATTGTAGACGCTATGATGTGATGTGATCAACTCAGCGGGTGCTGGAAGGAATATACAAACAGGAAGATATCTGATCAGTCACCATTTATGACTTGGAGGAGTTTCACCTTTACATAATAATATACACAGGTTTTTTTATAGTTACATGTTCATAACCGTTAATATATAAATAGTACAAATTGGACTGAAATACTTTAAAACATAGTTACAACAATAAACATTATTATATTTTAATAAACATATATTTTCCTTTTATTCCATGTTATAGACACTTGGCTTTATCTCTGGTATACTTTAACTGTGCCATAATGAGAGTTGTATAGTATTGCTATATCCAAATATATATCCTGAAGTAATTCTCTTTTGACCACTAGATGGTGCACATTGCAGTACAATAGATTCTCACTAATCTAATAAAGTTTTAACCTGTGGTTTCTAAAATATGAAGTTCTGCATAAAACAGGTTGAAATATACCTGTATATAACAGTTTAGTGCCCACAATAAACATCTGCTCCAACTAGTATAGTAGGTTTACGGATTTGGAGCCATTTTCACTGCTTCTAACACATGTGGTTCTGAAAGTCTAATTACAGCAAAACTACTGCATAAAATCTACTAAAACTTTCTCCTGCATCTGCTCAAGATATTTAGGAATCTTTCTAGTACAGTTTAGTAAGAATTAGAATGATTTAAAGTACATACCTGGAAAGAATACACGAACAGGAAGATATCTGATCAGTCACCATTTATGGCTTGGAGGAGTTTCACCAAGTCACATGGTGCATGTGGTCTTATATAGACTATGTTCGTGTACCTTCTCTGCCATCTACTGGTTGTTGGTAGAATAGCAATTCCATTCCCTTGCTTAGAAAATAAAAATAAATGAATGTGGACTATGGGGTGTCTGTTTTGTCTTTCATGTGATATGTGATACCCCAGTCTGTCACACTAGTTTCCAATTAATAACACAAATCAGGTAGGGTAAGGATCTCGCGCCAAATAAAGTGTAAATATATATATATATATATATATATATATATATATACACACAGCTGAGGTGTATATATAGTGATTGAGCTGCACCCCACAAATTCAGAATATGAATGGATAAATGGAAACAGCAGGGGGCGCTAGTATTACAAACAAACAAAATTGTGCCACAAAAATAAATGCATCTACATCAAAGGAGATGCCTATCATTAAAGTGCAAATATGTGCAATAATTAATTAATAATTATTAAATATAAATGTCCATAGGTTGTGCAGAAACAAAATGTCCATATACTGTGCAAAAAGACCTTCTACGTTCAATAGGTGATCAAAGAATGAAGATTTCCACCTTCACCAAATATAACACCAACAGTGTGTGTAAAGGATGGCTCCTTACCGCAACCAATTGACCTTTCTCGTTAGAAAAGAGGTCAAAGTAAGCTTAGTATCTCCACGGACAGTTGATAGCCTGGATTCTCTTGGTTGGATACGTTAACCATCATAGGGCAAAAGAACAGAGAAATACCGCCATAGCATAATACCGTTTATTTGAAAACATGAATAAAAAACACACAGTGCCGAGTGGCTCCTTACTATTTAGGGTGCCCCACGTCCCGGCACTGAGGCTGATGGCTTGGGTCTATGAGAAGATGAGTCCTTAGCTGGGGAGACGATCGCGTGCGTTCCACCTCACTTGAATTGAGAACCAGCTGTACCGGAAGATGCTGTGCGTGGTCACGTGCCGCCTCGACGTACGTTTCAATATGTCGTCATCAGGAAGCGCACTTGACACACGCACCAGACCAGATTAAATAGGTCTAGGCAACAGCAATGGGATAATTTGGGCCAATCGCAGCCTCAGTCCCGGTTACTTCCGCAACCAGTGCACATCTAACAACAAATTGCGCACCTATATCATAGCGAAAATTTAACAGTCATATAACGGCATATTTTTAAACATTGTCTAATGTCCCTTTGTATGACACCAATCTCTTGCTATGAGAACAATGTTATAAATTAAAATATTTAAAAAATGTATACAAACAATTTTAAATCAGTCTAAACAATACATCTGTATCAAAATTGTCTATTAAAAGTTAAAACCAATATTAAAATGTATTTTATTTTTATTCATTAGTAAGGAAACAATTTAAAGCGGAGTTCCACCCAGGAAAATAACATTTGCTCATCTTGTTTAAAAAAAAAAAAAAAAAACCTGAAAAAATAAAAATAAATACTCACCCGAAATACCTGTTACTATGCGGAAGTCCGTAATCTGCCTCATCCGCACCGCAGTGTGTTTTCTTCTTCTCCTTCTCCTAGTGAATGGGGCGTGCTGCTTTCTGGGAACTGTGTGTGTTCTCAGAGAGCAGCCGCCCATTCACAAGCCAGCGTGAGACTCACGCAGGCGCAGTAGGAAATGGGCAGTGAAGCCGTACGGCTTCACTGCCTGTTTCCCATAGTGTGAATGGCGGCGCGGGACCTGGATCGATCGTGGGACCGGCATCGGGGGGGCCATCAGCGCGGGCAAGTAGGACAAGGTAAGTGTCCCTATTTAAAGTCAGCAGCTACACTGTTAGTAGCTGCTGACTTTAAAAAAAAAAATGCGGCTGGAACACCCCTTTAAATCGAGCTCTATGTTGAGACCCTATGGTCGCATAGTCCTTAAACGATGCAACCACTGGGTCTCATTTTGGGATACTGCCCTGGTGAGGTTGGTACCTCTCCAGTGTCTAGTGATCCGATCAATCCCAAAAAACGTGAGCTTACGGGGATCTCTGTTATGAAAAAGATCAAAATGTTTCGAAACACTATGATCAGGATAGCCTTTAATGATGTTTGCTACATGCTCATTGATCCTTACTTTGAGCTCCCTGGTAGTTCTACCTACATATTGAAAAGTAAATGGACACTCCAAGACGTATGTAACATATCTGGAGTGGCATGTTATGCGTGGTTTAATAGTAAATTCCCGTTTGGTTACGCTAGAACTGAATTTACTCACTTTTCTACTTGTTCTATTCATTTTTTTTACACGATCTGCACCGAGTGCAGTAGTGAAAGCCGGAGCCATCTAAAAACGTTAAAGGTCTCTCCGGGGGATCCGGCACATTGCCAGCAATCATATTTCTAAGACCAGGGGCCCTCCTATAAATGAAGGTGGGTTAAGGAGGTAAAATCTTGGCCAAATCATTGTCTTTCAACAAGATGGGCCAAAATTGTTTGAAAATCTTTTCAACATGCCTGTATTGTCTATGATATCCCGACAGAAAAGATAATTCGCCCTGGCGAGGGGGTCTAGGTTTGGATTCAAGCATAATTTCTCTATCCATGTTCCTAACCTCTTCTTTGGTCACTAACAACTTGGTTTGGGAGTAACCTTTAGCAATGCACTTATCAATTAGCAAGTTGGATTGTTGATCAAAGTCGACAATATCATTGCAATTGCGACGGATATGCATAAGTTGCCCTTTGGGGACAGCTCCCAACCATTTAGGGTGGTGACAACTGGTCATAGGCACATAGCCATTTCGATCCGTGGGTTTAAAAAATGTTTTGGTACAGATCCGATTATTTACCTTGGTGAGGGTCAAGTCTAAATAATTAATGGTGGTCAAACTGAATTCCGCTGTAAAACTGAGACCATAGTTATTAATATTCATTTGGGATAAAAAGATGTCCAAAGAGGTCTGGGATCCCTCCCACAACAGAATGATGTCATCAATATAACGTTTATAATATACTACTGGACCAATATTAGCTTTAAAAATTTGTCTCTTCTTCCCATTTATTAAGGACCAGATTCGCAACACTGGGGGCATAGCGAGCCCCCATGGCAACCCCTTTAATTTGTTTATAAAAGTTACCCTGGGCCCAGAAGTAATTGTTCCCCATGGCTAGCATGAGGCCTTTTACCAAGAACATTATCTGTATATCTGGTAAGGTGGACTTTTCACGAAAAGCCTCCGTGACAGCCATAATTGCATCCTGTTGTGAAATGTTCTTATACAGAGATTCAACATCTATTGTCACTAGCCAAGTATTCTCTGAAACAATAATAGGGGCTAACAATTTTATAAGTTCTTTGCTGTCTTTTAAGTATGCTTTACCCAGTATGACCATGGGTTGCAAAAATATTTCTAAATATTCACCTATCCTGGAAAATAAAGAGTCGATCCCACTTACTATGGGTCGGCCGGGGGGCTTGGTCTTATTTTTGTGTATTTTGGGAAGAATATATAGCACCGGTGTCCGTGGTACTTTCGGTACCAAGTACAAGGCCTCTTTTTCTGTCAGTATAGTTTTAGTCACTCTATCATTGACCCAACATGAGAGTTCTCCTTTCAGTTTTGACATAGGATCTCCCGGAAGGGGTAGGTAGGTAGTGGTGTCACTAAGGAGGCGCTGAATCTCTTCATAATAATCCTCCTTTTAAAGTAACACCACTCCACCCCCTTTATCCGCCGGGCGTACCACTATATTTTTATTTTGTTCTAATTTCTTGATTCCCTCTGTCACCAATTGGTTGTTAGTGTTATGTTTTTTAAACTCCAAATCCTTTATTTTTTCCTGTACCATGTTTTTAAAAACCTCAACATGATGGTGTGAACCCTTGTTGGGGTTAAAAACAGAATTGTTCTTAAGGCCACTATGTTGATAATTAGTGGAAATAGGTTGAGGTGGATTGGTGGTTTGCTGGCAAAAATGTTTTTTAATATTGAGTTTCCTTACGTACTTTTCAATATCCAAAAAAAGGTCAAACTTATCAATATTTTTGTTTGGGGCAAATTTTAAGCCTTTTGAAAGGACTGTTAATTCAGCCTCTGAAAGTTCAACCCCCGCTAGGTTGAATATTCCTTCATCTAATTGTCCCGGGGCCTTTTTCTTTCTGGCTCCCCCTCTTTTTCCTCTCGGTCTGCGTTGTCTATAGGGACCTTGGGTATAACTGGGGGAATTTTGTAGGGCTCTTTCCACCCCCTCCATTCCCCCCCCCCCCCCCCCCCCGTTTGATAATTATTTTGTTGCTGTGTAGGTCTACCTCTATGTTTACCCCTATGATGACCTTGTGGAGGTCTGGGGGCATGATATTGTTGACCCTGTGAATAGTGAGGATTATAATAATCCGCAGCCGGTCCAGCTGGTTCTCAATTCAAGTGAGGTGGAACGCACGCGATCGTCTCCCCAGCTAAGGACACATCTTCTCATAGACCCAAGCCATCAGCCTGTTTTTTATTCATGTTTTCAAATAAACGGTATTATGCTATGGCGGTATTTCTCTGTTCTTTTGCCCTATGATGGTTAACGTATCCAACCAAGAGAATCCAGGCTATCAACTGTCCGTGGAGATACTAAGCTTACTTTGACCTCTTTTCTAACGAGAAAGGTCAATTGGTTGCGGTAAGGAGCCATCCTTTACACACACTGTTGGTGTTATATTTGGTGAAGGTGGAAATCTTCATTCTTTGATCACCTATTGAACGTAGAAGGTCTTTTTGCACAGTATATGGACATTTTGTTTCTGCACAACCTATGGACATTTATATTTAATAATTATTTATTAATTAATTATTGCACATATTTGCACTTTGATAGGCATCTCCTTTGATGTAGATGCATTTATTTTTGTGGCACAATTTTGTTTGTTTGTAATACTAGCGCCCCCTGCTGTTTCCATTTCCAATAATACAAATCAGCCCAATGGTCAAATCGTATACATGGGGTATTGTATACTTTTTCAACATCGCATTTGTGCAAACAAATTAACATGCTGGCTTCTTATACTTTTTGGGAACTCCACTGCCATGGCATCTTCAGCAGAATACTTTGCCATCACCCAAGTGTCCTGGTCATTGCGGAGCCACATTTCATGCCTCCTTGAATGATTCTTCATAGAGTCTTCAGCAGAGACATTTCATATTTAGATTCCCTGGGAACCAACACTTAAAGGGGTGTTCCAGCCGCAATTTTTTTTATTTTTTTTAAAGTCAGCAGCTATTAACAGTGTAGCTGCTGACTTTAAATAGGGACACTTACCTTGTCCTACTTGCCCACGCTGATGGCCCCCCCCCGATGCCGGTCCCACGATCGATCCAGGTCCCGCGCCGCCATCCACACTATGGGAAACAGGCAGTGAAGCCGTACGGCTTCACTGCCCATTTCCTACAGCGCCTGCGTGAGTCTCACGCTGGCTTGTGAATGGGCGCGCTGCTCTCTGAGAACACACACAGTTCCCAGAAAGCAGCGCGCCCCATTCACAAGGAGAAGGACAAGAAGAAAAGGCACCGCGGAGTGGAAGAGGCAGATTACGGACTTCCGCATAGCAACAGGTATTTCGGGTGAGTATTTTTTATTTTTTTTTCATGTTTTTTTTATTTAATTTTTTTAAGCAAGATGACCAATTGTTGTTTTCCAGGGTGGAGCTCTGCTTTAATGGGAGATTCATTTTGTGAGTTAAATTGTGTGCTTCCTATCTGAATGTCGGCACCACTCTGTTTTGTCAGCAGAAATGAATGTGGATGGTCTGGTTCTATTCTATTGCTACAAGTTGTTTGGGCCGCTTTTCTTATGACTAGTGCAGTCACTGAACTCTTTCTTCTTCTTTCAGCTTCGGGAATATGATGAGCAAAGAGAAGAGGGATTTGGTGAGCAAGGAAGACTTGGCTAGAGCCACCCTCATTACTATCACCAATAATATTGGTTCCATAGCACGCATGTGTGCACTAAATGAGGTGAGCCCTTCAGCCATGCCTGATGATGTATTGGGGTGTCCAAATAATGTCCGGCACCAATGTGACACATGCGGACAGGTCTTATTTAACCAAGTAAAAAAAGATTTCTTTCCTGTTGCAGTATGATGCTGATTTTACATTTGTTTCTGTTGGCGTTTAGTTTTTTCATTCCTTGTGCTGCAGATGCAGACACTTGCCATGTCTTTTCTCCATGTGTTTTTTTTCCTGTTTAGCATGTGAAAATACTGATAAAAATGCTTCTTTACCACACACAAAAACACAAATCATTTGCTGCAATCACATTAAGCTTGCAAGTAGCATATGAAAGTACGAACAGGCTACACACTCAACAATCAGGCATGGAAGAAAATAATTCTTATTTGTTTTTGTATTTAAAGTGGTTGTAAACCAAACACATGCATGACAAAGGCATAATGAGCTAGTAGTGTACATAGCATATGCATATAGCTGGATTGGAAGGTGTTTGTTCCCTAAAATGGATTTATTATACATGGCAGTGTGCCCGCCACACTTTTGACTCCTAAAAGGTAGTAGAGATTTTAAAATGCCTTCACATCAGAACCTGCTCTTAGAATTTTATATTATTTGGTCACGTGACCAAATCCTTAGGTATTCGATCACATGATCAGTCTGCATTCTGACTCTCCCTTCTAGCACAAAGCACATGCCTAGGCATTGGGTCACATGACCAGCTGCTGTGCAATCTTGGCAGCAATCTCTGCAGTGAATGTATGTTGGCTCAGAATGCAGGTTGGGTAGTGTAGAGGGATATCTTCTGTGGTAACAAGTCCTGCTTGAAGATTTGGAATACATGGACTGTAGGTTAGTGCTTAGAACAGTGGTTCTTGTCCTCAGGACTCGCTAACAGGCCAGTTTTTTTAAGTATTAGCTTAGGAAAAGCAGACTAGAATACTGCAATCACTGAGCAGCAAATGATATCACCTGTGATGTATTTCGGTTATCTTGCAAATCTGGCATGTTAGTGGGTCATGGGGACAGGAGTGGAGAACCACTGGCTTAGCTTGGTGAATACATCATGGATTTTAACCGCTTAACGCCCGCTGCATGTATATATATATACGTCCACAGAATGCCTTCCCGCGGGTCCGATCGGGACCCCCCCCCCCCCCCCCCGCTACATGCGGTGGTCGGTAAGCCTCTGGGAGCGATCCGGGATGAGGGGGAGGCGTTTCGTTTCTGTCTGCCCCCTCGCGATCACTCCCAGCGAATCCGCTTCCCCTCCTCTGCCTGTGTAATGTAAACACAGGCAGAGGAAGTGATGTCACCTCTCCTCTTGGCGGTATTTTCGTTCCGGCGAGAGGAGAGAAGACATCACAAGTGAGTTGCACAACAGCACACTGACACCAGTACACATAGGCAAACTTAACCCCTTCAGATCACCCCCCCCCCCCCCCCCCCCAGCCCCCTATAAAGTGTCACTAATGGCAATGATCATAGATTTACTGATCACTGCATTTAGTGTCAGTGTGACAGTTAGTGTGACAGGCAGGCAGTTGTCCAGGGTAGCCACCTACCCCCCCCCCCCCCCCCGCTAATAAAGGTTTAACCCCTTGATCACCACCCTAGTTAACCCTTTCACCCCCTATTGCCAGTGTCACGAAACGATCGGTTTTCCGATCGCTGTATTAGTGTCACTGTTGCCGCTAGGTAGCTATTTTTTTTTACTAAAGACATGTGGCTGAATACATTTTGGCCTAAATGTTTGACTAAAATTTAGTTTATTCGATTTTTCCTATAACAAAAAGTAGAAAATATAATTTTTTCCCAAATTTTCGGTCTTTTTCCGTTTTTTATATCGCAAAAAATAAAAATCACAGAGGCAATCAAATACCATGAAAAGAAAGCTCTATTTGGGGGAAGAAAAGGACGCAAATTTCCTTTCGGTGCAACATTGCATGACCGCGCAATTACCAGTTAAAGCAGCGCAGTGCCAAATTGTAAAAACACCTTTGGGCATTTAGCAGCATATTGGTCTGGGGCTTAAGTGGTTTTAATATAACTTTACGTAGACTTATTTCCCAATAGAACAAAAATATTGTGAGAATGTATATCAGCTGATGGTGGTTTGTTTTATTACAACATTCATATTGTGACAACTCTAGAACAAACAAAGGAGGAATAGGTGGCGCTAATAATCCACACTACTGGTTTAAGCGTGAATAAATGTAAGAAAAATGAGTTAGTGTCCATATATAGTACGTAATAAAAGTCCAATTCATAAAGTGAAATGGCAGAATATATACAGTGAAAGGAATTCCACCACCGATTAATAGTGAATTGAATAGATGAGTTGTTCCTCACGATCACACCAAGAGTGGTAAGTAAATACCCTTACCAGAAGTGTTGGACCCCCTATTAGACGAGGTCATACAGGCACCCAATCTAGTAGGTATTTAGGAGATCCCAGCGGTACACTGTTGCTCCACTCCCGACAGGTCTTTGGTTGGCTCCAAAATAGGAGTATCGCATCCAAATAGGACCCTCGAGCAGATGACTCCCTTCAGCTCCTAGGCTCAGCGCCACGTGCCCTTTGAGAACGTCATTCATGAAGAAACATGTCAGGGCAGAGCCAAGCATTGACAACACTGCGTTAACGTGACCCCGGATACACGGGTGTACGTTTTTTGTTTTTGCTTTTATTTTCTGCCGGCAATTTTAAATAGTGGTTTTATACGCATGTAGAACCTTTTTTTATAAAATAAATTACCCATACGTTATTTTTCTATTGTTAGCCTCCAATTTTTGACGATCCCTTGTGGCGCTGAGCCTAGGAGCTGAAGGGAGCCTTTTCGCTCGAGGGTCCTATTTGGATGAGATACCCCTGTTTTGGAGCCAACCAAAGACCTGTCGGGAGTGGAGCAACAGTGTACCGCTGGGATCTCCTAAATACCCACTAGAGTGGATGCCTGTATGACCTCGTCTAATAGGGGGTCCAACACTTCTGGTAAGGGTATTTACTTACCACTCTTGGTGTGATCGTGAGGAACAACTCATCTATTCAATTCACTATTAATCGGTGGTGGAATTCCTTTCACTGTACATATTCTGCGATTTCACTTTATGAATTGGACTTTTATTACGTACTATATATGGACACTAACTCAATGTATTAATATTCATTTTTCATACATTTATTCACGCTTGAACCAGTAGTGTGGATTATTAGCGCCACCTATTCCTCCTCTTGTTTGTTCTAGATTTGTTACAGGATTATCACATGTTTTCAGGTGTGCAGCTTTTGTTTAAATTACTTTATTTATCACATTTTTTTTCTTAGAGCAGTATATTTCTTTGTTTCTTATATTGTGACAACTGCCTCTGAGCTTTCAGCTTCTTTACAGTGCTGCCTTGTAGCATCTAAATCAAGCAGCATTGTACAGGGCTATGAAAGAGCAGAGACCCGCTCATCCTTCTGCCCGGTACTCCCTCTAGTGGGCAATATCTGATTTGATCGTTTTTGTTTTTCACGCTAAATACATGGCTGGAGAAATCGCTGACCTGAATATTAAATCGTACCCAAGCTTCAATAGTAAATATATCTGTAATAGGATTGTATATGTAATTGTTTGCAAAATTATAGCTAAATGAAAACAATTATTAACAGGCGTGGGAGCCCAAAACCACCCGAGCGCCCTTTAAAAGGGTGCGTAATCACAAAATCTATTCCAGTAATTTTGGCATTGTGTATTACAATATTCAGTCGTCTTAAAGTGGTAGTAAAGTCCGCTTGTTTGTGTACTGCTCATTTCCACTGGCGTTTTTACAGCCACTTTTCTGGGCGTTTTTTGCAGCTTAAAAACGCCTGTCCATGTTAGTCTATGGCCTCATGTCCACCATGACGTTTTTAAGCTGCAAAAAAAACGCGGGACCAGTGCGTTCTGAAGCTCCAGCAATAGAGCTGTAAAAACGCCAGGCATTAAACACGCAAAAACGCGGCCGCTGCGTTTTTATAAGCTCCAGCTCCAAAAAAAATTTTTTTTTTTTCTAAAATAAACATGGACAGGCGTTTTTAAGCTGTAAAAAACGCTCAGAAAAGTGGCTGTAAAAACGCCAGTGGAAATGAAGCCTAATAATGTAAAGTGAACTTTTGCCAGAGTAAATAAAGCAGGGGTAGGCATCCTTGGCAATCTAGATGTGGTAAAACTTGAGGTAGCCTGTCCATGCGCTAAGGTATCATATATTCTGCATAGCCAGTAAAAGCAAGAAGTATTCAATCACCTCCTGTAAATATAAATACTGTGGATAAATTCATCTTCATATTTTAAAACGGGAGCACTGAAAGCTGATCTCTTTTCCTATTACTTTCTGCACCAAAATCTTGTTTCTAATGATAACACAGCAGCTGTTAGAAATCCACTGAAACCAAACTTTACTTTGCAGTGAATTGATTGAACTACTCCACAGTACAAGCAGCTAGAAGGGTCGGGAACTTCGGGGGAAAAAATTTAATTTTAAGTCGATTTAAAAAAACAAAAACAAATTTGGGGTCTTCAGAAAAAATGTAAAGCGCCCCCATCCCTTTGTGCTTGAGCAGAAGCAAACATGCGTAAGTCGCTCATGCATATGTAAATGGTGTTCGCACCACATGTGAGGTATTGCTGCGAACATTGGAACACGAGCAATATTTGCAGCACTAGACCTTCTCTGTAACTCCAAACGGGTAACCTGTAAAGGAGTTTAAAATGTCACCTATGGAGATTTTTAATTATCATAGTTTGTTGCCATTCCACGAGCGTGCCCAATTTTAAAGCGTGACATGTTCAGTATCTACTGGATTTATTAGGCATAATAGTGTATTTTGTTTTTTTATAATTCATTGAAATGTATTTATTTTTAAATTGCAACAATCGCCATTTTATAATGTTTGGGGGTTATAAGTAATTTTCTAGCAAAAAATACCGATTTAAACTTGTAAACAAATAGTGGCAGAAAAAGTCTGGTTGGCAAGTAATTGTATAGTCCCCCATCCCCCAAAGTTTTTTTTTATATATATATATATATATATATATATATATATATATATTCACCTGTAAGGCAAAAACCATAATGAGCTAGTATGCGGTGCATACTAGCTCATGAAATACTTACTTTAGAACAAGGCATCGGTAACTTACCTTGTCCACGTAGAGTGAGATGACATTTTGCCTCTGCGTGTCTTCCGGGTATCGCAGCTCCAGCGCTGTGAGTGGCTGGAGCCACGATGTCGTCACTCCCACGCATGCACGTGGGAGACTTCTTTCCAGCAAGCTCCGGCATCCCCTGGGCTTTTAGCTGAGAATCCCCTGTGCGCATTCGCCGCTGCAGTCAGCGGCTCATTGCGAGGGGAATTTTTTTTTACCTACAGGTAAGCCTTATTATAGGCTTACCTGTGTAGGTAAAAGTCCAAAAAAATACTATACAACCACTTTAATGCCCATAGATTGGGCACGGGTACATCTTTCAGGGTTAGGTAGTCACTGACTGTATACAAGGTGACTGTTTCTCTCTTGGTTGTTACAGAATATCAGCCAAGTGGTGTTTGTGGGAAACTTCTTGCGGATTAATACCATTTCTATGAAGCTGTTGGCCTATGCTCTGGATTACTGGTCTAAAGGACAGCTCAAGGCCCTCTTCATGGAGCATGAGGTGAGATGGATGATGGGGAGGGTTTTTTGTCTTGGGACTTTTATTAAATGTTCATATTTGACTATTTCCTCTTATAAGTATCAGTTCCAACAATACTGTCCAAGCTTTTCAGGATTTTTGTCTATGTAATTTTGCCGTATGTAAAGAGGATCTGAAATCTGGAAGCTATGGCCAAAAAAAATGGCAGGTAGTGGGAGCCTTGTGGTCACAATGTTATGGCTGATCTGTGTGTAGTTGAGCTAAATACATTTAGGTAGAAAGGTATATTAACCACTTTACCTCTGGAAAGATTTTACCCCCTTCATCACTGCACTTACCTGGCAGTATTTTAATTACCACAGTTTTTTTATTAATTTAAAGGGGTTGAAAAGGGAAAACATTTTTTTTTTTTCCTAAATCGCTTCCTTAACCTTACTTAGTGCAGTCCTCATTCACTTGCCTCATCCTTCCATTTTGCTTTTAAATGTCCTTATTTCTTCTGAAAAATCCTCACTTCCTGTTCTTCTGTCTGTAACTCCACACAGTAATGCGAGGCTTTCTCCCTGGTGTGGAGAAAGCCTCTTGAGGGGGCGAGCAGGAGGGTCAGGACTCCCACTAACACACAGCTCCTTTCTATATCTGCAAAGTAGAGTGTCCTGACCCTCCTGCTCACCCCCTCCCCCCTCAAGAGGCTTTCTCCACACCAGGGAGAAAGCCTTGCATTACTGTGTGTAGTTACAGACAGAAGAACAGGAAGTGAGGATTTCTCAGAAGAAATAAGGACATTTAAAAGCAAAATGGAAGGATGAGGTAAGTGAAGAAGGACTGCACTAAGGTAAAGGAAGATATTTAGGGGGAAAAAAATTCCTTTACAACTTCCTTTTTAAACAACAAAAAAAAAAATACTGAAAAATGTTCTTGGCTTTCGTTATAAAATGTTGCAAACAAACCTTTCTTTATGCGTGTTTAGGCCAAAATGCAGTCTGGTAAAAAAAAAAAAAGTAACCAAAATCCGTATATTTTTTAGTCTGTGTGAAAGTTAAGCCTCGTACACACAATCCGATTATCCAATGGTAATTGTGTGATGACAGGCTGTTGTCGGAAAATCCGACCGTTTGTACGTTCCATCGGACGATTGTTATCGGGTTTTCCACCAACAAATGTTGGATAGCATGCTTTAAAATTGTCCGCCAACAAATGTGTGATGTCGGATCATCTGATCGTGTGTACACAAGTCCGTCGGACAAAACTCCAAAGTACAAACATGCATGCTGAGAAGTAATTCTCACCATAACACAACATTGACAAAGGGTGGCGCTAAAGAGCTGAAAAACCACACAGTTTCATGATTGTTGGCCGACAATTCTTTGGCGTTTGTATGCAAGACAAGTTCCTGGCCAATGCCCTTCAGACAAAAGTCCTACACTTTGTCTGATGAAAATCTGATCGTGTGTACCAGGCTTTAGTCTACAATATCATCTGGAGTGACAGGAGAGGCGCTATTTTTAACGCTAAAGCGCCTGTAAAGCACCTCAGTGTGAAATGTGAAAGTAGCCTTAACATGCTGTGATTGGCCTACATCTAATCACATGGTACAGGGTGTCGGGTACCAATGTTGTAGCTGTAGGCCAATCACAGCTTCACCACACTAAGTATTCATGAATGAAAACCATGTATGACTGTTTACATTATAATCATGTAATCTTGATGACCGATCACATGATACCCTGACCGTTCAGTGTCCGGGTACTGAGCGCTGTGCCCACCAGTTACAGTATTGCGCCCCAGAGGACGCACTAGTGCGCATGTTCTGGGCGACATACTGTGAGCCTGGCTGTGCCGCTATCAGTAAATGGAGAGTTAGTGGGGGTCAGGTGGTTAGGCTCTTTAGTTGCAGGGTATTTTACATTTACTTTGGATTGTGTGAATCACATATTAGTGGTGGCTTGCTGAGATAGAAATAGGAAGGAATAGGGGCGTGTCCACATCGGTTTTATTTTTATATTAAAGTGCATTACCACACACAACCTGCACTCCAGAATGCGGCTTGTGGTGGACAGGTCTGATCTGTATGGTGATGGGTGGGAAAGGGAGCGGTCGGGGTTGGCCAGAGTTTGAAGCTGGTGTCATTGGTGGATTTTAAATCCAGATGGATATCCCAACTGGGTCTGCCTGCCCACCTTGAGACGGTCCTTCTCCTCCTTCTCCTCCTCCTCCTGTGTCCTTTCTCAATAATGTTACAGGCATAGCGCTACCCCCTCAGGAGCCGCTGGATAGATTTGGGATCGGCATATCACCTTTGTAGCATGTCTAGGGGTATGATGATGAATGGATAACGTGAGCAATGACGGAATGTCCAAACAGCAAAACTTAGTTTCTGTGCTTTTATTTTCTTGCCCAACATGGCAAACAGGTAACTTCAGGTGGCTAGAGAAAGATGGTGAAGAGAAGGAGAAAGTTACAGATTCAGGCCTCTACTATTTGTAGAAGCAGTCCTGCTTCAATGGTACCTTTTACTTTGTCGTCACTCCAGCCGGAGTGGGTGTAGTGTACCCGGACAGTCTCTCTCACAGAACTGGCAGCCAGAATACCACTAAGAACCTTGAGAAGGAAGTCAAGCCTCTGCCACAGACTTGGCTCAATGGAGATTATGAGTGGTGCCTCTGCCACAGGCCCCTGCTCTGGAATGTAGCTCGATGGAGCAATTCCTTTTCAATAATTAAAGCTGCCTGAATTCCCATCCGGTAGCGTCTTCAATTTTGGAGTTACCAACTGACAAGTTACAGCATGTAATTTGTTGGTGTCCGGCAACACGGATCCCCAGTAGATTGTCTAAGCCCTATTGGATCACCTGCCTCCGGGCTCACCATAGACCGACCTCCCCACCGAATAGCCCAACTCGCTTGGGATCTTCTCATGGAAGTGGGGGGACTCAGTAAGTCACTGGGGCCCCTTTGCAGCTTTAGTTGCTCCGGACCATGAGGGCACGTGCGCCCCGGCCTGGTAGGCCATATCGCCGGGGCCCGTGATGTGCGCACACCCTAAAGGTGGGTGCCGCGACCCGGAACCAGGAACGGGTAGAAGACTCCACAAAATGGCGTCTGCGCCAGTAATGCCCTCCCCCAGCATGCCCCGCGAGGGAAACACTCCTCTAATTGGCTGCTGGAGAACGGCGTCTCTGCTCTGGACTCCTCTGGCGCCACCTGTCACCCATAGATGGAACACAGAATGAAACTGCAGGCAGCCCAGCCCGGCAGAAACCTAATTTAAATAATCAACATGAATGAGAACAAAAATATCTCTCTCGTCCCCCTCTAAAATTAACATAGCACCTGGACTGAAGGTACACAGGCGCACTACACAGGTATAAAGGGAAAGTCCACATTGGTCAACGTTTTTTTTACCATATGTTCATATTGGCCAAAGTAGCCAAATAACGAACTCTGTAAATGATATCATTACTTGTATGTCCGATGGCAGGGTTGTTGGTATTAGACTCTCATTGTTTGCCAAATCAGCACACGTTTAGTCCTGGTGTGTACATGACCTCCTTCTTTATGTTCTTTAACATACAAATTCTATATCCCTGAATGATTTCTGATGTTTTTCCCCTGTAGGGTTATTTTGGAGCCGTCGGAGCATTGCTGGAGCTGCTGACTCCGACAACAACAACCTGATCACTCAGCCAATCATCTGACAGTCGGTCCAAGCCATATCTATATATTTATCGGCTGGGTAAATTAGCATGTAAAAGATGTTCGTTTTATGTGTAGGCATGTATGTAAACTTATGCAAACTAGGCCAGTTCTGTATTTTTATTTTGTCTTGAAATTTTAAATTGGACCTGAACTCAAAAAGTGAATATTTGCTATGTCATAGGGAACATCTAGTTTTACCTAAGCAATACCATGGGGGAAAAAATCAATTTAATCTCCCCCCCCTGAAATATGCCGATGTACTTCCTATGCCCAAGCCACTTCTGTTCTGTAAACTCATAGCTGTATATCTGCGATGTGAGATCATCCAAGTACAGCTAGTCCTACTATTTCCAGAGTTCAGGTCCTCTTTAATCATGACTTTTAGGAAATCTGGAAATACTCCTGATGGCTCACGAGCTCACAAAGGGGTCACCTTTTCACACAGATCCCAGGTGTTATTGGGATATGGAGCCATAATTCCTGACTTCACGTGCAGTGCCACCTACTGATGAAATCTGGTATTGCAGTGCAGCCATGAAATGCAGATCTGCTCTGTGAAAACCTCCTGCGTTTCAGTGGCCCGTTTAGGAACAGTGAACAGGAGCCCTAATGTGTATAAAGTGAGTACTTTTCTGGATTACTGATGGAACGTGTCCTAGTTACATAGGATTTCCATTTTTTCTGATACAGTTGTTATAATGGCAATACTATGGTTTAGAGCAATAGTAGGGGTTATGACCGAAATCGGTTTGAGAATACACACTGTATATAGAAGTCTAAAGGACTTCTATCAGATAATAATGAAATGCCCTCAACCTCGGCCCTTCATTGGCCACCCCTGCTGACACCTTTCAACCCTATCCAACTGATAGGAGTACAGCATCCTTTCGACTTCTATATACACCTGCTATCTTAGATGTGTACCTGGCTGCCGGCACCCGACAGAGCTGTGGATCACCAGGGTAGTCTGCGGCGCTCTGCGCTTATTTGCACTAAACTGCTGCAGTCTTCTCTGTGATTCAGTTCCTCGGGCTTACTCCACACCATTGTGCCATGTCTTTGAACAAGGCTCTATTTGTAGGCTGTAAATGGCTTTTTTTTATTTTTTTATCTGGGTTTAGGTCTTTTACTGGCAGCACAATCCTTCTGGTGCCAAACGGAGATCTGAGAAGCTCAATCACCAAGAAGATTTCACATTAAAACTGTTACCTAGAGTTTTGTTACTGAGAGACCTCTTGGGAAGTATGTGAATCAAAAAGGACTGGCAATTCGGATGCTCTTGAATAAAAGCCCTTTATGGGGTACAGGCTATACTCTGGCGCATTTCGGCTAAGAAGCCTTCATCAAAGCATTAGGAAGTATGGTTTGTAATGAGGGTACAGTGAGATGTGTCCAGGCCTGATGCCACGTACACACGGCCGTTTTTCGGGTTGTAAAAAATGGAAGTTTTTAAGGGTCTAGAAAAAACTTTTTTTTTTTTTCAACTTGATTATTAAAACGGCCATGCCTACACACGATCGTGAAAAAAAAAAAATGCTCTAGCAAAGCACAGTAACGTAAAACACGTACAACGGCACTATAAAAGGGACGTTCCATTCGGATGACGCCAGCCTTGGGGTGGCTTTTGCTGATTTTGTGTTGGTAAAAGATGATTCACGCTTTTCTGTCTGTTACAGCGCGATGAATGTGCTATCTCCATTACGAACGCTAGTTTTACCAGAATGAGCGCTCCCGTCTCATAACTTGCTTCTGAGCATGCACGTTTTTTTCACGTCATTAAAGCCCACACACGACCATTTTTTATGATGTAAAAAAAACGACAACGTTAAAAACGGCGTGAAAAATTGGAGCATTTTCAAAAATTTTAATGGCAATTTTTTTACACCGTGAAAAATGCTCCAAAAAAAAACTTTTTTAGAACCCGAAAAACGGTCGTGTACGCGGCGTAAGAGTCTGTATTAAAATATCTGTGGGATTTTTTTTTTCCACAATTTTATATTTATATTTACCTAGGTGGGTGCGGACATCTGTCCCCCACTGGCTCTAACTCTGATATCCGAGTGTTCTAACTCCACCGATCTCTCAGGGCTCCGTGAGCAGAGAGCTGGGGACTGAAAGCAACATTTTCTCCTTTTTTAAATATGAAAGCAGCTCCCCACAAGCGAAGGAGATACCTACCTACCTACCGGACTGGTAGGCCGATTTGTAGAATGTTTGGTCTCTTCAGCAGCAAAGGTGTTGCAGATGCCTACTTCTACCACTAGGTGCTGACTGACCCCCTACTTCATGGGTCTTCAAACTACGGCCCTCCAGTTGTTCAGGAACTACAATTCCCATAATGCCTAGTGATGTCTGTGAATGTCAGTGTGTTACAATGCCTCATGGGATGTGTAGTTCTACAACATCTGGAGGGCCGTAGTTTGAGGATCCCTGCGGCCTACTTCATTACAGAACACAGTAATGATGTAGAATCCAGCGGAGGGAACCAGTGTATTGTTCAGGCATTCAAACACAGGTGATCCGATGTGAAATTTCTTCAAATGGCACGGAGATTACACTGGCATTAGAAGTGGAAAAAACACCTTATGCAGGTAGTTTGTGTGTTAATGTGCAACAAAGTCTCTTTTTGAAATAATTTGTTTTTCCATTTTTCTTTTGTTAAGCTTTCTATTTTTGCTACTTTTTTATGATTTTTTGCTTTTATACCCAAGGAGTCTATTTTGTAATACTCAGGGGAACTGTTTTATCTATGAAGTCTGTAATAATCACGTGCACCTCCTTGTATTACCAGATCAATTGTCCTTGAATTGTGAAAATCCCTTTTACTGATACTCTTGGCAGCTGTGCTCAATCTCTTCTGTGCCCGTGGGTACTACCATGCAATTTGTCTGGGTGCCCAATAATGAGGGTTTGTTGCACTCCTGTAGATTGAATGTAATATATAATTGTACAGTATGAGGCACCAAGACTGACCACAGATTAGTGGCCACAACCGGCCTATAAAGTGTATATCTGGTCAAACCCAAAATTAGGATATTTTGTATTTGGCAGAAGTCTCTTCTCACAATTCGTTGTCGGACACAGCAAGATAGTGACCACCTTGGGGTTATACTGCAGTAGGCACATAGAAAACCAAAGGCCAAGGCTCCCTTTAAGGCTACAACCCATCCTACCTCTCACCTGCTTAATTGTAGTAAGCAGTCCTAAGAGAGAATGATGGTGTATGAGGGAAGGGGAAACACTTTTAGCCGGTGTTGCAGCCTTCTTTCCACTGTTGCTCTGCAGAGTAGCCCTTTAAGTAACATTTAATTTTTTTTGTTTTTTTTTCTAGGCTCTTCCCCTCCTTCGGATGCCTCCTGTAGCAAGTGAGGCTCCCATGTGGTCCTGTGCCAAGCTGTGGGTGTCTATAGATGTACAAAGAGCCACAAAACCGTGTTCCACACAAAATCTCCCTGTGATAGATAGAGATCTATCTATCTATCTCCTCTATGTGCCTTTCCTGACCAGCTGTCATTGCTAGAAGAAAGTTTAAATAGTTGGTAAGGTTGAATAAAGACACCAGTGCGCACCCCCCCCCCCCCCCAGATAAATCTAAAGCTATGCTTGTTAAGCATAGGTAATTCATAAAAGTCCCATAGGAAGGGTGATGTACATCAGTAGGCAGCTCCACCTGAGACAGGAACAAATTTCTGAAATTACAAAAGAGGAACACAAGAGGGCGCCAGCTAAGTGCAGCATCAATGGGTTTAATACGATTAAAAAGCCAAATACTAGTTGCAAAACATACCATACCAGCCAGCCAGCTCACCCCAGGTGTGACATAACATCCTGCCTTGTGGCCCCTGCAGCTGGCATGCATCATCCCAGTACCATTGTTTAGAGTGGGTGGTCAGCACTTTAGTGAGAACAACCGAATGGGAGGGCATTCCTTGTGACAGTGATAAAAGTGATCAGAATTTTTTTTTTTTTAAGTGACAATGTAAAAATAAATGAGAAAAAAAAATGTTTTAAAGGAACACTAAAGGTTCATTTTTTATTAGATGAATTGATTGCTGTAAGCTAGAGCATTTAAATATCACTTACCTCGTTTTTCCTTTTGACCTCCAAAATACAGTAATCCATGTTTGAAAATGCCATTTCCTGTCTCTCCTCTTCTTGCTTTCCACCAGCACCTGAACTGTTTTGCATGGTGGAAAGCAGAATGTGCTCACCCCTCCCTATGACAACAGCCCTGCGTGAGGATGCTCTCTTAGCCTTCACAGGCATGGAGGCTAAGCCTAATGGGAACTGTAGTTCCCATTAGGCCATGATGTAGCAAGAATGAATGCGCACCGCAAACCAGGAAGTCAGTGAGAATAACGATTCAGGAGTGACAGAGGTGAATAAAACAGCTCGATTTCAACAGGTATCAAACTAGTTATACTGCAAAACATTACTTTTTACTTTATCAGCTACTGTCAGACTTTAATTTAAGAGGAAAATATTTTTGTCTTTACAACCCCTTTAAAGTGCCCTGTCCCCGTGAACTCGCGCCGCAAAGAAAACACATAGGTTTAGTTGCGCCCGCATATGTAAACGGTGTTCAAATCACACATGTGAGGTATCGCTACGATCATTGGAGTGAAACAATAATTGTAGCAAAAGTCATCTTCTGTAACTCCAACCTGGTAACCATTAACATTTTTTAAAGTGTTGCCTATGGAGATTTTTAGGTACCGTAGTTTGTCGCTAATCCCACGAGCGGGCGCAATGTCGAAGCATGACATGTTGGGTATTTAGTCGGCGTAACAGCACTTTTCATATTATACAAAAAATTTGAAAGACCGCTGCACAAATACAGTGTGACATAAAATATTGCAATGAGCAACATTTTATTCTCTAGGGTCTCTTATTTATATATATATATATATATATATATATATATATATTATATATATATATATATATATATTATATATATATATATAGTTCTAAGTAATTTTGTAGCAAAAAATACAGATTTTATCTTGTAAGCAACAAATGTCAAAAATAGGCACTTGTCTTTGTAATGTGTTCTTTGGATGCTGATTGTAGATACTTGGTGTGCCGGCGAATATGAATAAATAAATAAAAATATACACACGCACTTTCCACAGTGGCTCTCCCCACTTCCTGGAACATTGTATTTGGTTTCGAATGGAAAGGTGGGGAAAGGTGGGGTAGCAAGCCCCGGGACTTTAAACGGTGTCCAAATGAATAAATAAACAAATATTAAGAAAATATACAAAATTTATTATAATTTATACATACAAAGATTGACATAACAATGTTTTAAATAAAATAACCAAGTAATGATCCATAACGAACCAATGTGGCTCACACTAAAGGCCACTGAAGTCCCTATGCTTGACTGTTGCCCAACATGTTTCGCCCAGGGCAACAGTCAAGCATAGGGACTTCAGTGGCCTTTAGTGTGAGCCACATTGGTTCGTTATGGATCATTACTTGGTTATTTTATTTAAAACATTGTTATGTCAATCTTTGTATGTATAAATTATAATAAATTTTGTATATTTTCTTAATATTTGTTTATTTATTCATTTGGACACCGTTTAAAGTCCCGGGGCTTGCTACCCCACCTTTCCCCACCTTTCCATTCATTATACATTATGGGATGTGGTGTCCTCGATTGTTATCTCCCTGCCTACATTCTACATTGTATTTGGTTTCCTCAATGACCACATACTGTTTGATGACACAAGTGGCTCTTCTGGTGGGCGGTTTACATTCAATGTAGCATGGCTGCAGATAAGCTCTTTGATTTTTCTATACCTGTGAGTTTGCATTCGGCCTTTTATTCGTAATAAACACATTTTTTATGTTGCAGCTTACCAATTTTTAGATGCGATGATTACTTTTTATTTTTTATTTTCTTGGGGCTTTTTTTTTTTTCTTCTGCTTTTGCATGGTGATGCGGCCAGTAAATGTTTTTTTTTCCCCCAAAAGAACAAGCTCTCTTCCAGATGTATCAGTTTACAGAGAGGAGACAAACCATTTAACTCTCATGGGTGCTTACAATGGTCAGCTTGTATTTAATCACGTTACAGGCAGTCCCCGAGTTACGAACTGGCTAGGGACTGTAGGTTTGTCAAGTCGGATGTGTTCGTAAGTGGTAATAGTACCTTTTTTTTTTTAAGTGAAACTTTTCGGTGTTCTGTCGCTACGTGCCTGCCATCAAAGTGCCCGTGCATGCTCAGAATGGAAGGGCACGCCAGCTGAGTTGCCAATCACATATCAATAGAACACCAGGATCAGCGTAGAGCACAGGCTGCCGGTGGTGACGTCACGCCGCCTCCGTTCGTAAGTAGGAGTCTTTCGTAACGCGGGGACTGCCTGTAAAACCTTTACTCCAAAAGGGAAAGTATTATGTGGAATTTGGTTTTCACTTGTTAATGTATTCAAATCTGCTAGTGCATTTAACCATCTCTCCCACCCCAAACTGACTATGATGCTCCTTCATCCAGAGTGGAGGAACTCTAATACAGGAGGTGTGTTATTGGTCAGATCAGCAAGTGAAAACAGAGGGGGGAACCTGAAATTTTTTTTAAAAAGGAATGCAGCCACCACATCTAATGATTGGTAAGCAGCAATATAATAGATTTTTGGGTTTAATAACATCTTAAGGTGTTGTGCTCTTTATAATTCAGCTGCAAGAGACTTGTTTTTTAGGGTGGTCTTGTGAGAGGACAGAGACCTCTTCTAAGAATCCTCTAGGACCCCTGCGCTGCCCATCCTTTGAGACCTTTAATCCTGCCCCTGTATATTGTCCTCTATGTGTACTGTCTGTTCTCTTACCTTTTCACCATTATTTTTATGTCTATGTGAAGCACGCAATCCCATGGGAATTGAATGAACAGCTGAGCTGTTTAATGTATATTTGGATGTTACAAATTCTGTATTGTGCCGAAATAATTGTTCCTGATTAACTGTTTCTTTTTTTTGTGGAGCAGGAGAATCCTGTCCTTTTTTTATTTTATTTTTTATTTATCTTTTAAATAAAGTTACAATGTTCTACAAAGCTGTCCTTTTTTTTTTAGTGTGTTGTGTTGTGTGTCAAATCAAAGGTAATTTTCACCCACAATGATGAGAAAAATGTGAAGTAGCAAGGTGGAAAAATTTTTTATTTATTTTTTCTTCAGAGAATTCGAACGGTGTATGTGGTCTTCATTTGGAAAAATCCTTTCCTACCCGATTCAAATTTTAAAGTGATAGTAAAGCTTGTTTATTATTTTCTAGAAGAAAAATGTTTTATACTTGCCTGCTTTGTGTACTGTTTTTTTTTTTACAGAGCAGCCCAAATCCTCTTCTTGGCACTCCTGGCTCTTCCTGCTTTTTTATGGAGGCACTCACATGGGCTCGCTCCCGAACCACCCTTTCTGCGTCTATAGATGCAGACAGGGCAGCTCGGCCCCCCCCTCTTGCAGCAGTGGGAACCAGTGACTCCCGCTGCTATCGATCTTTCCAGTCTTTCAATTTTGGTATCATCTGACAAGAGCACCTTAATTCCACATGTTTGCTGTGTCCCCCACATGGCTTCTCACAAACTGCAAACGGGACTTCTTATAACTTACTTTCAGCAATGTCTTTCTTCTTGCCACTCTCCCATAAAGGCCATATTTGTGGAGTGCACGACTAATAGTTGTCCTGTGGACAGATTCTCCCACCTGAGCTGTGGATCTCCTGCAGCTCCTCCAGAGTTACCATGGGCCTCTTGGCTCCGTCTCTTATTAATGCTCGCTGTGCTGGGCCTGTCAGTTTAGGTGGACAGCTATGTCTTGGTAGGTTTGCAGTTGTGCCATATTCTTTTCGAATGATGAGAGATGTTCGAAGCTTGGGATACTTTTTTTTTTTTTTTTTTTTATATAACCTAACCCTGCTTTAAACTCCACAATTTTTCCTTGGCCTTCATGATGCTGTTTGTTCATGAAGGTTCTCTAAAAAACCTTTGAGGGCTTCACGGAACAGCTTCTATTTATACTGAGATTACATTTCACACAGGTGGACTCTATTTACTAATTAGGTGACTTCTGAAGGCAATTGGTTCCACTACATTTTAGTTGGGGGTATTAGTAAGGCTGGGTTCACACCATTTCCACATGCGGCTCCCAGCAGGGGTCCCATGCATCCTGGTTCACCGTTTTTCAGGTCCAATTTCAGCACAAATTTTTGGCTGAATTCGGACCTGAAACGGACCAAAAGACGCATAGGGCTCCTGAGCCGAAGCGGAGATATGTAAACCGGCTCCATCGAGAGCCAGTCACAATCTCCTGCTATTGTGAATTAGATGCGGAGAACCCACATCCAATTGGCAATGGTGTGAACCCGGCCTTAAGGGGCTAAACACAAATGCGTGCCACACTTTTCACGTATTTGTAAAAAAAAATTGGAAAAGCATTTTTAATTTTTCCTTCCACTTCACAATTATGTTCCACTTTGTGTTGGTCTATCTAAAATTGTAATAAAATATATTTGTTTTTGGTTGTAACATGATAAAAAATGTGGAAAATTTTAAGGAGGTATGAATACTTTTTCAAGGCACTGTATGTTCAGTTTCTGCTGTCAACTGCCATGTACAGAAGTTGCAATGGCTAATGTTGTTACCTGGATGCACATATCAGGGAGGGATTGATTCATATGGTCTACTGCAGGGGTGGCAAACTCAAATTAATCGGGGGCTGCATCAGAAGTATGGTTACCCTCAAAGGGCCGGGTGCGCTACATATACGCCTAAAAATTCCTCACATCTGTACTCTATCTTACCTGGTACCTCCCTGTGTAGGCTGCTCCCTCACTTTGGGCTATAGTACCTTTTTTTTTTTTGGGGGGGGGGGGGGCTATAGTGGTACCATCCCTCTGTAGGCGGATCTCCTGTGTTATCAGTACTTTGTTTTTTTACGATAACTGTAAAATAGCAGCACACTTTGCTAGTGCAAAAGTGCCAGCAATCTCTGCCACAACATTCAGTGACATGCAAAAAATGCAGGCATCGCTGGCTGAAAGGACTGGGGGAGGCCAGGCGGAGAAGGAGGCAGGCACCAGATCGGCATTGTAAGCTGTCATGCCTTCAGAACAAGTGGAGGCGGAGACAGGGCGGAGGCGGGCACCAGAGCGGCATTGTAAGCCATCTTGGATACAGAAAGGGAGGCGGAGGCGGAGACCAGAGTGGCAGCCTGTGACGCAGCGTTGGAGACGGAGCGACACAGAGTAAGGGGAATATGTAATGATTACATTTTCCCCTTTTATGTGCCGCTCCGCCCCCGCCTCCAACGCTGCGTCTCAGGCTGCCACTCTGGTCTCCGCCTCCCTTTTTACAGCCAAGATGGCTTACAATATCGCTCTGGTGCCCGCCTCCTCCTCCGCCCTGTCTCTGCCTCCACCGCCACCTCTGCTTGTTCATTCTACATTGTAATGACTGCTCAGACTGGCTGTGCTGAAACCTGGCAAAATTAGGTGGCTGCTGTGCGGGCCACATTACAAGGTCCCGCGGGCCAAATCAGGGCCTTGTGTTTGCCATCCCTGGTCTACTGGGTACTGCCCAGGCAACAAGATGGCAGCACCCAGTTGTATTTTTATATTTGTGACATCAGAAAAAGGGAAGTGTGAAGGAAATAAGGATTCCTACTTTTATCTTTGGTTAATGCACATATGCGATGCGGGAACAAGCGCGATTCCAGAGCCACTTTACGCATCTCATTTCCCTCGCAAGGCAGTTCAATACAAAGTTAATGACACCCACAGATCGCAGTGTGAACTTTAAATTCGGACAGGAATCGGCTCACATGGTTCTAAACAACCATGCGATCCGATTTCAGTACGGGGGGGAAGGTTCCTGCACTATTTTTGTTCCAATTCAATGTGAGTTCAGCCATACAAACTGTGTGTGGCTGAATTTGCATTGCACAGACATTGCATGTGATCCGCCCAGCAATGCCGAGCGAATCGCATGTGATGACTGATAATGCATATGAGTGAGCCCAGGCTCAAAGTAGCTGGAAACAGAACAGAGACAAAACATCCCTAGTTTTCCTGTACAAAAATGTATTTTCTTTCTTAACATGGATGTAAACCCAATTCACATATATCTGTAGTGTTTTCTGATCTCTCGTCAAAGCACTGAGTTCCGTAGCTGTCTCTTGCTCCTAGCTCTCATCAGCCTGATAACTTCTCACAAGTTCTCCGAGAAGGGAGATAGAAGTGTGTGTTGGGGAAGGTTGCTTTAAATAGATTAGCAGTCAGCTTGTCGTTCTATGGAGAAGAGCCTGCCTCGAACTGCGCATGCGCATCACAAAAAGAGTTTACGATCAGCTGTTATGTCAGCAAGACGGCGCCTGCGCACAATAGCGGCTACTTCTCGATAGAACACATGTGCGCTGCCGAAGCACGTTCATGTCGGTGAGGGGCAGCTTTTTAAATGCTGGGCAGTGCTGCTAAAATGAGGGTGGATTTTCTTTTTAATCATGCCCAGTGCTGCAAAACAAATTTTTCTGATACAAAAACCCGCCCTTCAGTTTATTAAACACGCTCCGTAACCGTCCTGGAAGAATAGTAGAAAAAATAGTTTTGCAGCACTGCCCATCATTTAATATTCTGCCCCCATCATGTACTAATACACCCTTCACTCACATGAATACTCCTCGGCAGTGTGGGGCGCAATCTGACAGAAAAAAAATCTTCCGTCTGCTGTTGTGCGCAGGCGCCGTCTTGCCGTCGCAACAGCTTATTGTAAACTCAGCTGTTGTGGTAATGCAAAAACAGAAAGGAAAGTTTGGACAGCCGCACTCCAAACAAATTGGTTCCTTTTATTGTAAAATCAAATTACAAAAATACATGCCACAGCAAAAAAACAGATTCCCTCTGTCGCGTTTCACACTGTAACTCAGTGCCTAATCATTAGGCACTGAGTTACAATGTGAAACGCGTCAGTTAGTATCTGTTTTTTTTGCTGTGGCATGTAATTTGATTTTACAATAAAAGGAACCAATTTGTTTGGAGTGCAGCTGTCCAAACTTTCCTTTCTGTTTTTGCATTGCTAGCACCCGTGGCTTTGGATCCAGTGAAGAGGTTTAACAATTACATCTGAGCGGTTACTCGCTTCTTTGGTTGTTGTGATGCACATGCACAGTACGTCCCAGGCACTATTCGATATGGGGGGCACTTCTCGACAGAACACTGTCTAAGAGCAGAGCTCTGCACGTTCCTTTCTTCCTGTGCCTATAAGGAGAGAGGGGGGTGTGTGTGTCTTTCCTCCAATCAGCTCTCTTGGCTGAAAGCCAATAATCCACTCCCAGTGCTAACCAGGAGGAGAAAAACTTTTAACAGGACATGCACTTTTTAAAGGATATATACAGATGAAGACAGAAGATATACAGCATCTAACAAAAGTGAGTACACCCCTCACAATTTTTGTAAATATTTTATTCTATCTTTTCATGCGATAACACTGAAGAAATTACAATTTGCTACAATGTAAAGTAGTGAGTGAACAGCTTGTATAACAGTGTAATTTTTCTGTCCCTTCAGAATAACTCACAGCCATTAATGTCTAAACTGCTGGCAACAAAAGTGAGTACACCCCTAAAGTACAATGTCCAAATTGGGCCCAATTAGCTATTTTCCCTCCCTGGTGTCATGTGACTTGTTAGTGTCTCAAGTGTGAATGAGGAGCAGGTGTGTTAAATTTGGTGTTATTGCTCCCACTCTCTCATACTGGTCATTGGAAGTTCAACATGGCACCTCATGGCAATGAACTCACTGAGGATCTGAGAAAAGAATTGTTGCTCTACATCATGGGTCTTCAAACTACGGCCCTCCAGTTGTTCAGGAACTACAATTCCCAGCATGCTTAGTCATGTCTGTGAATGTCAATGTGTTACAATGCCTCATGGGATGTGTAGTTCTACAACAGCTGGAGGGCCGCAGTTTGAGGATCCCTGCTCTACATCAAGATGGCAAACTTTGGAAACCCAGATGTTTTGGAACTACATTTCCCATGATGCTCATGCACTCTGCAGTGTAGTTGAGCATCATGGGAAATATAGTTCCAAAACATCTGGGGTGCCAAAGTTCGCCATCACTGACCTAGGCTTTAAGAAGATTGCCAAGACCATATGCAGCACGGTGGCCAAGACCATATAGCGGTTTAACAGGACAGGTTCCCCTCAGAACAGGCCTTGCCATGATTGGCCAAAGAAGTTGAGTGCCCGTGCTCAGTGTCCTATCCAAAGGTTGTCTTTGGTAAATAGACATATGAGTGCTGCCAGCATTGCTGCAGAGGTTGAAGGGGTGGGGGGGGGTCAGCCTGTCAGTGCTCAGACCATACGCCGCACATTGCATCAAATTGGTCTGCATGGTCTTCCTCCCAGAATGAAGCCTCTTCTAAAGATGACGCATAGAAAAAAGCCACAAACAGTTTGCTGAAGACAAGCAGACTAAGGACGTGCATTACTGGAACCATGTCCTGTGGTCTGATGAGACCAAGATAAACGTATTTGGTTCAGATGGTGTGAAGCGTGTGCGACGGCAACCAGGTGAGGAGTACAAAGACAAGTGTGTCTAATGTATAGCGTTGCTCACGAATATTCGCATTGCGAATATTCGCTACGAATATTGCATATTCGAGTATTCGCGAATATCTCGAATATCGCGGCGAATATTCGCTATTTCGAATATTCGATATTTTTCAAATTTCGCAAAAAATTCGCAATAAAATTCGCAATATTAACGAATATTCGCAACCGCATATGTGAAATTTCGCTTTTTTTTTTATATAAAATATACCGAATATTCGTAAATATCGAATATTCGTGATATTTTATAAAAAAAAAAAAATCGCGAAATTTCACATTAGCGAAAATTCGCATTAGCGAAAATTCACATTGGCGAAAATTCGCAATTTTTTTTTTTTTTATAAAATATCACGAATATTCGATATTAACGAATATTCGCGAATATTCTTCGAAATATTCGCGAAATATTGCGAAATCGAATATGGCGTATTCCGCTCATCACTACTAATGTACAGTCAAGCATGGTGGTGGGAGTGTCATGGTCTGGGGCTGCATGAGTGATGCTGGCACTGGGGAGCTACAGATCATTGGGGGAACCATGAATGCCAACATGTACTGAGACATACTGAAGCAGATCATCCCCTCCCTTCAGAGACTGGGCCGCAGGGCAGTATTCCAACATAACGACCCCAAACACCTCCAAGATGACCACTGCCTTGCTAAAGAAGCTGAGGGTAAAGGTGATGGACTGACCAAGCATGTCTCCAGAGCACAGGATCTCTAACATCCACCAGCTCCATGATGTAGTCATGGAGGAGTGGAAGAGGACTGCAGTGGCAACCTGTGAAGCTCTGGTGAGCTCCTTTTGGGACGCAATTTTGCATTTAAGTCACTAGGGGGCGTTTTTGCATTGAAGTTATTGGGACGCAGCATGCCATTATTGACACTTTTTTTTTCCTATCGTCAAAACGCTGATAACCTATTTTCGCCTGATCATTTTCAATGTGTGATATATCGGTGCATTCCTACTAAAAGTAATATGAAGACTGCTACTGTCTCATTCTCAAAATGCTTTAACCACTTCCCGCCCAGTCAATAGACAATTGACGTCCAGGATGTGGCTGTGAAATCCTAACTTGACGTCTAACTACGTCCAGTAGGATAACATGCCCGTGGGAGCGCGCAGTGCGGCAATCAGTGATGCTGGGTGTCAATCTGACACCCTGCATCACCGATCTCGGTAAAGAGCCTCCAGCGGGGGCTCTTTACCATGTGATCAGCCGTGTCCAATTACAGCTGATCACAATGTAAACAGGAAGAGCCGTTGATCGGCTCGTCCTCACTCGCGTCTGATAGACGTGAGTAGAGGAGAGCCGATCGGCGGCTCTCCTGACAGGGGGGGTTCGCGCTAATTGTTTATCAGCGCAGCCACCCTTCGGATACCCATACTGGACCACCAGGGAAGCCGCCAGGACCACCAGGGAAGGGGGCAACATGTGTAAAAATGTAAATGTAAACATGTAAAAACATAGGCACAATAAATGCCAATCAGTGCCCACAAATGGGCACTGACACAATAGTAAAAATGGCAAAATAGTAAATAAACAAGTGCCGCCCATCTGTCCCATCCATGAGTGCCCATCGGTGCCCGTAATTGAAAAAGAAAACATACTTATTTACAAAAAAATTAACAGAAAAAAATAATAACTTTATTTTTTTTTTACATTTCTGGCATTTTTTAGTTGATGTGCAAAGAATAAAAAAAATCGCAGAGGTGATCAAATACCACCAAACAAAGGCTCTATTTGTGGGAATTGTTTGGGTACAGTGTAGCACGACCACGCAATTGTCATTCAAAGTGCGACAGCGCTGAAAGCTGAAAATTGGCCTGGGCAGGAAGGTGCGTAAATGCCTGGTATGGAAGTGGTTAAAGGGGTTTAGTACTTTCAGCGATTGTGCACAAAACAAGCATGTAGATCCAGACCAGTGACTCCAAAAGTACTAAAGTCAGAGGAGCCGCCTGACAGCCAGGTAACTAGCATTTCCATAAGGAGGTCACCAGCAGCATTCGCATTTCTCGGCACAGACTTGGACGGTGATTCTCCTATCTCTAGTCCTTGCGGTATGAGTAGAAATAGTGGAACTTTTTTTTTTTGCAGTAAAACTGATATAAACTAATATTGGATTTCCTAACTAAAGAATGAATTCAGTCATTTCTGAAGAATACTACTTCCCATTCTGATGGAAGACGTGCTCAGAATGGAGAAATCACGAAATATCACCCGATTTCATCACTTCCACCACATTCTGCACTCTTCACTGCAAATATTTAAAGGTAACGTATAATAGAGTTCATGGAATTAAGCTACTGTGACCCTTTGTAAATATAAGGTGAATATTAATTCCCACTATTTCATGCAAGTCTGACATGACTTATATTTTTTATGTAACTTTCACATTCTTATTTGTTTAAAGATTTGTTGATTAACCACTAGAGGGAGCTCTGGATTGTACTCAGCCTCTCTGCTTAAATCGGTAATAAACCCCAAACCAAAAATGTCATTTATTGCATTATTATTAGATGTTGTGGCTGCATCATTTATTTTTCTTTTGTTTCCAATCCCCTCTGTTTTCACCTGTTGACCTGGCCAGTAACACACCTGTATTAGAGCGCCCCCACTCTGGATGAAGGAGCAGACGGCACATATAGACAGCAGCATTGCCAGTGTGGGATGATGGGAGTGTTGGATGTACTAGCAGATTTTTATACACTAATACATGGAAGCTGAACTCTAGCTACGCAGTTACAACAAACATTTTTTTTTCCTTTTGGAATAAAGGTTTCACATCAATAAATAAAAGCTGATTATTGTAAGCACCCTTGCTATCTCTGTAACTGATACATTCTGCTGTGAAGTTTGTTCTTTTGAAAAACAAGACTTACTGGCTGGATCACCAGATGAAAATGGAAGAAGAAAGCCTTACAATGACTGCATTCATTTTTTATTTTAATTTTTATCTAAGAACTGGTAAGCAGCAATATAATGACAGTTTGCTTTAACCACTTCAGCCCCAGAAGGATTTCCCCCCTTAATGACAGGCCATTTTGTGCGACGCGGCACTGCGTCGCTTTAACTGACAATTGCGCGGTCAGGCAACGCTGTATACAAACAAAATTGATGTCTGTTTTTACCCACAAATAGAGATTTCTTTTGGTGGTATTTAATCACCTCTGCAGTTTTTTATTTTTTGCGCTATAAACAACAAAAGACCAACAATTTGAAAAAAAAAAAAGTTTTTACTTTCTACTATAATACATATACGAAAAAAATGTATTCATTAGTTTAGGCCGATATATATATTCTTCTACATATTTTTGGTAAACAAAAATCGCAATAGGCGTATATTGATTGGATTGCGCAAAATTTATCACGTCTACAAACAATGGGATAGATTTAGGGACTTTTTTTTTACTAGTAATGGCAGCGATCTGCGATTTTTAGCGGGACTATGACATTGTGGCGGACAAGGGGTTAGGTAAATCTCTGTCGCCTGTCGCCTTATTTACATAGGACGTTCCCTGTTTTGCTTCTCTTCGCCGCGATCACGGTTCCCCGGCGGACATCGAGTCGGTTGGTACGTCGGTTCGCACAGGAGAGCCGACCTGCTGCGGTATATCTATGTGAGCTGGTAGGCAAATGGTTAAAGTGTACATGGAGCCAAACTTTTTATCTTATATGCTACTACCTTCAGGTGATTTGACACTGGCAAAAAAAAATATTTTCTGGTCCCAGGGCATAATTATATACCAACAGAAATAAAAAAAAAGGCCCTATGGCTGACGTAGCGCTAATAAATGAATTTTTTTTATAAATATGAATCATAAATATTGATAAATGTGAATATTGAATACAAATTGTTAAGGTTGTACCGATACCACTTTTTTAGGACCGAGTACAAGTACCGATACTTTTTTTCAAGTAGTCGCCGATACCGAATACCGATACTTTTTTTTAAATGTCCCCCACATATGCAGCCATGTCCCCCACATATGCAGCCATGTCCCCCACATATGCAGCCATGTCCCCCACATATGCAGCCATGTCCCCCACATATGCAGCCATGTCCCCCACATATGCAGCCATGTCCCCCACATATGCAGCCATGTCTCCCACATATGCAGCCATGTCCCTACAGCCATGTCCCTATAGCCATGTCCCCCATACCTAGCCCCCGAAAGCCACTGCTGCCGCACGGAGAACATCACAGCATTCATTTGAATAGCTGTTTTGCCTGCACGTATAGACACTCCCCCTTGCTCGGGATTGGACAGATCACGATCACCCATCCAATCCCGAGCAAGGGGGAGTGTCTATACGCAGCGGGAACACTACCACTATTCAAATGAAAGCTGTGATGTTCCCGCACGCTGTTTAACTCATGTGGCGGCGGCTTTCGATGCGGCAGCGGCGGCGTGGGGGGGGGGTGTATTTAGGCATCGGGGGTATTTGCAGGAGTACAAGTACTCCCGCAAATACTCGGTATTGGTCCCGATACCGATACTGGTATCGGTATCGGGACAATCCTACAAATTGTGAATAAGGTATAAATGAATAAAAATTTGTGAATAAGGTTAAATTAATAAAGATTGTGAATAAAGTATAAATGAAGCAGCTAGCACTAAAGTTTAGCACAAAAAAAACTCAAATACAATAAATAATTTAATAAGGTGCAGCACTATAATATTAAACACATGTGATAATCAATTAATAAAGTAAATAAAAAGTGAATAAAGTGGGATAAAAATTATTATAACCCAAAAAAGATGAAAAATGTATTCCAAGAAAAATAATATGTGTAATCAAAGCTGGAGGAAAACTAGTGCAAAGTCCCATCCAGATTGTAATGAAGAAATTATCACATGTGCACCTTATTAAATTATGAATTATTAATTGCATAATCATATACCCCCACCCAGTCCATGAGGCTACTGTTTTTTTTTACTAGTGTCCTTAAAACTCCCCATCAGGAAGTCAATCAAAACTGGACCTTCCTTCCTTCTACAAGGTCAATAATTCAGAGTTAAAGCGGAGGTCCAGTTTAAAAAAAAAAATAATAATTAAAAGTCAGCACTAACACTGTGTCAGAGTGTCATGGAAAAAAAACGTTTTTCTCAACGTGATTCTTGTCAAGCCTGCCTTGCATACACACAATCGTGAAAAAAAAAATGCTTGAGCAAAGCGCGGTGACGTACAACATGTATGACAGCACTAAAAAGGGGAAGTTCCATTGGATTGGCGCCACCCTTTGGGCTGATTATGCAAATTTCCCTCATAACTTGCTTCTGAGCATGCGCGTTTTCCCCCCCGTCGTTAAAGCCTACAAACGACTTTTTCACAACGTGAAAAACGACAAGAAATATTAGAACATGTTCTTAAATTTTAATGCCCATTTTTCACGTCGAGAAAATGCTCTGGAGCCCACACACGGCCGTTTTTAATGACCAATTAAAAAAATTGCATTTTTCTCGTCATGAAAAATGGTCGTGTGTAGGCGGCATAAGGATTGTTAAACTGTGCATTGTTACTGTGAATGCAGATTTGTATTTAAAGGGGAGGTTCACCTAAAAATAAACTTTTAACATTGTCATTAATGTCATAAATGCAATTAGAATCGGCCGTTTTAAAAAAAAAAAATACGTCCGTACATACGGATTCCTATATGCCTTCTCATTGGCGCTTCTGGGTATGTTCGTCGAGGCTGGGCGTGCCTAATTGATTGACAGGCATTCGACCGACGCATACAGCGCGTCACGAGATGCCGAAAGAAGCCGAACGTCGTTGCGGCTCTATACGGCGCCTGCGCGCCGACGTTCGGCTTCTTTCGGCATCTCGTGATGCGCTGTATGCGTCGGTCGGATGCCTGTCAATCAATTAGGCACGCCCATCCCCGACTATCATACCCGGAAGCGGCGATGAGAAGGCATATAGAAATCGGTATGTACGGACGTATTTTTTTTTTTTAAACGGCCGATTCTAATTGCATTTATGACATTAATGACAATGTTAAAAGTTTATTTTAACCACTTCAGCCCCGGACCATATTGCTGTCCAAAGACCAGAGCACTTTTTGAGATTCGGCGCTGCGTCGCTTTAACTGACAATTGCGCGGTCGTGCGACGTGGCTCCCAAACAAAATTGGCGTCCTTTTTTTCCCACAAATAGAGCTTTCTTTTGGTGGTATTTAATCACCTCTGCGGTTTTTATTTTTTGCGCTATAAACAAAAATAGAGCGACTATTTTGAAAAAAATTCTATATTTTTTACTTTTTGCTATAATAAATATCCCCCAAAAATATATAAAAAATACGTATTCTTCTACATATTTTTCGTAAAAAAAAACCGCAATAAGCGTTTATTGATTGGTTTGCACAAAAGTTATAGCGTTTACAAAATAGGGGGTCGTTTTATGGCATTTTTATAAAAAATATTTTTTACTAGTAATGGCGGCGATCAGCATTTTTTTTCAGCACTGCGACATTATGGCGGACACTTCGGACACTTTTGACAAAGGGGTTAAGTGTGTTCCTATTTGTGTTCTAACTGTATGGGGGGGGGGTGGCCTCACTAGGGGGAATCACTGATCTTCTGTTCATACATTGTATGAACAGAAAATCAGCGTTTCCCCCGCTGACAGGAACGAGCGCTGTGTGTTTTCACACACAGCTCCCGTTCCCCGCTCTGTAACGAGCGATCGCGTGTGCCCGGCGGCGATCGCGCCCGCCGGGCACACGCACGGGGCTCGGGGGCGAGCGGGGGGCGCGCACGCGGGCCGCCGGCGGCGCGCACGCGCCCCCTAGTGGCCGCGAAAGGCGCGACGTAGAGCTACGGGCTCTCGCGCACCCGTGCCGACCTGCCGCCGTATAACTGCGGCGGCTGGTCGGCAAGTGGTTAAGGTGAACCTCCCCTTTAAGCACAAGATGGCAGTGTTTAGCATTACTGTTCATCAAAGCCTTAAAGCGGAGTTCCACCCAAAAGTGGAACTTCCGCTTAATCCACTCCTCGCCCCCTTACATGCCACATTTGGCATGTAATTTTCTTGGGGGGGAGTGGGGGTTTTAGGAGGAGTGGAACTTCCTGTCCCACTTCCGCCCAGGGACTACTAAGGCGATACGTCATATCGCCCCCTCCCTGTAGGCGATCACCTGGGACACGTGACAGGTCCCAGGTGATCGCATGTCCAATCAGGGAGCGCTGCACCGGTCGCGCAAGCGCAGTGAGTGCCCGGCCGTGAAGCCGAAAGCTGTCATGGCCGGGTGCCCACAGTTGCAGTAGAGGCGCTGGTGGTAAAGGGGGGGGAACGAAGCTCCCAGCAGCATGTCGCTGGACCGTGAAACAGGTCAGTGTATGTTTATTAAAAGCCAGCCGCTACACTTTTTGTAGCTGCTGACTTTTTATAAACATACAAAAAAGGCTGGAACTCCCCTTTTAATACAGGTACCCAGAGACTGCCAGGCGTTTTGTATGCTGTAAGCAGAATTTTCTTCACAGTTAAAGGAGTTGTAAAGGAAAACCTTTTTTTTTTTGCTAAAATGACTGTTTACAGGGTATAGAGACATACTAGTTAACTGATTCCTTTTAAAAATGTTTAAAAATAGATAAAAATCAATCATATAATGTGCCTGCACTTTCAGTTTAGTTTTTCATCTAGTTTCATACTTCTGTGAAGTACAGAGACACAGAGCCAATACAGGGCAGTGTTTGTTTTTAAAATGAAACTGATTGGTTCTGAGGGGTTTTAGACACACAGTAATCACACCTCCTTCATTAGAGACCACATAAGAAAACAGACAACCAGGAAGTGTGCAGAACAGAGAATGATTACAGCAAAAACAAACAATGAGGACATGAAACCAGGACTGCATTAGGGTAAAGGAAGCTATTTAGCTAAAAAAAAAAAAAAGTTTTCCTTTAGTGACCCTTTAACTCCCTTTTGGGAGTTAAAGGGGTGTTCCGGCCTAGTTACATGTTTATTAAAAGTCAGCAGCTACAAAAAGTGTAGCTGCTGGCTTTTAATAAATAGACACCTGCTCCAGCGTTCCAGCGACGCGGCGACCGGGGCTCCTCATCGCAACTGTGGGCACCCGGCCGTGACAGCCTTCGGCTTTACGGCCGGGCACCCACTGCGCATGCGTGAGCGGCGCGGCCCGCGGCTGATTGGACAGGCGATCGCATGGGACCTGTCAGTGTCCCATGCGATCGCCTACAGGGAGGGCCTGCTATAGGCGATTAAGCTTAATCGCCTAACCAGCCCCTCGGCGGAAGGAGGAAGTGGGACAGGAAGTCCCACTCCTCCTGAAGCCCCCACTCCCCCCCCCAAAAAAATTACATGCCAATCGTGGCATGTAAGGGGGTGAGGAGTGGGTCTAGCGGAAGTTCAAATTTTGGGTGGAACTCCGCTTTAAGTTCAGTTTAAGCAGGAGTGTAAGGACAAAGGGAGATCCCAAATCACAACAATAAACAAGTTGCAGTACCCCAAAACTGCAACTAGATGTCAGCATGCTACAGAATAATAATAACCTGATGCAGTTCAATACAACACAGAAAAAAATCATTATAAGTGGAACAGAACGCACGGTTTGCATTTAAAAGGTACAATTAATAATGTATTAATGAACACGGAGCTATAGTAACGTGTTTTTCTTATGGAGTTCAGCTTTAAAAAAAAAATAATAAATAATTTGGCTAAAGTTAGACGAATGAATCCTGTGTGGCGGGTCCCCCCTGCCTCTTCCCGTTCTATTCTCGGCCCAGGCTTAATGGACAATGATATGAATGAACCTGCCTGCTTCATCTCTTCCACTTTCCTTTCCATGTGACCTCGGCTTCCCGTAAAACATCTGGAAGAGAGAAAGAAAAAGACCTTCCCATTTTTATTCCCCCCTGTTTACATTCTCCAGCGGTGAATCACTTTCCTTCAGAACACAAGGTCACCGTCACTCTCAGACAGAAAACTTGGAACAGGAAACAATCCCAGCATCGCACATCCCCGAGCCTGGCAGACGTTCCATCATTTTATACAAGACCACAAAGTGTTCCTGCGGTCTTAACGGGCCGCAAAAACCCGTATCCCGGAGCAAGGCTGGATTCTATACTCTGTGTAGATTGGATGTTTCATTACGAACCACTGACCACTGTTGTACAGATAATGGTGGTGGAAAGGTTAAATAAAACACAAAATCTTTAATATATATACATTGGGTATAGAAAAGAATCACACACCCCCCCCCCCCCCCAATTTAATCACATTTTGTTGCTTTTCAGCCTGAATTGAAGACAGACACAGTCTTTGTTTTATACAGCTGTATTTACTGTAACTTACTGTATAACACCCAATTGAAAAATATAATACCAACATGTCAGCAAAAAAATAAATAAACAGAATCACTGAGTTGGAAAAAGGATCACCCCTCCTAAAAATAACAGCCACAGCCGCAATAATTACATTTTGCAGCTGTGGCAGGAATAATACCCCTGCCACTTTCAGCATGCACTATGGGGGGTGGGGGGTTCAAGTGCTGTTTGTCATCTTTGCCCTGAGCCTTTGTCCTGGCACTGCAGCACATTATGGCATTAATCGACCCTGCTATATATTTTTTAAGTTTACTAGGGACTGTAAATCTCAAACATGAAATATGAACAAAGCTTATACCTCAATAGTGTACTTGTATCAGAGTACCAAGTGTCACTTCTGTCTGCTGCTTCATTCCTCTGCTATCACCATGAGTCCCTTCTGACAATTTTTCCTGACACCAAGAGGAAAATGGTGATAGACAAGCTTTATAAATTCTGCATTTTGAATGAATGTAGAGAAGAGAAGACTGCAGGTCAAATGGTCAAGGGGTGTGCCTGGGCACACCCTAATCCTGGGCATGGCAACCCCTCAATTGCAAACTACCACTTGATGATGGGCAGGTGACAAGTAAACTGCAACCCTTCCTTGCCGACCCCCAGAACTTGGACAGGAGGGGTGGCAGGAGGTCAGGGATGGACTGGCCATCGGGACTACCGGGAGATTCCCGATGGGCCGATGGCTCAGTGGGCCGGTCGGAGGTACGCGGCGATCTACCCATCAATCACCGAAGGGTAGATCGAGATTTAGCGAGCATGCAGAGTAGCGCAGGAAGCGTGTGTAATCTGTTCTCTCTCCTGTCACGGCACTCACGCTGCTCCCCGGCGGCCCCTTCTCTCTTCTCATCCATCCCCATTTGCTTGTGACATCATCTGCAATGGACGAGAAGAGAGGAGGGGCCGCTGGGGCACTTGAACCCCCCACCCCCCATAGTGCATGCTGAAAGTGGCAGGGGTATTATTCCTGCCACAGCTGCAAAATGTAATTATTGCGGCTGTGGCTGTTATTTTTAGGAGGGGTGATCCTTTTTCCAACTCAGTGATTCTGTTTATTTTTTTGCTGACATGTTGGTATTATATTTTTCAATTGGGTGTTATACAGTAAGTTACAGTAAATATGCATCAGAGGTGAATTAAGTTAATGCGTTGGGGTGCAATTGACAATGGCACCCTAGTAGGGTCCAACACATGGCCTGGAAATTAGTGAGGACCAGAATATGGTAGCTTCCACTGCTACCTAGTGAGTCACCAACCTAAAACAAGCATGTAGGATGCACATTGGGACTTTTAAGACTTTACTAGCTGCAGACTTGTTCCAGGTCAGGATGATGGGCCCCAGAGCTTGCACCTTTTAAAAAAAAAGTCATCATGACAGCTCCCATATCTCTGTCTGCACTGATTGGTAAACACGGTGTAAGAGACACATTACACATGCCGTCAACAATGACTCATTACACCCTTGCTAGGCTAAATTCCCTATAACCTATTACAGAAGTAGTTCTCGTGAGGGATGAGCGGAGAATCAGGCTCTGGTCACATGGCATGTCCCTGTTTTGATGTCTGACTTCTGTTTATTTGACTATGACATGTGTTACGCTCATGTTCTACAAAGCCCGTTAGATAACCTGGCATTCAGCTCCTTGTGATAAGACGTTAAATGGGGTTTGATTGTTTAAAGAAGACCTGTGATAAGAGTGGTATCTTTCCTTTTGAAGATACTTCTTGCCTGGCACTCATTATTATTATTATTATTATTATACAGGATATATATAGAGCCAACAGTTTGCGCAGTGCTTTACAACGTGAGGGCAGACGGTACAGTTACAATCAAATTTAATACAGGAGGAATCAGTGAGCCCTGCTCATTAGAGCTTACAATCTAGGAGGGAGGGTCAAGTGATACAAAAGGTAGTAACTGTGGTGATGAGCTGATGGAGAAGATAAAAGTACAGTTATTAGGTTTCTCTGAAGAGAGGGGTTTTCAGGAAATGTCTAAAAGTGGACAAAGTAGGAGATAGTCGGACAGATAGGGGTATGGAGTTCCAAAGGATGGGAGAGGCTCGGGAAAAGTCCTGTAGTCGAGTGTGGTATGAGGTGACAAGGGAGCTAAAGAGCAGGAGGTCTTGGGAGGAATGAAGAGAATGATTAGGTTGGTATTTTGAGACTAGGCTAGTGATGTAGCTGGGGGCCAAGTTGTGGTTGGCTTCAAAAGTTGTTGTTAGTATTTTGAATTGAATTCATTGGGTGAACAGAAGCCAGTGGAGGGATTGGCAGAGAGGTGTAGTAGACACTGAACGGTTGGTATGATGGATAAGCCTGGTAGCAGCATTCATGATGGACTGAAGGGAGTTTAGCCTATGTAAAGCTAATCCTGTGAGGAGGTAGTAGAAAGCCTGAAGCAAAAAATAAATATAGGCGTAGGGCTGCATGAGGGTGTGCACAGGTAGAGTAGAGGTGGTATTGGAAGACATGGGTGGCTAGTACCTGACCCAGGAAGGGGGTGTAGATTGAGAATAGGAAAGGTCCAAGAACAGAACCTTATGGGACCCCAACAGAGAAAGGAAAAGGAGAGGAAGTAGAATTGTAAGTAACGCTAGAGGTGTGGTTCAAAGAGTACAGAGACTAAAGGGGTGGAGTTTTTTTTAGGAGGAGGGGCTGGTCCATCAATCTATCTAAGGCCGCAGAGAGAGGTCCAGGAGTAAGACCCCATACACACTATACAACTTTTGTTGTCAGATTTCCTTTAGATTTACCAAAACCATGAAGTGCAAGGGCCTGCTGGATTGCATACAAATTGAAACGCCTATTGCCGCATACACACGACCGTTTTTCGGGTATTAAAAAATTAAGTTTTTAAGGGTCTAGAAAAAACAAGGTTTTTTTCAACCCGATCATTAAAACGGCCTTGCCTACACACGCATGTGAAAACAAAATGCTCTAGTAAAGTGCAGTGACGTACAACACGTACGACGGCACTATAAAGGGGAAGTTCCATTCAGATGGCGCCACCCTTTGGGCTGCTTTAGCTGATTTTGTGTTAGTAAAATACGATTTGCGCTTTTCTGTCTGTTACAACGTGATGAATGTGCTAACTCCATTACGAACGCTAGTTTTACCAGAACGAGCGCTCCCGTCTCATAACTTGCTTCTGAGCATGCGCGGATTTTTCACGCTGTTAAAGCCCACAGACGACCATTTTTTACAACCTTTAAAACGACAACGTTAAAAACGTTGTGAAAAAATAGTGTGTTCGAAAAAAAAATTGCCCATTTTTTTAGAACCCGGAAAATGCTCTTAAGCCCACACGAGATAGTTTAACGACATAAAAAAAAAACGTCATTTTTTAGAACCCGAAAAACGGTCGTGTGTACGCGGCATAAAGGTTTGACCTCATAGTATATGGTTTTGGTAAAGGAAAAAATCTACAGAAATTGTATAGGAGTACAGAATATTGTCCATTGGATTTAGCTGTTAGCAGATTGTCTGTGAGTTTTAGGAGAGCAGTTTCAGTGGAGTGTTGGGGGCGAAATCCTTATTGAAGGAGATCAAGAAGGTTATTCTCGGTGAAGTGGTCTGTTGTAGACTAGATGTTCAAGGAGTTTCCTTAACTACTTGAGATCCGCGCTACAGCCGAATGACGGCTCTAGCGCAGATCTAAATTGTCAACAAGCCGTCAATTGACGGCTTGTCACTAGCTGCTTCCCGACGCGCGCTCCAGAGCGCGCTGCGGGGAAACACTGTGTTGCCCGTGTCCCTTGGACACAGGCAATCACAGATCGCCACGAACGGCCAATCAGAGTGGCCGTTTGCGATGCGATCTGTGCGGCCAATGAGAGATGATCTCATAGATCATCTCTCATTGCCGTTTTACATAGAGACAGCGTTCTGTCTCTGGAGAGCAGGAGACGGATCTGTGTCTCTTGTACATAGAGACACAGATCGGTCACCTCCCCAGTCACCCCCCCCTCCCCCCACAGTTAGAACACTATGCAGGGAATACATTTAACCCCTTCCTCACCCCCTAGTGTTAACCCCTTCAATGTCAGTCACATTTATACAGTAATTAGTGCATTTTTATAGCACCGATCGCAGTATAAATGTGAATGACGCCAAAAATGTGTCAAAAGTGTCCGAGGTGTCCGCCATAACGTCGCAGTCCCAATAAAAATCGCAGATCGCCGACATTTCTAGTAAAAAAAAAAATAATAAAAAATAATAATTCTGTCCCCTATTTTGTAGGCACTATAAATTTTGCGCAAACCAGACGCTTATTGCGATTTTTTTTTTTTTTACCAAAAATATGTAGAAAAAAACGCATCGCCCTAAACTGAGAAAAAAAAAATATATATTTTTTTAACCATTTCAGCCCCGGACCATATTGCTGTCCAAAGACCAGAGCACTTTTTGCGATTCGGCACTGCGTTGCTTTAACTGACAATTGCGCGGTCATGCGACGTGGCTCCCAAACCAAATTGGCGTCCTTTTTTTCCCACAAATAGAGCTTTCTTTTGGTGGTATTTGATCATCTCTGCGGTTTTTATTTTTTGCGCTATAAACAAAAACAGAGCGACTATTTTGAAAAAAATGCAATATTTTTACTTTTTTCTGTAATAAATATCCCCCAAAAATATATATAAAAAAAAATGTTTTTCCTCAGTTTAGGCTGATACGTATTCTTCTACATATTTTTCGTAAAAAAAAAATCGCAATTAGCGTTTATTGATTGGTTTGCGCAAAAGTTATAGCGTTTACAAAATAGGGGGTAGTTTTATGGCATTTTTATTATTATTATTTTTTTTACTAGTAATGGCGGCGATCAGCGTTTTTTTTCAGTACTGCGACCTTATGGCGGACACTTCGGACACTTTTGACACATTTTTGGGACCATTGGCATTTTTTTAGCGATCAATGCTATAAAAATGCATTGGATTACTATAAAAATGCCATTGGCAGTAAAGGGGTTAACACTAGGGGGCGGGGAAGGGGTTAAGTGTGTTCCTATTTGTGTTCTAACTGTATGGGGGGGTGGACTTACTAGGGGAAATCACTGATCTTCCGTTCATACATTGTATGAACAGAAAATCAGCGTTTCCCCCGCTGACAGGAACGAGCGCTGTGTGTTTACACACACAGCTCCCGTTCCCCGCTCTGTAACGAGCGATCGCGTGTGCCCGGCGGCAATCGTGCCCGCCGGGCACACGCACGGGACTCGGGGGCAAGCGGGGGGCGTGCGCGCGGGCCGCCGGCGGCGGGCACGCGCCCCCTAGTGGCCGTCGAAGGTGGCGATGTAGAGCTACGGGCTCTCGCGCACCCGTGCCAACCTGCCGCCGTATTACTGCGGCGGCTGGTCGGCAAGCGGTTAATTGGGATATTTATTATAGCAACAAGTAAAAAATATTGTATTGTTTTCAAAATTGTCGCTCTTTTTTGTTTATAGCGCAAAAAATAAAAACCGCAGAGGTGATCAAATACCACCAAAAGAAAGCTCTACTTGTGGGGGGAAAAGGACGTCAATTTTGTTTGGGAGCTACGTCGCACGACCGCGCAATTGTCAGTTAAAGCGACGCAGTGCCGGAAGCTGAAATATCACCTGGGCAGGAGGGGGGTATAAGTGCCCAGTAAGCAAGTGGTTAAAAAAGAGGAGCAAGGAGATGGGGTGTGTAGATTGTTAAGATTAGGAAGTTCCAGTGAGGGCTTTTTTAGGTAAGGGGTTTACTAGTGCATGTTTTAGAGATTTACGGTACTAAAACTGGAAAGTGCATAATCTGGGGCAGTTCAGCATAGAAATCAATCATATTCCAAGTTTTATAGTCAAAGCTTCATTGAACAAGCTGAAGATAGAAGCAGATTAGCTACCATGCACATCTGCACCATATTCTGAGAAACAGGGAAATGTAGATCAGGAGTTCTGATCTCACCAGCGTAATGTCTGTCTATGAGTCAGTAAGTCCAAAGGATTTCAATCAGAGACAGGCTACAGGCTACAGGCATTCTTAAAAAGATGTCAGCAGTGGCAGTCTGTGCATGTCTCTTAGATGAAAGTGCACTTTAACTACTTCCCGACGGCCGTACGACTTTGTACGGCCGCAGGGTGGCTCTAATTCTCTGGGAGGCCGTGTTTTTACAGCCTCCACTCCTCCAGGCCACTAGAGGGCACGCGTTTGCCCGCCGCATCCCTGAGATGCTGATGCGCGTGCCTGACGCCCGCGATGTCCGCCAGGCACTAGCGATCGGCGGTTACAGGACAAGGACTTCTGTCCTGTCATGTCCTGTCAGGGGAGAGAGGAGACCGATCTGTGTCCCTTGTACATAGGGACACAGATCGGTCACCTCCCCCAGTCACCCCCCTCCCCCCACAGTTAGAACACAATTCAGGGTACACATATAACCCCTTCCTCACCCCCTAGTGTTAACCCCTTCAATACCAGTCACATTTATACAGTAATTAGTGCATATTTATAGCACTGATCATAGTATAAATGTGAATGGCTCCAAAAATGTGTCAAAAGTGTCCGATGTGTCCGCCATAACGTCGCAGTGCCAATAAAAATCGCAGATCGCCGCCATTACTAGTAAAAAAAAATCATAATAAAAATTAATAAGAATTCTGTCCCCTATTTTGTAAGCGCTATAACTTTTGCGCAAACCAGTCGCTTATTGCAATTTTTTTTTTTTACCAAAAATATGTAGAAGAATACGTATCGGCCTAAACTGAGAAAAAAAATATATATATTTTTTTTAAATGGGCTATTTATTATAGCAACAAGTAAAAAATATTGTCGCTCTTTTTTTGTTTATAGCGCAAAAAAATAAAAACCGCAGAGGTGATCAAATACCGCCAAAAGAAAGCTCTATTTATGGGGAAAAAGGGACGTCAATTTTGTTTGGGAGCCAGGTCGCACAACCGCGCAATTGTCAGTTAAAGCGACGCAGTGCCGAAAGCTGAAATTTCACCTGGTTAGGAAGGGGGTATACGTGCCCAGTAAGCAGGCCCGTCGCTACAGGACAGGCAAAACAAACAATTGCTTGGGGCCCTCAACTTCCTTTTCCCAGGCTGTAGCGTGGCCGAGCTCCTCTTCCTTCCTCCTGGAGTCCTGTCAGTCCGGCCGGGTACCGCACGTGGTACAGGAGATTCAGTTTCCTGTTCCCGGGCCGGACTGACAGGAAGTGCACACTGAGTGCTCACTTCCTTTCAGTCCGGCCAGGAACACAGGAAACTCCTGTACCGCACCGTACCTGGCCCAGCCCGGGCACTATCTGATTGGGAACTGGGGACCCATAATGATAGAACACCGGACTGACAGGAGGAAGAAGAGCTTGGCCATGCTACAGCGGCAGCCTACAGGGAAGAAGGAGAGGTGAGAATAGAAAAAAATAGGGACTAGGGGGGGGGGGGGGAGGAGTAAGAACATGGGTGTAAAAAATGTGTGTAGCTCTAACGTAGGCTTTGCATGTGGGGGGGGGTGCTTGGGGCCCCCAAATTCCTTCAAACGGCCCTGCCAGTAAGCAAGTGGTTAAAGTAGGGTGACCAGACATCCCCGGTTCCCGGGGACAGTCCCCGGATTGAGGACACTGTCCCTGGGCCAAGACTGTCCCCGGATTGGATTTGAACAGGAGCTGAGGCAATTTCTTTATTTTTTTGCAAATATAAATTTTTATTGTTTTTTTCAAAAGAATAAGAAACAGAAGGAAAAAACAAAACATACAGAGACAAATATCTTGCATCATAAAGTACAGCAACTGACACTCACAAGTATATAAATGACAACAGTAGTATCAGCATTTGAGGTCCGCGGATAACAGTCCGCACCTGTAGTAGACGCCTGTTATCAGGGCCATAACTGATGAGCATGGAATGTCACTGCGTTTGCACGGTTTCAGACCTGGTCGCACTGTCCAGGTTCCCGAACACCAATATATCCAATAATAATCTCTAAAGCTAGAGAACAGAAACATATGTACAGCGGAAGAGGAGTGATATGTGTAATGGAGGAAAGAAAGGAGGAAGTTAGAATTGGAGGGGGAAGGAGAGGGGAGGGGGGGGTGGATCTAAAAGGCTCTGGACCACATGTGGAGGTTGTAACGACCGTATAAATTGTTATAGTTTGTGACTCAAGTGGCTAGCAAAGCCACTCCTTCATGGGAGTATATAAACATCGTCCAGAGCATCCACGTCTGGGAATGTTGCTCAAGGTGGGCCCTGATGGCCAGTGGTTGTTTGCCACAAAGTGCTGGGCTCGAACTTGGCTAGATGCTAGGAGCGTCCCATATTCTGCCTGGTCTAGTCCCGGAGGGAAGGCGGGATTGCCCAGTATCGGATACAGAGGGGAGACCCTCAAGGAAAGCAAGGTTGTAAACAGCATAGAAGCGCCTATCTGGAGGGTGGTATCTATTACCGGGTGCGACTTCAACCCCTGGGGCCAGCCGGTCGTAACACCAGACGGCTCCCCCTAGCGTGGCAGAGGATTGAGCCTGCTCCAGCTGTATCCACAATTTGTTGTCACCATGTCGGTTCCAATCAACTATTCTTCCCAAGTGGACCGCCAAATAGTAGTTCCGCACATCTGGGAGAGACAGTCCCCCATAATGTTTGGGTAGCGTTAAGTTACGTCTACGTAGTCTAGGGCTTGACTTTGCCCAAATAAATTTGGTAAAAAGGGAATGCACTTGTTTCAAATAATGGGACGGAATCCGAATTGGGAGGGCCTGAAATAGATATAGGAATTTTGGGAGGATAGACATCTTAAGAAGATTACACCTGCCGAACCAGGAGTGCAGGCCCTTGGCCCACTCCTCCGGGAGCAATTTGGTTTTAGTCAGGAGGGGCAGGATTCAGGAAGTTAAGTTCGAAGGCGCGCTTGTCAAGGATTCTAGATGGACCAGGACTGTGTGCCTACACAGAGGAGACCAACACTGTATATAGTGGAAAAAAGGTGTTTATTTACAAAGGTGAGAAAACAAGTGAAAACAGTGCACGAATAACACAAGGCTATATACAGGTTTAGGGGAAATGCAATAATCATAAGCCAGAGCCAAGCCGGGGTCAAATACCAGAAATCATCAAAAGAGGCTGCAGACAGGGAAGGGGCAGGAAGGAAATGTCCAGGAGAGGGATCGGGATCGGAATCAGGACAGGACAGATCAGGTCAGAGGTCCAGAGCAGGTTCAGGGTCCGGTTAGTAAACAGATACCAGGGCGAGTTCTATTTGAACTCGCCGGGTATTTATAGTGGGTGTCCTGATTGGGTTCAGGTCACACCTGAACGGAGCAAAGGCCAGGTGTTCCACACTGCCAGGGTCCATCCGCTGGTGGAGGTCAGTACTGCATCCCAAAGGTGATATACCAGCAGGGGGAAGTTCCCCTGACAGCTCCGAACTGCCAGGAGACCCCTGCTGGTGGGACGCAGCACTGCAAGACAAAATATCAATAGCACCAGCGGATGGACCTTTTCCTGACAGTACCCCCCCTCAAAGGAGCGGCCTCTGGACGCTCCAACTATCCGTTGCCGGGGAAAGTCCAGAGTGACCAACTGGGCAATGGGAGGCTTGAGCCGAGAGGTGGGTACATCCGGGTCGTCGAGCTGGGGAGCAGGCACCGGGTCAGCGAACTGGGCAGCAGGCTCCGGGTCAGCGAACTGGGCAGCAGGCTCCGGGTCAGCGAACTGGGCAGCAGGCTCCGGGTCAGCGAACTGGGCAGCAGGCTCCGGGTCAGCGAACTGGGCAGCAGGCTCCGGGTCAGCGAACTGGGCAGCAGGCTCCGGGTCAGCGAACTGGGCAGCAGGCTCCGGGTCAGCGAACTGGGCAGCAGGCTCCGGGTCATCGAGCTGGGCAGCAGGCTCCGGGTCATCGAGCTGGGCAGCAGGCTCCGGGTCATCGAGCTGGGCAGCAGGCTCCGGGTCATCGAGCTGGGCAGCAGGCTGGCAGACTGGCACAGGAACAGCAGGCTCCGGGTCATCGAGCTGGGCAGCAGGCTCCGGGTCATCGAGCTGGGCAGCAGGCTGGCAGACTGGCACAGGAACAGCAGGCTGGGCAGCAGACTGGAAGTCATCAACCGGGGCAGCAGACTGGAAGTCATCAACCGGGGCAGCAGACTGGAAGTCATCAACCGGGGCAGCAGGCTGGAAGTCATCAACCGGGGCAGCAGGCTGGAAGTCATCAACCGGGGCAGCAGGCTGGAAGTCATCAACCGGGGCAGCAGGCTGGAAGTCATCAACCGGGGCAGCAGGCTGGAAGTCATCAACCGGGGCAGCAGGCTGGAAGTCATCAACCGGGGCAGCAGGCTGGAAGTCATCAACCGGGGCAGCAGGCTGGAAGTCATCAACCGGGGCAGCAGGCTGGAAGTCATCAACCGGGGCAGCAGGCTGGAAGTCATCAACCGGAGGCAGCAGACTGGAAGTCATCAACCGGGGCAGCAGACTGGAAGTCATCACCGGGGCACAGACTGGAAGTCATCAACCGGGGCAGCAGACTGGAAGTCATCAACCGGGGCAGCAGACTGGAAGTCATCAACCGGGGCAGCAGACTGGAAGTCATCAACCGGGGCAGCGGACTGGAAGTCATCAACCGGGGCAGCGGACTGGAAGTCATCAACCGGGGCAGCGGACTGGAAGTCATCAACCGGGGCAGCGGACTGGAAGTCATCAACCGGGGCAGCGGACTGGAAGTCATCAAGCTGGGCAGCGGACTGGAAGTCATCAAGCTGGGCAGCGGACTGGAAGTCATCAAGCTGGGCAGCGGACTGAAGGTCATCAAGCAGGGCAGCGGACTGGAAGTCATCAGGCTGGGCAGCGGACTGGAAGTCATCTGGGCAGCGGACTGAAGTCATCAAGCAGGGCAGCGGACTGGAAGTCATCAAGCTGGGCAGCAGCGGACTGGAAGTCATCAAGCTGGGCAGCAGCGGACTGGAAGTCATCAAGCTGGGCAGCAGCGGACTGGAAGTCATCAAGCTGGGCAGCAGCGGACTGGAAGTCATCAAGCTGGGCAGCAGCGGACTGGAAGTCATCAAGCTGGGCAGCAGCGGACTGGAAGTCATCAAGCTGGGCAGCAGCGGACTGGAAGTCATCAAGCTGGGCAGCAGCGGACTGGAAGTCATCAAGCTGGGCAGCAGCGGACTGGAAGTCATCAAGCTGGGCAGCAGCGGACTGGAAGTCATCAAGCTGGGCAGCAGCGGACTGGAAGTCATCAAGCTGGGCAGCAGCGGACTGAAAGTCATCAAGCTGGGCAGCAGCGGACTGAAAGTCATCAAGCTGGGCAGCAGCGGACTGAAAGTCATCAAGCTGGGCAGCAGCGGACTGGAAGTCATCAAGCTGGGCAGCAGCGGACTGGAAGTCATCAAGCTGGGCAGCAGCGGACTGGAAGTCATCAAGCTGGGCAGCAGCGGACTGGAAGTCATCAAGCTGGGCAGCAGCGGACTGGAAGTCATCAAGCTGGGCAGCAGCGGACTGGAAGTCATCAAGCTGGGCAGCAGCGGACTGGAAGTCATCAAGCTGGGCAGCAGCGGACTGGAAGTCATCGGACTGGCAAGCTGGCACAGCAACATCAGGTTGGCAGGCTGGCACAGGAACATCGGGTTGGCAGGCTGGCACAGGAACGTCAGGGTGGCAGGCTGGCACAGGAACATCAGGGTGGCAGGCTGGCACAGGAACGTCAGGGTGGCAGGCTGGCACAGGAACGTCAGGGTGGCAGGCTGGCACAGGAACGTCAGGGTGGCAGGCTGGCACAGGAACGTCAGGGTGGCAGGCTGGCACAGGAACGTCAGGGTGGCAGGCTGGCACAGGAACGTCAGGGTGGCAGGCTGGCACAGGAACACCAGGGTGGCAGGCTGGCACAGGAACACCAGGTTGGCAGGCTGGCACCGGAGCAGGCTGGTCGGATGTCACAAGCTGGGCGGCTGGCACTGGAACTGATAGAGCAGCTGGCACAGGGACAGATGGCACCGGGACAGGTTGGGTAACTGGCACAATGGTATGAGTTGGGAAATACTTCCGTTTCCTTTTAGACTTAGTCACTACAGGTTTGTTAACAGAAGTGATGTATGAAGAGGATGGAGATAAGTAAGAGGAAGGATTGGAGTATGGCAGCGACAAAGGGATGGTGACTGGAGGAGGTTTTTGTGGAGTAGTTACAGGTGGATTAAAGGCAGGGTAGGTACAATTAGTAGAGACTGGGTAGTAATATTTGGTGGGATGTGGAATTATCTGGGCTGGAGTTGCCATTGGTGATGGACAGATGGATCCTTGGGAAGGCAGGTGGTTACTAGTAGGACTGGAACGGACAGGTGGATTAAAGGCAGGGTAGGTACAATTAGTAGAGATTGGGTAGTAATACTTGGTGGGAAGCGGAATTAACTGGGCTATAGCTGAGGTTGTCATTGGCAATGGACGGCTAGAACCTTGGGAAGGTAAGTGGTTAATGGCAGGGCTGGAATGCAGTGGCTTGGCTGGAAGCAGGAGATCTGACCATGCCTGCAGCACAGGTTGAACAAAGGCTGGATCACACACACCTTGTTTAATCAGAGCCTGCACAGAATCAATACACTCAGATAACTTTTGCTGGGGACAGGAGGAATAATGCTCATCAAAATAAGCCGGATCATCCTCCATCAACCATACCAGGGATTCAACTTGGTCAGGACTGAAGGGGGGAGAGAAGTCATCACCTCCAGCTGGAATAACTGACAGGGCTGGTTTAACACATAACTTGATCAATGGCTGAACATCATTGTAAGACATATAACCCAGATCCACCATGGAATGGGCCGATCGGATGGCTTCCATCAGCTCATCCCTTGTCCATCCCTCCAACACCTGACGACAATACTCCTCATCCTCCTCTGCTAGCAGAGAAAAGTAAGTAATTTCATTGAAATCCATGTTTCAACAAAAACGCACTACAACAGGATGGTTCCCTATGCAGGCACGTCTGGTCAAAATGGCCCTGGTATACTGTCAAGGATTCTAGATGGACCAGGACTGTGTGCCTACACAGAGGAGACCAACACTGTATATAGTGGAAAAAAGGTGTTTATTTACAAAGGTGAGAAAACAAGTGAAAACAGTGCACGAATAACACAAGGCTATATACAGGTTTAGGGGAAATGCAATAATCATAAGCCAGAGCCAAGCCGGGGTCAAATACCAGAAATCATCAAAAGAGGCTGCAGACAGGGAAGGGGCAGGAAGGAAATGTCCAGGAGAGGGATCGGGATCGGAATCAGGACAGGACAGATCAGGACAGATCAGGTCAGAGGTCCAGAGCAGGTTCAGGGTCCGGTTAGTAAACAGATACCAGGGCGAGTTCTATTTGAACTCGCCGGGTATTTATAGTGGGTGTCCTGATTGGGTTCAGGTCACACCTGAACGGAGCAAAGGCCAGGTGTTCCACACTGCCAGGGTCCATCCGCTGGTGGAGGTCAGTACTGCATCCCAAAGGTGATATACCAGCAGGGGGAAGTTCCCCTGACAGCTCCGAACTGCCAGGAGACCCCTGCTGGTGGGACGCAGCACTGCAAGACAAAATATCAATAGCACCAGCGGATGGACCTTTTCCTGACAGCGCTTCAGGTCCTTTGGGATCAAAGTTCTCAGGTAGGTGAGGGAAGTGTCTGACCATTTGAACCTGAATTGTGATTATAGAGATTGCAGTCTACTGGGAGGTATATGTATCATCATAGCGGCCGATTAATCTCAAGTTGGAAAGACTTTCATACCTGTCGAATTGGATCTAACCGGAGCTGAGGCAATTGCAGAATTAATAAAAAAATATCTGAATTACACACCCTCCGCTCTGCTGCTCCTACTAGGTTAGGGCGGTCTATTTTTGCCATTATCTGTGCCCCTTTCTGATGATCATGTGCTGGTCGGAGCGGAGTGAATATTTCTTCAGTTTCGGGTGCATGTCCATCCAGCTCCATTCACATGTTCTTCTGCTTTGGCTCAAATCCCGGCCAGCCGCCTGCCTGTTTATCTCCTTGCCTTCCCTGGTGGAGTGATATTCCTCCGCTCCCCACCCAGTAGTAGGCAGGAGTAAGACTTGACAGGCTGTGAGGCAGGCAGTGGCGGCGACGGGCAGAGAGTCGTCTGTTCCCGTCATTACTAGTAAAAAAATATATATGTCCTCGGATTTCATTTTAAAAATCTGGTCACCTTACTTTAAAGCCCAACTCTGAGCTCCATGCTCTTCTGTCCAGAGGACCCCTTTCTGCTCTTGAGACCCGCTAACACCTACGGTATGTTTGATTTTTAAATTATTAACCCTTTTCTGATGTCATGTAACATGCTCTTTTGTCTTCTCTAGGCGGTGGGCGATTTTTGATGATGCAGATGTCATCATGACTCTTTCACAGATCCAGTTTTTAATAATATTTTTCAAATTCTACAGCCTTCAAAAGGAACACTGCAAAGGCCTCATGTATTAAGATGTATGTCACAATCATTTTTTTGATTACTAAGAATTCAGATAAATTTTAATGAGGTGACTGCCAGGAAGTGGTGAAATCTCTCAGTAGCAAGAGATTAAAATCATCTGTGTATTTGAGCACTAAAGCTGATGACACACAACTGATTTACACAGTTAAAAAGATAGTCGTGTTGCAAAAGAAATACTGTTGTGCTCATAAGTTTACATACCCTGGCAGAATTTATGATTTCTTGGCCATTTTTTTTTAGAATATTCTCTCATGGTTATCGTTTGGCTGAAGCGTTTATTATCAATTAACTCTTTTAACATTATAATGACAATAACAAACTACCAAAATTACCTTGATCAAAAGTTTACATACCCTGGTGATTTTGGCCTGATAACATGCACACAAGTTGACACAAAGGGGTTTGAATGGCTATTAAAAAGGTAACCATCCTCACCTGTGATCTGTTTTCTTGTAACTAGTGCGTGTGTATAAAAGGTCATTGAGTTTCTGGACTCCTGACAGACCCTTGCATCTTTCATCCAGTGCTGCATTGATGTTTCTGGATTCTGAGTCATGGGGAAAGCAAAAGAATTGTCAAAGTATCTGCAGGAAAGGGTAGTTGGAAAAACGGATGGGCTCACCCAGTTGTGTGAAAATAGTGAATTAATATTTGCTATTGTCTTCCTGCTTCTCCCAGACAATCAGGAAGCGGGAGGAGCGCGATTGGCCAAGAGGAGAGCAATCGCATTGGCCGGGGGTGGGAAGGATGTATGGGGAGATCCGGAAGATGGCCATCATCATCTCTCTACTTTGCATCGCTGCCCAGAGCGATCTCTCTACCCTGCATCGCCGCCCGCCCCGAGCGATCTCTCTACTCTGCATCGCCGCCCGCCCCGAGCGATCTCTCTACTCTGCATCGCCGCCCACCCAGAGCGATCTCTCTACTCTGCATCGCCGCCCACCCAGAGCGATCTCTCTACTCTGCATCGCCGCCCACCCAGAGCGATCTCTCTACTCTGCATCGCCGCCCACCCAGAGCGATCTCTCTACTCTGCATCGCCGCCCGCCCCCGAGCGATCTCTCTACTCTGCATCGCCGCCCGCCCCGAGCGATCTCTCTACTCTGCATCGCCGCCCACCCAGAGCAATCTCTCTACTCTGCATCGCCGCCCGCCCCGAGCGATCTCTCTACTCTGCATCGCCGCCCACCCAGAGCGATCTCTCTACTCTGCATCGCCGCCCGCCCCGAGCGATCTCTCTACTCTGCATCGCCGCCCGCCCAGAGCGATCTCTCTACTCTGCATCGCCGCCCGCCCCGAGCGATCTCTCTACTCTGCATCGCCGCCCACCCAGAGCGATCTCTCTACTCTGCATCGCCGCCCACCCAGAGCGATCTCTCTACTCTGCATCGCCGCCCGCCCCGAGCGATCTCTCTACTCTGCATCGCCGCCCACCCAGAGCAATCTCTCTACTCTGCATCGCCGCCCGCCCCGAGCGATCTCTCTACTCTGCATCGCCGCCCACCCAGAGCGATCTCTCTACTCTGCATCGCCGCCCGCCCCGAGCGATCTCTCTACTCTGCATCGCCGCCCACCCAGAGCGATCTCTCTACCCTGCATCGCCGCCCGCCTAGAGCGATCTCTCTATTTTCTAGATTGTAAGCTCTAACTAGCAGGGCCCTCTGATCCCTCCTGTATTGATTTGTATTGTGACTGTACTGTCTTCCCTGATGTAAAGCACTGCGCAAACTGTTGGCGCTTTATAAATCCTGTATAATAATAATAATACTCTGCATCGCCGCCGCCCAGAGCGATCTCTCAACTCTGCATCGCACCCGCCCAGAGGATCTCTCTGCTTTGCATCGCTGCCCACCTGGGGTGATGTATCTGCTCTGGATCGCCAGCCCAATGGCGTGAGTACCACTCAGATGAGATCATTAGGTTGATTAGACTCCACACGTGTGCTAGCCTCGGTTCCCTTCCGTGGGATACGTTTATCAAAAGAAGTGGCTGTGAACCATGATGATATAAGTCGATATAAGTCCATTTATTGTAACATCTCAGTAATTCCCACAACAATCAACACAGGGCAGTAGCAGGTACAGATACTCTGGACAGAAGACAGATGTCGAACTGTCCTGGCCAATCCAGGACAGTTGGCAGGTCAGAAGGAGGTCAAATGCAACTGTCAATTAATTTTGAATGATCCCAGAAGAGAGATTTCAAACTGATTCCATCAACACAAGCCCATCGACATAGGCCCTTTAAAACAGGGGCCTTAAACTGGCGGCCCTCCAGCTGTTGAAAAACTACAAGTCCCCTGAGGCATTGCAAGGCTGGCAGTTACAAGCATAACTCCCACAGGCAGAGGCACGATGGGACTTGTAATTTTGCAACAGCTGGAGCGCCACCAGTTTGAGACCCTTGCTTTAAAACATTAACCTCTAACCTCTTCCCAACAACCACAAGTGTAAGGACCATTCTTCCCACTAATGTATCATGAGCTGTATGTAGCAAACCCCAGAGGAAGCTGCTTTTGTTTGTTCAGTCTGTTACTCTGCCTTTCAACCCCAATGAACTGTCCCAACTCCTCTGGCACACCTAGAAATGTGATTAATGGAATAACTCAGCAGGAATACACAACACAGTTCTTATTATAGCTCACTTGAAGAAAAGTAAAATTCAGGTTAACATTAGTCAGCCAGGACCTGTGTAAGTACCCAGGACTTGGTTGAGTTTAAAGAAAACAGTCATGAACACTATGCAAACAACAAAAGCAATAGGTAACAATATGTACAGATTAAATAGACTCCCCAATAACTTGTGGTGTGTGTGGGATGCTGTGGCTAAAGGGGAACCCCAGGCTGGCCTACAATGCTTCTAGTACACACCCAGTGAAATTATATCAATACCTGTGGTGTGTCCTCTTTAAGAGAAACTGCGGTAATGTCCTGGAGGCAAAGCTTTGCATTTGATTATCTTCACCGGCAATGTAGGAGCTCTGTGGACAATATTTGGATCTGGTATTCTATGAAAAGCATCAAAGGTTCCTGGGCAAAGCCCCCTCACCAAATCTTCAGCGGTCCTCCCCTGAGTGATTAATCGATTTTAGATTCAGGTGTGTCGCAGTGGCATTCAGTCCTTGAGCTGTTGCAGGGTGTCCTTCTTTAGCATGGACAGTCTGTTCCTCTGGGCTGGAGTTGCATGAACAATCTGTTCCTCTGTGCTGGAGTTGCATGAACAATCTGTTCCTCTGTGCTGGAGTTGCATGAACAATCTGTTCCTCTGTGCTGGAGTTGCAGGCTGTGTACCCCTTGGCAGGCCACGATTCCACACACACACAAAATGCAGGAGATGCTCTTCTGATGGGGTGCAGGCAAAAAAAGAGGCTCTGGCCTAGTTCCTTTGGCTTTTTATCTCCTCCCCCACAGTCCTTTGCTGCTGCCTGATGATTGGCTCAAGCTATTCCAATAGAGAGTTTACAGACAACTTCCAATAGGGAGTTTACAAACAAGAAGTTCTGAGTGTCTGTGTGTAGAGAGAAAGGGGAGGTGAAAAAGCCCACACTGCTGTAACAGACAGCTGTCTACTAATAGATTAGATCAGTCTGGAGAAGTACCTGCTCCGTGTAGATACTGTATAGTCATTTTTAGCAGGGGTTTCCTGAGCCCGGGAAGTTATTTCAAGGGTTCCTTTGTGATGAAAAGGTTGACAAAGGTTGCTCTAACGATTGTTAGCAGAGTGATTGAGCTGCTAAATATTATCCATGTGATCATTCAATCACTTTGACTTCTCTTAATCACGTAAGGACTGCCTCACGCCGATATACGTTGGCAGAGCGGCACAACTGGGCATAAGCGCGTACAGGTATGTTGCTCTTTATGAGCCCAGACGTGGGTCGTGCGCTCACCACTTGGTCCTGAACTCCGTGACTGCGCCCACGATCGGATCACAGAGTTGAAGAACGGGGAGAGGTAAGTGTAAGGCCTCGTACACACGATAGGTTAAACAGAGGACAATGGTCTGATGGACCGTTTTCATCGGTCAAAACCGATCGTGTGTAGGCCCCATGGCTTTTTTTTAACCGATGGTTAAATAACCTAACTTGCTTTAAATTTAACCGATGGATTCCTATCCGATAGGTCAAAACCGTCCTTCAGACCGTTCTCATCGGATGGACTGGTCGTGTGTACGTGGCTTAAACAAACCTTTCCCATTCTTCCTAGTGTTGAGTGTCACTGATCGTCTGTTCCCTGTGATAGGGAACGGCGATCAGTGACGTCACACGCCAAGCCACGCCCCCACACAGTAGTAATCACTCCCTAGGAAACACTTAACCCCTTCAGCGCCCCCTACAGTTTAACCCATTCACTACTAGTGTCATTTTCACAGTAAACTATCCCTTATAACTTTTGTGCAAACCAATCTGTAGTGATACCCCCTCAAGGACCGCTGGTTGATTTGGGATCGGCGTATTGAGTTACCCTTGTGTGTTGTCTAGGGGTGATTTCTGTGAGCAGAGCAATAAGAGAATGTCCAAACCTGCTGCTGAAGTTTTCTGAATGCTTTATTTCCTGGTCTAACACTACCAACATCAACATGAGGTAGAGAGAAAAGGTTGATGAAAGGAGATAACGTTGCAGTTTCAGGCTTTGGATGAAAAGAAAGCAGTCCTGCTTTCTGCAATAGTACAGTTCGTCGCCACTCTAGCCAGAGTGGGTAAAGTGCCTCCGGACAGACTTCTGCCACAAGCCTGGCAGCTGGAATGTCACTTAAGGTTGCTGGGAGGAACAAGTCTCTCTCACTGACTTGGCTCTAACTGAATTTAAAGTTTCAAGATGAAGACCTCTGCCACAGGCTCAATGTTAGACTTTAGAGTGAATCCTCCTAGAAAGTTCTCTTTTAGTAGGGGTCACCAGTTGACAGTCTATGGTCATCTGTCAGTCCCTGGTGGCCAGCCCCCCGATGATTGGTTCAAGCCCTTTTGAATCACCTGCCTCCTGGTTCTCCTCAAGCCGATCCCCCACCGAACAGCATACAGCTTAGGATCTCTTCAATAGGAAAGTCGCTAGGGCCCCTTTCAGCATCAGCAGGGAACTCCGCGTAGCATGCGACCCCGGGCCATGCCGCCGGGGTCCATTGGGTGCACACACTCTGAAGGTGGGTGCCGCACCTGGAAGCTGGAACCCGCGAAGAACCCCCGAGAAAATGGCGTCTGCCACAGATATACCCCTCCCCAGCATACTCCGCAAGGGAAAACTCCTCCAATTGGCTGCTGGGAAAGTGGCTCTGCCTGAATCCCTCTGGCGCCACCTGCCACCCAGAGATGGAACTACATCTCCGGAGCACAGAATAACCCACAGGATAATTCAGGACTGACAGCAGCCCAATTTATTAAAATTAGGAGTGGGAGCAACATAACTCTCCCACTAACTTTAGCGTAGCACCTTTTCTGAAAGAAAGGGGGCGCTACATACTCCCCTCCACTTAAAAATGACACTGTCCCCAGTGTCCTAAAGCATTCAAGCCTGAATACTAGCCTGATACCTGCTAACCAATAAAGAAAAGTAGGAAAAGAGAAGATAATATAGTAAACATTGGAGTACAAATATTGACATTTGTAAATTAAATATGTAGCGCCCCCTTACTTTCAGTATGGGCACTACGCTAAAGTTAGTGGGAGAATGGGAGAGTTATTTTGCTCCCATTCATAATCTGTTCAATTTGGGCTGATGTCATTTCTGAACTGTCCTGTGGGTCAGCGTGCACTCCAGGGGTGCTGTTCCCACCCCTGGGCGGCAGGTGGCACCAGAGGGGTTCTGACGGAGCCACTTTTCCCCAGCAGCCGATTGGAGGAGTTTTCCCTCACGGGGCTGGGGGAGGGTATATCTGTGGCAGACGCCATTTTCTTTGGTTCTTTGCGGGTTCCAGGTTCCAGGTGCGGCACCCACCTTTAGGGTGTGCGCACCCAACGGGCCCCGGCCATATGGCCTTCCAGGCCGGGGCCACATGTTACGCAGAGTTCCAAGCGAATGCTGAAAGGGGCCCCAGTGACTTACTGGGTCCCCAGCTATACTAAAGAGATCCTAAGCTGAGGGCTGTACGATGGGGAATTGGCTCGAGGAGAACTCGGAGGCAGGTTGTCTGAGAGATTTGGGCGAACCATCGAGGATCTGGTGACCGAGCAGTGACAGGTGTATTTCAACTGTCAATCGGTGACCCTAGCTCAATTTACTGGGAGGATCTGCTCACCTAATCAGAAACTACAAAGTACTAGGCCTGTGGCAGAGGCATCCTTAGAGCCGGGTCCATGGCAGGGGCCTGTTACCTCCCAGCAATCTAAAGTGACACTTCGGCTGCCAGGCTTGTGGCAGAAGTCCGTCCGGGGGCACTTCACCCACTCTGCCTGGAGTGGCGACGAACAGTGACTATTTCTACTGAGAGCAGGCTTGCTTTCATGTTTATCCAAGCCTGATACTGCAAGGTTCCTTTACTTCATCAACCTGTCCTGTCCACCTCCTGTTGATGTTGGTCGTGTTTGACCGAAGAATAAAGCATTTAGAAAACGTCAACCTTTGGCTTGGACATTCTATTACTGCTCTCACAGTTGCTGCAATCAATTTCCCTAGACTCGTCAAAGGTAACTTAACTTACGCCAATCCCACATCTAACCAGCGGCTCCTGATGGGGTAGCGCTTTACTACATATGCCATTACAAACATACACAACCCTATCTATCTATGCTGCCCATTCTCCGCAGTGTTGATAGTAGGTGGGTCCAATAACCTGCATAGGAAATATATAAGAGAACATACACAAAAATATACATCCTGATATATTAAGAACCCCTCTATATACAAATCTCCAAGGTCAGAATTGAGACTGCACCCTCTCGTCAGAGTGTGAAGTTTCCCTTCCTCCCAAGGAGTTTAACTATAAGTGCTTTAGCATTTCTGTAACTCTGTTGCAAGAAATAAAACAATATATACATTCTTGTCCTGCGAGAAGAGGGAGAGAGAAAAAAATGCAAGACTCTGCCCCTAGCGGTCAGTGTGCTGGTATTGTGGCAGTCCAAGTCCAATGTGAAGAAATAGCAGCAAAAGGGAAGCAGAAGATAAAACGTTCCTTTCACTGGATCTTCCTTTAATGCTGTGTAGAAGTTGGCAAGGCTTTCCCCACTAACTGACTGAACCCAAACCCTTCCCAGAGTACTTCACATGTGCACCAGATGCGGATCTGGAGAGGAAAGGGGGGGAAAAGGGAAACGGAGACAAAAAACCCAACTTGGATGGTGAAGAAAACCTTTGTCCAAAACTTCACTAGAGTCAGTAGCTCAGGTAAAATAGGCATCAGACCTATTTGTAGAATCGCGGATCTGGAAAAATTACAACGTCTCCATCCCTTTAGAACACGGGGCACATTTAAATGTGTCCAGATGGCCTCCTGGCACCATCCCTCCTGATCCACCTGGTGTAGAAGGGAGGATGGCACGTAAGGGTATTCATACCCGTAGCGGGTGGCAACCTTCTGTATTACCAGGCGCTGTAACCTGGACAGTCTGGGCAGCGTGCGTGGATCTCCTCGTCCCAGCAGCACAATAGCGTCCGGTGCCCTTCTTAAGGCAGGCACGGCAAGGGGCATGGGAGTGGTGAGGGACAAAACAGGAACAGACTCACCGTCTCCCCAGATCAGCCGCGGGACGTCCACAGACCATACTTCTGGCCAGTGGCGGCCCGTCCATAGGTGGCGCCCGGGCGCCTCCCCCTCCCCTCCTGTAGTAAAAAAATAAATAAAAAAAACGGGCCCTTTAAAACATATTTTGCTTAAAATGTCATTTTTACTTTTACCTGCAGTTCTGGCGACCGTCAATAGAGGGCGCTGCAGCGTCACCCCCTATCGCAAATAACACACATTCATTGCATTGCATGAATGTGTGTTATTATTATTGCCAGCTGCTGCTGGTCTATTCATATAACTGAACATTTGGGCGCCGGTTACCTGAATAGCGGCAGCTGATTGGCTGTAATGAAGTGCCCATCAGAGCCACTGGCTCTGATAGGCTTTTCAAGTACAGCCCTCCAGCTCTCAGATGTATCCTCGTAACGCAGCCCCCTGCATTCCTTGCATAACACTGATGGCTGTTTCAGCCAATCAGGTTCCCGGATTCTGGTTATCAGGAACCTGATTGGCTGAAGCGTCACCAAGGCGGCAGAAGACATTGAGGGAGGACATGGAAGCTTCAGGTAAGTGCATTTTACAGGGAAAGGGGTGACAATGGGCACAGAAGCGACAATGGGCACAGTGGCATCATGGGGTACAGTGGTGACAATGGGCACAGTGGCATGGGGCACAGTGGTGACAATGGGCACAGTGGTATCATGGGGCACAGTAGTGACAATGGACACAGTGGCATCATGGGGCACAGTAGTGACAATGGGCACAGTGGTGACAAAGGGCACAGAGGCGACAATGGGCACAGTGGCATGGGGCACAGTGGTGACAATGGGCACAGTGGCATCATGGGGCACAGTGGCGACAATGGGAACAGTGGCAACAATGGGCACAGTGGCGACAATGGACACAGTGGCATCATGGGGCACAGTGGTGACAATTGAAGGGCACAGTGGCTGCGTTTAATGGCATGGCACAGTGGTGACAATTGATGGCACAGTGGCTGTGTTTGATGGCATGGCACAGTGACTGCATTTGATGGCATGGCACAGTGGTGACAATTGATGGCACAGTGGCTGCGTTTGATGGCACAGTGGCTGCGTTTGATGGCATGGCACAGTGGTGACAATTGATGGCACAGTTGCTGTGTTGCATGGCACAGTGGTGACAATTGATGGCACAGTTGCTGTGTTTGATGGCATGGCACAGTGGTGACAATTGATGGCACAGTGACTGCATTTGATGGCATGGCACAGTGGTGACAATTGATGGCACAGTTGCTGTGTTGCATGGCACAGTGGTGACAATTGATGGCACAGTGACTGCATTTGATGGCATGGCACAGTGGTGACAATTGATGGCACAGTTGCTGTGTTGCATGGCACAGTGGTGACAATTGATGGCACAGTTGCTCTGTTTGATGGCATGGCACAGTGGTGACAATTGATGGCACAGTGACTGCATTTGATGGCATGGCACAGTGGTGACAATTGATGGCACAGTTGCTGTGTTGCATGGCACAGTGGTGACAATTGATGGCACAGTTGCTGTGTTTGATGGCATGGCACAGTGGTGACAATTGATGGCACAGTGGCTGTGTTTGATGGCATGGCACAGTGGTGACAATTGATGGCACAGTTGCTGTGTTGTATGGCACAGTGGAGACATTGATGGCACAGTTGCTGTGTTTGATGGCATGGCACAGTGGTGACAATTGATGGCACAGTGGCTGCGTTTGATGGCATGGCACAGTGGTGACAATTGATGGCACAGTTGCTGTGTTGCATGGCACAGTGTTAACAATTGATGGCACAGTGACGGCATTTGATGGCATGGCACAGTGGCTGCGTTTGATGTCACAGTGGCTGCAATTTTTTTTTGTTTGCGCCCCCCCCAAAAAATTTCTAAAACCAGCCGCCACTGCTTCTGGCCCATGCGGTGCGCTCTGGCCAGAGCGTTTCTTTCGCCGCTGAGTAATGTGGGGGGGCCACGGAACCCTCCGAACCCCTGTTGTTCCTGGGAACCTCAGCTCAAAGAGATAGTCCGGAAGGTCATCTTCTCCCGATTGGGAATCAAAGTCCTTGACCGCAGGAGGCTGGAGCAGGCTCTGCTCCCAAGGAGGCACACCACACAGAGACCGCTGTAGAAGTGGGGGTCTCAGGTGTGACCTCGGCCTGTGTGTTCGTCACCTCAATCAGGTCGTCAATTTGGCTTGTATTGTCCTTAGGGCTTGCCTCCGATAGTCGGGATAGCGAGGCAGCCGATGGTAGGGTGAGCGTGGACGACACCGAAATGACCTCAACACTCCGAGTCTCCGGATCCACGATTTCCACCGACGGGGAAGGTTCCGGCCTTGTGGCTTCCTTCTCTGCGGTGACGACTCCAGTGAGGTAGTCCACCCGATACAGTCATCTGCCCAAACTCCTCGGGAGTATGGCAAACGGATAGGCCCGGCATCTCCGGCAACGAGCGAATGGCTGGATCTTAATAGACAACTCCTGGTAAAGAGGGCAGGACAGACCCAGAGTCTCTAATCCTCCACTCGATAGTAGAACAAACTGCCCCTCTGTGGACATCCGGATCCCCATATCCGTGAGGGGTATTCCCAGCGAAATCATCATGGTAGGAGGTCCCCGGCATGGACATGAGTGGCCTCAATCTCGGAGAAGCTGTGGTTAGCAACACGGGAGCAGACATCATCTCACGTGGTGCTTCCTTCTCATGGGCGGCAACGACTGGCAAGTTTGGCACAAAATTGGGCTTTACCTCCGATACTTTTGTGCGAAACTCTTGCTGCACGTCGCAGGGGTGGGTGACTCCTCCCACTTGAAGAACTTGTCCAGACAAGTTTCAGGTGCGCGCTTCACTGCACGCACGCCCAAGCTCAGCAGCCCGAGGTCAACTCCCCCGTTGCTGGACAGTTCAAAACTATATTCTTTGCTCTTAATACATTTTGTACTCACAGTCTCTGTTGTCAATGGTAAAAGCCGATATCCTGGACGGCCCCCATGTGTGGCGATACCCCCTCAAGGACCGCTGGTTGATTTGGGATCGGCGTATTGAGTTACCCTTGTGTGTTGTCTAGGGGTGATTTCTGTGAGCAGAGCAATAAGAGAATGTCCAAACCTGCCGCTGAAGTTTTCTGAATGCTTTATTTCCTGGTCCAACACAACCAACATCAACATGAGGTCGATAGAAAAGGTTGATGAAAGGAGAGAACGTTGCGGTATCAGGCTTTGGATGAAAAGAAAGCAGTCCTGCCTTCTGCAATAGAACAATTCGTCGCCACTCTAGCCAGAGTGGGTAAAGTGCCTCCGGACAGACTTCTGCCACAAGCCTGGCAGCTGGAATGTCACTTAAAGCGGAGCTCCAGCCGCGAAATTTTTTTTTTTTAAAGTCAGCAGCTACTAACCGTGTAGCTGCTGACTTTAAATAAGGACACTTACCTGTCCTAGGCGCCCGCGCTGATGGGCCCCCCCGATGCCGGTCCCGTGATCGCTCTGAGTCCCGCGCCGCCATTCACACTATGGGAAACAGGCAGTGAAGCCGTACGGCTTCACTGCCCGTTTCCTACTGTGCCTGCGCGAGTCTCACGCTGGCTTGTGAATGGGCGCGCTGCTCTCTGAGAACACACACAGTTCCCAGAAAGCAGCCGCCCCATTCACAAGGAGAAGAAGAAATCAAACCGCGGTGCAGGTGGGGCAGATTACGGACTTCCGCATAGCAACAGCTATTTCGGGTGAGTATTTTTTTTTTTTTTTTTTCAGGTTTTATTTTTTTTTTTTTTTTAAACAACATGGCAAAATGTTGTTTTCATGGGTGAAGCTCCGCTTTAAGGTTGCTGGGAGGAACAAGTCTCTCTCACTGACTTGGCTCTAACTGAATTTAAAGTTTCAAGATGAAGACCTCTGCCACAGGCTCAATGTTGGACTGTAGAGCAAATCCTCCCAGAAGGTTTCCTTTTCAATAGTGGTCACCAGTTGACAGTCTATGGTTATCTGTCAGTCCCTGGTGGCCAGATCCCCGATGGTTCGTTCAAGCCCTTTTGGATCACCTGCCTCCTGGTTCTCCTCAAGCCGATCCCCGATCTCTTCAATAGGAATGGGTCCCCAGCAAGTCGCTAGGGCTTCTTTCAGCATCAGCAGGGAACTCCACATAGCATGCGACCCCGGCCTGGTAGGCCATGCCGCCGGGGTCCGTTGGGTGTGCACACCCTGAAGGTGGGTGCCGCACCTGGAACCTGGAACCCATGAAGAACCCCGAGAAAATGGCGTCTGTCACAGATATACCCCTCCCCCAGCATGCTCCATGAGGGAAAACTCCTCCAGTTGGCTGCTGGGGAAAAGTGGCTCTGCCTGAATCCCTCTGGCGCCACCTGCCACCCAGAGATGGAACTACAGAATAACCCACAGGATAATTCAGGACTGACAGCAGCCCAATTTAGCAAAATTAGGAGTGGGAGCAACATAACTCTCCCACTCTCCCACTAATTTTAGCGTAGCGCCTTTTCTGAAAGAAAGGGGCGCTACAAATCAATAAACGCTTATTGCAATTTTTTACCAAAAATAGGTAGAAGAATACGTATTGGCCTAAACTGAGGAAAAAATATCTTTGGGGTATATTTATTAAAGCTTTATTTTTGTTTATAGCGCAAAAAATAAAAACCGCAGAGGTGATCAAATACCACCAAAATAAAGCTCTATTTGTGGGAAAAAAAAGGACGCCAATTTTGTTTGGGAGCCACATCGCACGACCGCGCAATTGTCAGTTAAATCGAAGCGGTGCCAAATCGCAAAAAGGGGCCTGGTCATTTAGCTACAAAATGGTCCGGGGCTTAAGTGGTTAGACAAGATCCAGAAATTAGATTGTGTAGTATAACGTTTACCAGACCCCTATCTGAATGATACAATGCCAAGTAAGACCACACCCACTTTTCTAAACTACGTCCTTCCTGTGTATCAAACTCATAAAAGTCCATTGGGTATTAGGATTGCAATTTTCTCACAGTTGCCATGCCCAGAGCAAGACCTCCATAGCTGGCATGTGTTGCAAATGATATAATTTATTCCTTATTAGTGCTTTCCTGAATATCGCACAGGGGGGAAGCTGAGCACATAAGATAATGAACTTGAAGCTGCTCCAGCAAAGAGGCAGCTGCTGCTCCACATATTCTGGGGCCAGTTCCATAAAACCCCAGCTGCTGCTGGGAAATGAGGGAAGGATACGGACACAAGCTCATATAACAGTGATGAGATACAGGGGGACTCATGCTGGGCTTATAATAACAAGAAAGGGATGGGCAGATTTGATGGAACACCATTGTGTGGCTACATGCCAGATATGAAAAGGTTGTATCTACACCTGAATAATACAGCCTACCTGCTTAGCGTCATGCTACTTGATCTAGATCAGTGGTCATCAGGGCGCCCACCAACAGGCCAGGATTGGAAGATAACTGAAATACATGACAGGTGATATCATTTGCTGCTCAGTGATTGAAGTATTCTAGTCTGCATCTCCCCAAGGTAATACATAAAACCTGGCCTGTTAGTGGGCCATGAGGACAGGGTTGATGACCACTGATCTAGATGACCTCCTAGCCAGAAATCTTATCTTTGCGATGTCTTGGGCCGGGTTCCTCAAACTTTCCGAACAGGGGCCAATCCACACTCATTCAAACTTTAAGGGGCCATACTGGCCAGTGAGAGATCAAAAAATGTCTGAAGCCCCGTACACACGGCCGAGGTCCTCAGCAGAAACCAGCGAGAACCTCGCTGGGATCCTCATTCTGCCGAGAACCTCGGCCGTGTGTACGGATTCGCCGAGCCCAGCCCGTTGGGAATCTGCCGGCCGGCTGACAACCTCGACGGGGGGAACGTTGTGTTCCGCCCGTCGAGGTTCTCGGCCGTGTGTACGGGGGGCCTAAGCCTCATAGATCAGTGGGAACAAAAGAGTGCCTTATCATTGGTGTCAGTGAGAGGCACAGTGTCCCTTCATTGGTGTATGTAAGAGGAACAGTGTCCAATTGTTGCTGTCGGTGAAAGGTAGGAATAATATCCCATTGTTGGTTTCATTGAGAGGAACAGTGCTCCAATATTGGTGTCAGTGGGAGGAATAGGGGGGGCCGATTGTTGGTGCCAGTAAAATGAAGGAATAATATTGCATTGTTGATGATGTTGGGAAGAATAGTGCTCCATTCTTGGTGTCAGTCTGAGGAATTGTGTCCCAAAGGAAGGAATAATACCCCATTGTTGATGTCATTGGAGTAAATAGTGCTCCATTGCTGGTGTCAGTGTAAGGAATACTGCCCCATTGTTGGTGTCAGAAAAAGGAAGGAATCATTTCCACTTTGCTGGTGTCATTGGGAGGAATAGGGCCCCATTGTTGATGTCAGTGGAAGGAAGGAATAATTTCCCCTTTGCTGGTGTCATTGGGAGGAATAGGGCCATTGTTGGTGTCAGTGGAAAATGTAGCGCATGATTGTTGTCAGTGAAAGGAAGGAATAATACCTCATTGTTGGTGTCATAGGGAGGAATAGTGCCCCATTTTTGGTAGCAGTGAAAGGAAGGAATAACAACCCATTGTTTGTGTCAGTTGGAGAAATAGTGCCCCATTGTTGGTGTCAGAGGAAGGAAGGATGAATGGAAAAAAAATAGTACCCCATCGTTGGGGTCATTGGGAGGAATTATGCTCTGTGGAAAGAATATTGGCCCATCTTTGGTGCTAGTTGAAGAAATGGTGCTCCATCGTTGATGTCAATGGCAACGATCCGAAATTCCGACAAGAAAACCATGGCATTTTTTCAAATGTACAGAGTCCAGTGCATGGATAGTAAGGTGTCCAAAAGACGGGTCCACTTAAAGCTTGCAATCTAACCTGAAAAACAGATTACTGTCCCATCCCGACCCAAATCAAAATGTTCTGCCCAAGGGAGTGAATGGAGCCAGAATATAGAGTGGAGAGTTATTTCCCCAGAATCCACGAGAGATGAAATAAGTAGGTGATGGAAAGCAGCAGTCAAATACCAAATTTAGAACAATGATCCTTTCAGGAATATCCCAACAGTTTCTTTAGCATATCCCCAGCTACATCACCAACCTCATCTATAAACATCACCCAAATTGAGCACTCCGCTCCTTCCTAGACCTCCCACTCTCTATACAAAAACATAGAATATCCAGGCTCAAACTTACCGACCAATCAGCAACCAACCAAATTCACCTGTCTAACTGTGTGCGCTAAAAACAGAGGTTTAGTTGCACGCATTTGCAAATGCATGTGTAAGCTGCAGGCCCCGTCAAGGCACTTTGTATACTGCAGTCCTAACTATAACATTGCATTTTAAGTCTCCTCAGTAGGAGCCCATGGACCTCCCACTCTCTAGCAACCTTGTCCTCTCTTTCAGGACTTCTCTAAAACTTCCCCCATCCTCTGGAACTTCATATCCCATTCTCTGTGACTGTCTCTTACTCTAGGCGGTCCCTGAAAACCCATCTCTTCAGGGAAGCTTATCCTGCTTCCGCCTAAAAGTTGCACCTTTACTTTCTCCATTAGCTCATCCCCTACAATAATTCTCTTTTGTATCACTTGCTCCTGCATTTTAGATTGTAAGCTTTCATGAGCAGGGCCCTCCCAATCCTCTTGTAATTTGTAAAGAGCTGTGAAAACGGTTGGTGTTATATAAATCCTGTATAATAATGATATATTCAGGTTCAAGTGGGTCTGCAAATACAAACATCGCCTTTTCCTTCCTCCTGCTGTCCCCTGAGATCTCTACTGGATCATCGACAGTTCAATTTCCTTCCTTCTATTGACTAATAATCTGTCTGAAGACACAAGGAATTACACTATATCACATCAATCATCAGTGGCATCTCTTTATGTGTAGGCCATAAAACATGTGGATTTAAAACATTTAGGAGTACACAATTCTTAAAGCTTAACTCCCACCACAAAAACGTAAATTTATTATCCACTTGACCTCCAGAAGATTTACTCCCCTTCATGGCCGGGCCATTTTTTGCTATACGGCACTGTTACTTTCACTGAAAGTTGCGCGGTCATCCAACGCTGTACACAAATAGAGTAGCTTCAATTGGTGTCAAGTAGGGGGCTTCAATTGGTGTCAAGGGTGCTTCGCCAAAGTATTGCGCAAAGGCTGTGAATACATCTGTACGTGGAATTATTTATTTTTATAAATTTGCAAAGATTTTAAACAAACTTCTTTCACCTCATCACTATGGGGTGATCGAATTTTTAAGAAAATAATAAATTGAATCCACTTTTGAATAAGGCTGTAACATAACAAAATGTGGAAAAAGTGAAGCGCTGAAAAACAAAACATTGCAGCCTGTCTCCAGTGTTAATTTTGGCAGCAAATTTCGATTTAGTTTTAGTCTTATGCCTCGTACACAGGATCGCGATTCCCGAAGAGAAAGGTGCAATGTGAGCCTTTTGTTGCGAATTCTGACCGTGTCTATGCTCCATCGTACGTTTTCTGTCAGAATTCCGGCCAAGAAAAGATTGAGAGCAGGATCTCAATTTTCGTGACAGAAAATTCCTATCGGGAATCGCGATCGTCTGTATGCAATTACGACACGAAAAAAACGTGCATGCTCAGAATCAAGCGGAAGAACGAAACTACCTGTTGAATTTCATTGATCTCGGCTCATTGTACATCTTGTACGTCACCACTTTCTTGACGGTCGGAATTTCGACCAAGATTAGTGTGCCCGTGTGTATGCAAGACAAGTTTCAGCCGCTTTCCTGCGGGAATTTTTTTTTTTCTTGTCGGAAATTGCGATCGTGTGTGCGCATTTGTCTTGGGACTAAAATGGCATTTTAGTTTTAGTCCCATTTTAGTCTTCTGCAATTGTTTTAGTTTTATTAATCTCTAGTACATTTTAGTCGACTAAAACTAATTTTAGTCGTCTAAAATGTAATGGGTGTAATTAAATTGTAATGCGTTTGTTAACATGTCTCTACAATTTCCAAATGAATTATATACTGCTGGAGTATAAAATCTCATATGTTATTATTTATGGTATTGCGTAGGGTTGTCCCAATACCGATACTGAGCATTTGCGCGAGTACTTGTATCGGTATTCGGTATCGGCGAGTACATGAAAAAAAGTATCGGTACTTGTACTCGGTCCTAAAAAAAGTGGTATCGGGACAACCCTAGATTTGAGGCATGAACATACACTACAGACCAGTGTTCATTTTGAAGTCAAATATAAATTTAGTTTTAGTCTTATGCCGTGTACACACGACCGTTTTTCATGACGAGAAAAATGCAATTTTTAAAAATGGCAGTGGCGTCACTAGGGTTGGTGTCACCCAGTGCGGTCCCCCTTCAGTACAGACCACTCTCCCCCATTATAGACCCCCCCCCCCACTAAGTACAGACTCCCTTTTTTCAATATAACCCACTCCAATTAAGTACGTATCCATCAGCATAGACACCCCCCAGAACAGACCCCCTCCATAAGCATAGACCCCCCTCAGTGCAGCCCCTCTCCATAAGTATAGACCCCCCTCAGTGCAGACCCCCCTCTCCATAAGCATAGATCTCCTTCAGGGCAGACCCCCCTCCATAAACATAGATCCCCCTCAGGGCAGACCCCCCTCTCCATAAGCATAGATCCCCCTCAGGGCAGACCCCCCTCTACATAAGCATAGATCCCCCTCAGGGCAGACCCCCCTCTCCATGAGCATAGACCCTCCTCAATGCAGGCCCCCTCTCCATAAGCATAGATCTCCTTCAGGGCAGACCCCCCTCCATAAACATAGATCCCCCTCAGGGCAGACCCCCCTCTCCATAAGCATAGATCCCCCTCAGGGCAGACCCCCCTCTACATAAGCATAGATCCCCCTCAGGGCAGACCCCCCTCTCCATGAGCATAGACCCTCCTCAATGCAGGCCCCCTCTCCATAAGCATAGTAGATCCCCCTCAGGGCAGACCCCCCTCTACATAAGCATTGATCCCCCTCAGGGCAGACCCCCCTCTCCATAAGCATAGACCCTCCTCAATGCAGGCCCCCTCTCCATAAGCATAGTAGATCCCCCTCAGGGAAGACCCCCTCTACAAAAAAATAGATCCCACTCAGTGAAAAAAAAAACCTCTCCCTAAGCATAGCAGACCCCCCTCAGTGCAGCCCCCGTCTACATAAACATACATCCCCCTCAGGGCAGACCCCCCTCTCCATAAGCATAGACCCCCCTCAGTGCAGAACCCCCTCTCACCTCCCATAGCACCCCCGGCTATATATATATATATATCCTCCCATAGCACCCCCGGCTATATATATATATATATATATATATATATATATATATATATATATATATATATAGCCGGGGGTGCTATGGGAGGTGAGAGGGGGTTCTGCACTGAGGGGGGGTCTATGCTTATGGAGGGGGGGTTGCACTGAGGGGGATCTCTATCTATCTATCTATATAGATAGATAGATAGATAGAGCTGAAATTTGCATAATCAAGCCTAAAGGGTGGCGCTATTCTAATGGAACTTCCCCTTGAAAGTGCCGTCGTACGTGTTTTACGCCACCGCGCTTTGCTCCAGCATTTTTTTTCACGGTCGTGTGTATGCAAGGCAGGCTGAATCACGTCGAAAAAAACACATTTTTTTCCATGACATTAAAAATGGTCGTGTGTATGCGGCATTAGTCTTTTAACTAAAATGGCATTTTAGTTTAAGGCCCTGTACACACGGCCTGGAATCCAGTCAGGAAAAAAACGTCGGTTTTCCTGGCGGGATTCCTGGCAAACTTGTCTTGCAAAGCCATGCATACAGACAGCCATTCAAAAGAACCGCTGTTCTTTTGAATTGCAAGAACGCAGTGACATCATCGACTACGATGAACTGGCGCTCGTCACATTTAGGCTCCATTCACATCTGAGCGACAAAACGCCGGACGCCCGACGCGCTTGTCGCTCGAGATGTGAAATAACATTGCGGTCTATGGAGATGGTTCACATCTCCACGCCTGTCGTCTGAAAAAAAGTCCCGGACCCAGGCGACATTGGCGTTCGCTCATAGACCGCAATGTTAAAGGGAAAAAAAAAAAAGTTTAATCTACAGGCGGCAAGATAAGCCGCGTACGCGGCGTATCGTGTCGCCTAGGTGTGAATGCAGCCTTAATGCCTTCGCCGCCATCTTGCTACACCCCACACTAAACTTATATGCTACCGCGCATGAGTCAAACTCTTATGCGCGGGTTTACCTGGTACAGGTAAGCACACAGACAACTGTTTTTCTTGGCAGAAAACACTCTGCCGGGAAACCCAACGAGAAAATAGAGAGCAGGGTTCTCTATTTTCCCATCGGGATTCTCGGCTGTTTTTGTGATGGGAAAACTGCTATGGAGCATACAGGGGCGGACTGACAACTTATGGGGCCCTTGGGCAATAGGAGATCATGGGGCCCCCGGGCAATAGGAGATTATGGGGCCCCCAGGCAATAGGAGATTATGGGGCCCCCAGGCAATAGGAGATCATGGGGCCCCCGGGCAATAGGAGATTATGGGGCCCCCAGGCAATAGCTTATGGGACCACACTGTATACACACACAGTATACATACACACACTGAAAAGGTACTGGAGAGGCAGGGCAGCTATAATCTTGGGAAAACTGTCCCTGGTTTTACTGAGGCTGGCAACCCTGATGGGGGCCCCTAGTGGCATGGGGCCCTCGGGCAGTGCCCGAGTGCCCAAATTGTCTGTCCGCCCCTGGGAGCATAAACACAGCCGGGATTCCCGGTCAAATGCTCTCCTGGCAGTTTTCCTGCCGGGAAAACCGGTCGTGTGTACGAGGCTTTAGTTCTATTTTAGTCTTTTGACTAAAATGGCATTTTAGTTTTTGTCGTATTTTAGTCATCTCAATTGTTTTAGTTTTAGTCGACTAAAATAATATTAATTTAGTCGACTAAAATGTTTTAGTCGCCAAAATTAACACTGCCTGTCTCATCTCCTTCTCCACTTGGCACATGCTTTCAGACACTTCATCGTAGGCAAGTGCTGTACTGATGATTTTAGTTGGCATTGTATCAACCAGATATGAAACAAGCCAACAGTTAATTATTTATCACAAAGGTGATTCCTAAACTATTTCTGCACTAGTTTATATCTCTGGAAGTAAGTTTTCAGTGAGGTTTCTGCTTTGCAAACCTCTATCAGTCCTCAGCCACTTTCTGGAACACATTAAAGGGATAAAGTAACGGCAGGGACCTTGTTACGACTTCTCTAATGAAAGGCTCTCCGGGAGAGCTGAAGGAGCTCATCTCTTCTACTAACCTCATCCATCGCCTCTTCTAGAAATTGATAGCCTTCCAGCCAGGAACGGAGCCGGTGCATCATCCTCTTATGTTTCTCATTAAAGAAGAGCTGATGCCACAAACGTCCCCGTGTTTAGCGTTTGTCTTTTAATGAGACGCCACCTTGGTAAACGAAGGCAGTTTGTCTTCCGATAAGCTTTGATTCTCTGCTCTGATCTGAGGAACGCTCTGTTTATTAAACGCACTGCTATGTGTAGATTTCAAAAGAGACAAGCCAATAAAAAAAAGTTTTCAAAAAGTAATAACATTTACCGGCTAACTAATAATCTTTTTCTGTGGAGGCAGATATTGGTTTTGGAAATCTATTCTAATCTAGTACGCTGTGTGACTGCTTTATCCTGAAGGGTGTTATGCCGCGTACACACGAACGTTTTTCATGATGAGAAAAATGCTAATTGGTCATTAAAAACGGCCGTGTGGAGGCTCCAAAAGGGATTAAAAATTTAGAACCTGCTCTATTATTGTGAAAAACGGTCGTGTGTACACTTTAGCGACGGGGGAAAAAAACGTGCATGCTCAGAAGAAAGTTATGAGAAGGGAAATCTGCATAATCAGCCCAGAGGGCAGCACCATCCAAATGGAACTTCCCCTTTATAGTGCCGTCGTATGTGAGAGCATAGAAGACATTCTGGTAAGCCAAACCACGCTGTGTATCAAGCAGATAATAGCAGTCTCAGTTCACTCTGTCTAGGCCATGCCCCCAACATGTTTCACCCTGCCCACGGGGCTTTATCATTAAGGTGCCTCAAAACACACTGTGAGAGCATAGAAGACATTCTGGTAACCATACACCAAACCACGCTGTGTATCAAGCAGATAATAGGAGCATTTGTGGGCATGGAGGTGACTCAAAGCACACTGTACACCAAACCAAGCTGTGTATGCAGCAAAAAGCAGCCTCAGTTCCCTCTGTCTAGGCCACGCCCCCAACATATTTCACCCCAGCCATGGGGCTTAATCATGGAGATGCCTCAAAGCACACTGTGACAGCATAGAAGACATTCTGGTAACCGCACACAAAACCAAGCTGTATATCAAGCAGATAATAGCAGCCTCAGTTCCTTCTGTCTAGGCCACGCCCCCAACATGTTTCACCCCACCCACAGGGCTTAATCATGGAGGTGACTCAAAGAAAACTGTGAGAGCATAGAAGACATTCTGGTAACCACACAAACCAAGCTATGTATCAAATAGATATTAGCAGCCTCAGTTCACTCTGTCTAGGCCACGCCCCAACATGTTTCACCCTGCCTTCGGGGCTTAATCATGAAGGTGTCTCAAATCACACTGAGAGCATAGAAGACATTTCAGTAACCGCACACCAAACCATACCGTTGCTCTATAGATGACCTGTTGTCCATCTGTACTGGTCTAAGTGACAATTTCAACAGATTCCTGGATAATTTAAATGACAATCAGCTTAATTTGAAGTTCACTGGACTTTTTTTGTCCAGCATGCAGAGCAATTTTTTATTTATTTTTTTCTACCTTGTTTTCTTCAGCTTTTAGAGCATTTTTAGTCCAGCATACAGAGCATTTCTTCAATTTTTTTTTTTTCTTCCCCTTCCATTAGTGGCTCTTTTATGTTGTTACTCGGGCTGTTTATCTCTTTAGTATTCTCATTTTTGAATTTACCTTAAATCCATATTAATGGATAAAGAATGAATCTATAATGGATTATATTGTCATTTAGGTCTGGCTGTACCATTTCATATGTTTTTATCTTGCATATTTTGTATATATATTTTTTGTATTATTGCTTTTACACTTCATTATCTGTTTTTGTAACACAAGTTTTTTTATTGTTAACCACCTAAGCCCCGGAAGATTTTACCCCCTTCCTGACCAGAGCAATTTTTGCAATTTGGCACTGCGTCACTTTAACCTCTTAAGCCCCGGACCAATATGCTGCTAAATGCCCAAAGGCGTTTCGGCACTGCGTCGCTTTAACAGACAATTGCGCGGTCGTGCGACGTGGCTCCCAAACAAAATTTGCGTCCTTTTCTTCCCACAAATAGAGATTTCCTTTGATGGTATTTGATTGCCTCTGCGATTTTTAAATTTTTGCGCTATAAACAAAAAGAGAGCGAAATTTTTGGAATAAAAAACAATATTTTTTACTTTTTGTTATTAGAAAAATCGAATAAACTAACACTAACAAACATTTAGGCCAAAATGTATTCAGCCACATGTCTTTAGTAAAAAAAAAAAATCGCAATATAAAAAAAAAATTAGCTACCTAGCTCAGAAAACCGATCGCTTAGTGACACTGGCAATAGGGGGTGAAAGGGTTAACTAGGGCGATGATCAAGGGGTTAAAACTTTATTAGGGGGGGTACGGGGCTACCCTGGACCTAACACTAACTGCCTGTCACACTAACTGTCACACTGACACTAAATGCAGTGATCAGTAAATATATGATCACTGCAATCAGTGACAGTGTGACAGGGGGCTGGGGGGTGATCGGAAAGGGTTAAGTGTGCCTATGTGTGTGGTGTCAGTGTAGTGTTGGTGCGACTTACTGTAATGTCTTCTCTCCTCTCGTCGGATTGAAAATACCATAGGCAGAGGCAGAGAGGAGAGGTGACATCACTTCCTCTGCCAGTGTTTACATTACACTTGCATTAGGAAGTGCAGGGCGGGGGGATGCCGGATTGGCTGGGAGCGATCACGAGGGGGCGGACAGAAACGAACAGCTGCCCCCTCATCACGGATCGCTCCCGGAGGTAAGACGCCCGCCGCATGTACCGGGGGGGGGGGTCCCGATCGGACCCCCGACCCGCAAGAAGGCAGGGACGTATATATACGCCCATCTGCCTGTACGTGCCATTCTGTGGACGTACATATACATGCGGCGAGCGTTAAGTGGTTAACTGACAATTCCGCGGTCATGCAATGCTGTACCCAAACAAAATTTGCGTCCTTTTTTTCACACAAATAGAGCTTTCTTTTGGTGGTATTTGATCACCTCTGTGGTTTTAATTTTTTACGCTATAAACAAAAAAAGAGCGACAATTTTGAAAACAATATGTTTTACTTTTTGCTATAATAAATATCCATAAAAATGTTTTTAACCATGTGTCCCCCGAGGATGTCATATGACGTCCTTGACTTTGTGCGGTGGTATCTGAACGATGGGTGCAGCTACAGGCATCATTCAGATATAACCGTCTTCAGCCGGCGATTCTATGCACTATTATAATGATTAACGCGTCAGTTCCGCCGCTTGATCGTTCTTATAGGCAGTAGGAGGGGACTCCCCCCCCCTCTCCCGCCGCCATCCGGTGCTTCTCCGGGCTCTCCTGTGCCATCGAGGGCCCGGGGAACGAATTGGCCGGCTCTGGCTGGGAAGCATAGAGATGACTGGTTACCCGGAAGTAAACAAAGCCGCAATCCCGGCTGTTGGCATGAGACCGATCACGATCTCATACTTGTAAGCCTGGAGGAGAGATGTGGGGTCTTATTGACCCCACATCTCTACATAAAGAGGACCTGTCATAGTGATTCATATTACAAGGGATGTATACATTCTTTGTAATAGGAATAAAAGTGATACATTTTTTTTTTTAAAGTGTAAAAAAAAAAAAAAAAAAAAAAGTAAAAAAACGTATTGTCGCATGCGTTAGAGCGTGTGCAACAATTCTAGCACTAGATCTCCTCTGTAACTCGAAAATAGTAATCTGTAAAAAAAATTAAAGCGTCGCCTATGGAGATTTTTAAGTACCGATTTTTTTGCGCCATTCCACGAGTGTGCGCAATTTTAAAGCATGACATGTTAGGTATCTAATTACTCGGCATAACATCATCTTTCACATTATACAAAAAATTGGGCTGACTTTATTGTTTTGTTATTTTTTTAATTCATGAAACCGTTTTTTTTCCAAAAAAATGCGTTTGAAAAATGATTGCGCAAATACTGTGCGAGAAAAACAGTTTCAATGACCGCCATTTTATTCCCTAGGGTGTCTGCTAAAATTATATAATGTTTGGGGGTTAAAAGTGGACAAGTGGTTAAAAAACGAATTTCTTCATCAGTTTAGGCCAATACGTATTCTTCTACAATTTTTGTTTTTACCACTGACCACCGCAGTAAAGTCTCTCTTAACGGTGGTGATTAACAATCAGACAAGCAGGAAGTGAACAGAACAGAGAAGAAATAGAGCAACTTCTGAGCAAAAACGAACAATGAGGAAGTAAAAAGAGGAATGTCTGCAGGTAAAGGATGCTTATTATGTTTTTTGTTTTTTTTTCCTAACAACCCCTTAAAGTGTGTTCCCTCACTGTGTGTTCTAACTGTGTGGGGATGGGACTAACCTGGAGAGATGACAGATCACTGTTTCTACTTTGTAGAAACACGATCTGGCTTCTTTTCTCTAACAGCACAGGGATTTGTGTGTTTACCCATGCTAGCACTTGTGCACGCAATCGACATGCGCATCGGCTTCCCCAGACTGCAGTGGACATGCATGCCTGTCTCCGGCGGTGCTTGCGCACCCTCTGGTGGCTCTCCTGGGCAAAGCCGTATATATACGGGATTATGCCCAGGAGAGCTATTCTGCCAGAGTATATCTGCGTGAGCCCTTCGGGAACCGGTTAAGCAATGATAAGAACATGGTATTGAATTGGTTAATTAACCTGCTGACATCCTCATGGGGGGGGGGGGGGGTGAGTCTGGCTGGGTATAAATTACCAGTTTATAGATAAAACAAATGGGCTTTGATAAAGTGCAATTTGTGTGCGAAACATGTGAGCCGTTCCTCCCTTGCAATCAGCATTATATAGTGCTCTTCATGTTCCTCATGTTTTTTTGTGAATAAAGACATTTGGATCTTAGTTTGTTGTGCAGCCATTTGAACTTTCCTGCAGTGAGGAGATCATACTGTTAGATAAGGATGAGCTCCGGCGTGTTCGCAAGTCCACATGCCCAAGCTCGCCAGAAAGCGACTGAGAAATTTCCTGTTATGTGCAGCCGCGGATTGGGAAATGTCTTACTGCCTGAGATCATCCTAAGGGCACTTTCACACTGGCAGCGCCCGGGCGTCGGTGGTAAAGTACTGCTATTTTAAGCGGTGCTTTATCGTTGTTTTTGCAGCGCTTTTAACCCCTGCTAACAGCTGAAAAAGGGTTAAAAGCGCCCGCAGTGGCGCTTCGGCGGCAGGGGCACTGTGGGATCCACCCCTGTAGAACGTGATGTCACCAGAACAAAAGGCAGAGGTAAGCCTACCAATTGGGACATCTGTTACAGGGATAACCAAGAGAGGAATTCCCCTCACTTTGTAAAAGACTTCCTCTCACTTCCTATTGTGTCTCCATGACAGTAAATCAAGAAATATCTCCCTGAAGGTATATACTATAGACTTATCTGATAAAAAGAAAAACGGCACATAGACAGCAAAAATTCAAAAATAAAGGACCTGGAGTATTAACCCCTCCCTATTCTATCCAAAACAACCCAAAAAAAGTTTTTGCTATCTAGCTCTACCCCCGCAGGAGCCGCTGGTAATATGGGTCCTCTGCTCTGGTCCAGCCCTATGTGAGGCCTGAACCCTCACTGACACCACCAGTATACCTTTCAATGAACCTCAGCAGGCACTAAAACATTGGACTCACAACTCTGTAAAAGAAAAACAGACTGTATTGGCAGGTTAAGGTCATAAGCCTATACAAAGGGTATATTAGCACATAAAAGTCAATAAGCATGAACATTTATTGATCCCCTGACCACTTCCCTCTATTGACGAAACGTTGAGAGGAACAACGTTCTGACGTCACCGTGTTGTGCGCAGACCCAGAAGATACGGGCTGCTGAATCAAAGAGCCGGCCTGCTTGATTGTATTTTATATGCCTTATCTCACTTCTTCGATGTGTGTGCATTTTTATGTTACTTATTAAAAAGTTTAAGGGTTTTACGCTATGTCAGTCCCTTCCTTTTTTTATGTGGTGCATCCTGGATTGCTACCAGGGCCGGAGTGGGACTCATTTTCAGCCCTGGAGTTTCATGCCTTAGACCAGCCCACTTTTGTTCACGACATTATGTTTAGGAGTGCGTTTTGTACAGAGTGCGTGGTTCAGGAGTGTGTTATGTACAGAGTGCGTGGTTCAGGAGTGCGTTACGTACAGAGTGCGTGGTTCAGGAGTGCGTTACGTACAGAGTGCGTGGTTTAGGAGTGCGTGATGTACAGAGTGCATAGTTCAGGATTGCCTTACATGCAGAGTGAAGGGTTCAGGTTTGCTTATGTACAGCGTGGAGGTGTGTTTATAACTTCCCTGTACCAAGCTCTGTCCCTAAATTTCTGCCCCCCACAGGGCAGAGCGAACCCTCTCTCTCTTCTACATTACACAGCACCCTGCACCTCTGGGCCCCTTTACATTACACAGCATCCTGCATCCCTGGACCCCGTGAGAGATGAGAGGAAAGAGAGAGAGAGATGAGAGAGAGAGGGGTGAGAGAGAGAGAGAGAGAGAGAGGGGTGAGAGAGAGAGAGGGGTGAGAGAGAGAGATAGAGGAGAGAGAGAGAGAGGTGAGAGAGAGAGAGAGGGAGAGGGGTGAGAGAGAGAGAGAGGGGTGAGAGAGAGAGGGGTGTGAGAGAGGGAGAGGGGTGAGAGGGAGAGGGGTGAGAGAGAGAGAGGGGTGAGAGAGAGAGAGAGGGAGAGAGAGAGGGGTGAGAGAGAGAGAGGGAGAGAGAGAGGGGTGAGAGAGAGAGAGGGGGTGTGAGAGAGAGAGGGGTGAGAGAGAGAGAGAGAGAGAGGTGAGAGAGAGAGAGAGAGGGGTGAGAGAGAGAGAGAGAGGGGGTGAGAGAGAGAGGGGGGGTGAGAGAGAGAGAGGGGTGAGAGAGAGAGGGGGGAGAGAGAGAGAGAGAGAGAGGGGGGAGAGAGAGGGGGGGAGAGAGAGGGGGGGAGAGAGAGGGGGGGAGAGAGAGGTGAGAGAGAGGAGAGAGAGAGAGAGAGAGAGAGAGAGAGAGAGGGGGGGGGGGGGTGAGAGAGAGAGAGGTCAAAGAGAGCTCAGGGGGAGAGGGGGGTCAAAGAGAGAGAGGGGGGGTCAAAGAGAGCTCGGGGGGAGAGGGGGGGTCAGAGTGAGAGAGAGGGGGTCAAAGAGGGCTCAGGGGGAGAGGGGGGGTCAGAGTGAGAGAGGGGGGGTCAAAGAGAGCTCAGGGGGAGATGGGGGGTCATAGTGAGAGAGGGGGTCAAAAAGCTCAGGGGGAGAGGGGGGGTCAGAGTGAGAGAGGGGGGGTCAAAGAGAGCTCAGGGGGAGAGGGAGGGGTCAGAGTGAGAGAGGGGGGTCAAAGAGAGCTCAGGGGGAGAGGGGGGTCAGAGTGAGAGAGGGGGGGTCAAAGAAAGCTCAGGGGGAGAGAGGGGGGTCAAAGAGAGTTCAGGGGGTCATAGTGAGAGAGGGGGGGGTCAAAGAGAGCTCAGGGGGAGAGGGGGGGTCAGAGTGAGAGAGGGGGGTCAAAGAGAGCTCAGGGGGAGAGGGGGGGTCAGAGTGAGAGAGGGGGGGGTCAAAGAGAGCTCAGGGGGAGAGGGGGGGCAGAGTGAGAGAGGGGGGGTCAAAGAGAGCTCAGGGGGGAGAGGGGGATCCAGAGTGAGAGAGGGGGGTCAAAGAGAGCTCAGGGGGAGAGGGGGGTCAGAGTGAGAGATGGGGGTCAAAGAGAGCTCAGGTGGAGAGGGGGGGTCAGAGTGAGAGAGGGGGGTCAAAGAGAGCTCAGGGGGAGAGGGGGGTCAGAGTGAGAGATGGGGGTCAAAGAGAGCTCAGGTGGAGAGGGGGGGTCAGAGTGAGAGAGGGGGGGTCAAAGAGAGCTCAGGGGGAGAGGGGGGGTCAGAGTGAGAGAGGGGGGTCAAAGAGAGCTCAGGGGGAGAGGGGGGGGTCAGAGTGAGAGGGGGGGTCAAAGAGAGCTCAGGGGGAGTCAGAGTGAGAGAGGGGGGTCAAAGAGAACTCAGGGGGAGAGGGGGGGTCAGAGTGAGAGAGGGGGGTCAAAGAGAGCTCAGGGGGAGAGGGGGGGTCAGAGTGAGAGAGGGGGAGAGAGAGGGAGCAGGGTCTGGTCGGTGAACATGCTCACTCACTTGGAATTTTTTCCCGGGGCTGGCTCACTGGTTCATTCAGCAGCAGACGAGCACACTTGGACAGCCCCCACTCGTGCAGCTCTCTGCTCTTAAGCGGCCGGTGATTGGCCAGACCGGGTGCATGTCATACCAGAGGCGGAGCCTCGGCCTCTGGTATGACATGCACCCGGCCTGGCCAATCACTGGCCGTTTAATGCGGACGCTACAGGCCGCCGCGCCGGGGGCTAAATTTTTAAGGGAGCCGGAAGGCGGCCGCGGGACCGGCCCGCAACCGGCCCGAACCGGACCAGCCCACCGGGAATTGTCCCGGTTCTCCCGATTAGCCACTCCGGGCCTGATTGCTACGTTGTTTGAGACATCTTCTATTCAATATTGAACTATACTGAGGGATTTATGCTACCAATAGAGACCCCAGGCTGGGATATCAACCATAGGCGCATATTGATCTCCTATAATTAGAGATCACATCCATCTGGTAAGCGGCAGTGTTATTGTTTGGTGGAAGCACTATCTTGTCAGCACTTTTTCCTGGACTATTGGATTAGTTGAACACTGGGGATATTTAAGTTTATATGGACACTCTACATTAGTATTTTTTAATATATTCAATCTTTTTTACCTTTGACGTTATTGTTAATGGTATTCCTAAGGTTTTTTTTTGGTTTGTTCATACAGACTACTATTTATTCACTTGATAATTTTCAGGTTTCTACCTAATTTAGGAATTAACCCCTTCTTGTTATCTTATTGAGGTCTCACAGACCTATTTACAGATAAAATTTTTTTTTTTTTACTCAGTCGATGTTTCATACTTGTAATTGATATTTATCTAGCACTTCATTGTCACTAGTGTCACATTTTAGCTTACAACAGAGCAGCTCTTCCTTTGACCATTATTCATTAGTGTTGTATAACATTTTCAGTTACCACTTTACTATTTATCGAATTAGCGCAGTACACCCCTCTTTTTCCAGCATATACTGTGACCCTAAGGGCATAACGAGTAGCCCAGGGGTCAAGTCCTGGGTAAAAAAGTGTGGCAACTCCCATCCAAGATCCACTCCCCCACCAAAAAAAAAATTATACACTCATATGCATAATTACTAAACCGCATGTTTTTAGTAATCCTTTGTTACTGGCCGCTTCCTGTATATGGATTCATCGGGTAGTGTACCCGCGTATTCCGTCACTTCCTTAATGCCGCAATGTCTCCTGGGAGCTTTTGTCATTGTTCCCAGGAGACATTGCAGAGGTGTGCCGCGAGTTATCGCAGGATTTAGAAAGAAGCAAGTTCTTTCTATATCCCGTGATAACTCGCGGCAGACCTCCGCAATGTCTCCTGGGAGCTTTTGTCATTGCTCCCAGGAGACATTGTGGCATCGAGGAAGTGACGGAATACCCGCACACATATACAGGAAGCGGGGGCGGACTGACCATTGAGGAACTCGTGCACTGCCAGAGGGCCCCATGTCACTAGGGGGCCCCATCAGGGTTGCCAGGCTCATTAAAACCAGGGACAGTATATAAAAATCTGTGTTTTTTTTACATCTGTCCCTGACATGTCCAAAACCTACATGCTTTTGATGTGAAATTCCCGAGATTTTAGCTGCCCCGCCTCTGTACTGCCATCTGGCTTGGTGGCCATCTGTAAGCCTGGGGGCCCCATAATCTTCTATTGCCTGGGGGCCCCATGAGTTGTCAGTCCGCCCTTGACAGGAAGCGGCCAGTAACATAAAGGATTACTAAGGTTAGCCTGCCCCTGACAGTGACTCGAGCTGGGCATCGCCTCTAAGTGAAGGATTGGCTCGGGCGCCTCGGCTTCTATAGTCCTGTAAAAGGAACTGAGTTCCTGCTGTGAAGAAAGTGCAGGAACTCCGTTCCCACGCGTTCCCGCAGGCCTTGAGCCCTGGAGTAGCCCTCCTATGAGATAAATCAACTCAAATGATAAGGATAACAACGTAGAGCAACTATGTCACTTGAGAGCCCTAAAAAAAAGGTACTAGGTTTAGGCTGGTCTGAGCAAAGCCTCGTACACATGATGAGAATATCGGCCCAAAAAATCTGCTTTTGACGTGATTGTATGATAATCTGATCGTTAGTACACAGCTGTCGTCTGAATTTTTCCAAAGGGACAAGAACAAAAGTTCTTACTCGTACGATACCAGATCGTACAATTTTCATTTAATGAATACGCACAGATACATTACATCACTTCCGATTTTTTTTGCTGTCGTACGAGAAATTTTGTACTTTAGTAACCTATTCGCAGTCGACATTTCAACTAGCTTGCAAAAAAACAAAAAAAACGGATGATCATTCGTCCGATAATCTCATGCCTCGTACACACAACCATTTTTCTCGGCAGGAAAAAAACAAAGTTTTTCCCAACGTGATTCCTCTCCAGCCTGATTTGCATACACACGTTCATGCAAAGAAACGCTCGACCAAAGCGCGCTGACGTACAACGAGACTATAAAGGGGAAGTTCCTTTCAGATGGCGCCACCCTTTGGGCTGCTTTTGCTGATCCTCGTGTAAAGCCCCATACACACTATCAGTTTTCCTGACGGTTTTCTCATCAGGTTTACCAAATCCATGTAGTACAAGGGCCTGCCTGATTGCATACAAATTGAAACTCTTGAGGTTTGACCTCATATTAGATGGTTTTGGTAAACCTGAAGAGAAAACCATCAGGAAAACTGATAGTGTGTATGGGGCTTTAGTTTGGTGAGAGACGATTCACGTTTTTCAGTCTTCGTGCTTTTCAGTCCATTACAGTATGACGAATGTGCTATCTGCATTACAAACGCTAGTTTTACCAGAACGAGTGCTCCCGTCTCATACTTAATTCGGAGCATGCGTGTTTTTTTTCCCCTCGGAAAAGCATACACACGACCGTTTTTCACAACAAGAAAGCGACTGACGGGAAACACGACAAGAAAAAAGAGAGCTGGTTTAAATTTGTTTGAGCATACACACGACCGGTTTTCACAACCAATATAAAAAATGGCAGTTTTCTCGTCGTGAAAACTGGTCGTGTGTACAAGGCATCATAGTGTGTACTAGGCTTAAGCCTTTCAGGTGAGTATATTGCTGGCTACCTTGGGGCCCTTTGAAGACAGGGGAGACGTATTCTGCCAAGGAAACCGGTCGTGTTTACACTTTTCACCGAGAAACCCGTCGAGGAACTCGTCGAGCCAAAGAGAGCATGGTCTCTATTTCCTCGATGGGCAATGGGAAAATTTGGCTCGACGAGTTTTTTGACTGCCGAACAAGGAACTCGACAGGGAAAATGATGTGTTTCGCCCGACGAGTTTCGCGGCCTTAGGTGCACGGAAAAATAATGGTGTGCCTATAAACTGGGTGTTGCAGCAAGGCCATCTTAATAGCATCATGGGCCCCTGCACAAAGTAATGCTCTGGGGCCCCTACAATGATGACAGTGCAGGTAAACTGACATTAAGTAGTTAGGAGGCAGACTGCATCCATCACTCTCAGTGCCATCATGGGGCCCCGAATTTCAGGGGGAGCATGGGCTCAAGGACCAGCTGCTTTGTGGAAAATGCAGGGCCCCCCATGCAGCTGGGGCCCTTGGGCAGTGCCCAGGTGTGCCCTCTCATAAAGACAGCCCTGTGTTGCAGTAGTGTATCTAAACCCTATGTTCAGCTGTCCTGTGAGTCCTGTCATTACAAGTACTGACCTGAGCTTTTAGGGTGATAAGTGGCAGTGGTAGCTCATACGGAGATGGCTTTTACATGGTCTCAGTTCTGGCCAGTCCCCTTTGTCCCTGGCATAAAGACTGTTCAGAGAAGCCTAGCCTAGTGATGTGTGTCCTCCTGTTACTACTCAGTGTTCTTGTAGTATCCCATACCACCCTAACCTCTGGCTCCAGGTCGTCCTGGGCCCTCCCCCAGCCTTACGATATTGAGTTAATCTCTCTGTCACTCTACTCTCTGCTCCTATCAACATGCTTCTTGTCAGCGCATAAACTGATTGGCTGCTTCACCCTCCTCCAGTACATGGAACTGCAGAGGCTGATACAAGGTTACACTAATGTACTTACACTGCTTTTTAATTACAACAAATCTATGTAATGATGCGTTAAAGATTAGAGAACTGTATTTATTTGTGACTTTTTATATCTGCCAGATTTAACTGCCACTGAATACAGAAGTCCCAATGCCATCATCTGCCATTACCTGAAGCTAACGATCACTGAGATGATTGCAGACATACTGTGCCAGTTTGTAGTTGACAGTAAGAATAACTCCCATAATGCTTTTCTCTCCCGCAGAGACGCTGTGCCTGAATCTGCTGCTCTCCTCCCCAGTGACTGTGGCTGTGTCTGGCAGATGGTGATGCTCCAGAGACCCAACACAGGATCTGAATAATCCCGAGCAGAACCTTTTATCTGCATACAAGTGCGGCATGATGCTCTAATAATAAATGTTCAGAATCGATATGTTAACAATTCATTCCTAGAAACTCTCTCTGGGGCATTTCTTTCGGACTCATTCATCTGAAAAATCAGGAAAATTCGGCTTTGTAGACTCAAGTTGTTTCCTTAGAGAAATTTTCCTAAAATGTTCTTCATCTGCTAAATTCAATGGACGCTTAGTTTAGCGTCCAAAACTTTGAAGCCTCGTACACACGATCGGATCATGAATCAGAAGGGCGTTGGCCGTGAACTTGTATTGCATACAAACGGCAAATAATTGTGGGCCGACATACACAAAACGACGTGTTTTTTCCAGCTCTTTAGCGCCAACTTCTGATAATGTTGTCTTATGTAAGAAGTCACAAGACTAAATACTGCTAATGAGAAAAGTAATTTAAAAAAGGGACTGCGGGAAGAAGCGGAAAGTCCCGCAGAATCCGTGCGTGTTGGGAGGTATGCGCAGGGCCGCCATCAGGAATTTTGGGGCCCCTTACACAGCTTAAGGCATGGGCCCCCTGGAGCAGAGAACCGGGGGGGGGGTGCTGCCGCCTGAATTGAGAAGCAAGAAGAAATAAATAAAAATAAATATATATATTTTATATATATATATATATATATATATATATATATATATATATATATATATATATATATATATATATATATATATATATATATATAAAAAGGGGGGTAGCCATCCGGGGCCCTGGGGATCTCTGGGCCCTTTAATGAAAAGAAAAAAGAAACCTCTGGGCCCTTTAATAAAAATAAAAAAAATGAAAAATGAATAAACATTTATAAAAAATATAAAGAAAATATAAATTATAAATATAAAAAAAAAAGGGAGAGTTGCCCCTGGGTCCTTTAATAATAATAATAATTATATATATAAAAATATATAAAAAAAAACATATTTTTTTATAAAAAAAATAAAAAAGTCCCTGGGGACCTCCAGACCCCTAAAAAAATAAAAAATAAACATTTATAAAAAATACATAAAAAAGGAAGGTTGCCATCCGGGGGCCCTGGGGACCTCTGCGCCTTTTAATAAAAAATAAAAAAATATAAACAGAAATAAAAAAATAAACATTTATAAAAAAAAAAAAAAAAAAGGGGGGGTTGCCACATGGGGCCCTGGGGACATCTGAGTCCTTTAATAAAAAAATATATATATATATAAAAAAAGGTTAACAATTTTATAAAAAAAAGGGGGGGTTGCCACCTCTGGGCCCTTTAATAATAATAATAATTATATATATATATATATAATACAGAAAAAAATTGCGCTTGTCACAAATAAATAAATAGTCAATTAGTACCGGTGTAATCAGTCACTAATATTAAAAAAGAAAATAGGGAGGCAGCAGCTCTTGTGCCGGGACACAGAGGGAAATACAACAAGAAAACAAAGATTTAGAGCTGCGCCTTGTCACCCGGACTCAGTATAATCAAAAGAGTCCATATATCAATCATGTGGAGATGAACAGTCCTTCAAACAAAAGAGATGTAGTAGATTGGCTCCAAAGACAGCTCTCCGCTGATCTTAATTCAGGATGGACATATAATAATCACCACTGTGCTCAAACTTGGCTTTTTCAATGTGGCCCACCACCAGAAGTATAAGCAGCTTACCAGAGGAATGGCTAAAATCAGCAGTCGGCTGTGACCCAGCCGCGGCCTTTGAGGGAACCAAGATGAATCCCAAATCCTAGGGCAGTGTCTCCACCGGGACTCCACTCAGCAACTCCACCAATTAGATCATATGTAAATGATAGATAGAGGCAGACATAGCGTAATCCCGCTGGGACATTTATTTAAAATCATAAAAAAACAGAATACTCACATGGGAGATGAGTTAAACAGGCATAAAAAACACAATGTTGCCGGCCGGCGAACAGATAGGCAAGGACCCTCCTCCAAAGCGTGATGACGTCACCGCACGTCTTCCCAGACGCGTTTCGTCATAGGACGTTGTCAATGGGATAGGGCGTTGCGGTGAGTCATCACTTAAGTAGGCAAGGACCTCGCCGTGAGGTGTAGATCCAAGACTGCAGACGCCATCTTGGACAGGGGCAAGATGCCAGTACTTGACCCGATCCAAAACTGTTACACACATAAACCACAAATCTTAAAAACTTTTCTCAAGAGGTACAGCAGGCAGAGCCCTTATCTTGTAGTCCCACAGGAAAAAAAGAAGAAAAAAAGAAGAAGCAGAAAAAACTTTAATTTAATCGCGTAGACACAGGAAATTGATAACAAGTGCCTACTACATCATTCACATTGTCTATTCCTCGTTGTGGCGACATCTAGTGGATTATTTGAAGAAATGCAACGATGTCATCACGTTGGAAAAAAACAAAGGAATAAAGACGGCCAAGACAAGTAGTCTGACTTGACCTAACCTACACCATATAATACTGGTAATGATCGATAGCTGCCGATCAAGCGCATTGGATGGAATATAAGGAAAAGAAAACAGAATAAAATACAATAAAAAGAAGAATGCAAGATAGAAGGCATATAAGCCCAATACTTAATGCATCCCCCGACTTGGATGAATATTATACCTAAGGTGAACAGGTATAAAAAAAATTAAAAAAAAAGTGGGGGTCGCTGTGCGGGGCCCTGGGGGCCTCCGGGCCCCTGGGGACCTCCAGACCCCTAAAAAAAATAAAAATAAACATTTATAAAAAATACATAAAAAAGGAAGGTTGCCATCCGGGGGCCCTGGGGACCTCTGCGCCTTTTAATAAAAAATAAAAAAAATATAAACAGAAATAAAAAAATAAACATTTATAAAAAAAAAATTAAAAAAGGGGGGGTTGCCACATGGGGCCCTGGGGACATCTGAGTCCTTTAATAAAAAAAATATATATATATATATATATATATATATAAAAAAAATGTTAAAAATTTTATAAAAAAAGGGGGGCTTGCCACCCGGGAGCCCTGGAGACCTCTGGGCCCTTTAATAATAATAATAATAATTATATATATATATATATATATATATATATATTTATATAATTATTATTATAAATAAATAAATATCTAAAAAAACATATTTTTTTTATAAAAAATAAATAAAAAAGTAGGGTTTGCTGCCCGGGGCCCTGGGGACCTCCTGACCTCTAAAAATTGGGTGGGGCCCATAGGCGTGAGCCCAGTCAAGCCCAATGGTAAGTCCGGCCCTGTCTGTGTTTAGTAACACTTTAACTTTCACCAAGTTCTGGCAGGATAGGCAATGATGCCATCTATGCCTAGGCAAGATAATTATATGTAACTTTTATTCCCCCATGGTTTTTCTGTTGCACTTTCATTTTTTTTTTTGGGGGGGGGGGGGGTATATTTTTGTACCTTGTCACTGAGGTGCAAGGCTGACCTTTATTTGGATCTTCTGGTCAGATGACATTTCAGAGCCCCCCGTGTAGCCCCTCTGCCTAGCTGCCAGCTGCTTTCTGGTCTTCCGTTATTACATGCTTTATATTTCCCATTCATTGTTGTGCATTATATAATAGATCTACGAGGTGACCAATATCCAATATCCATGTATCAGAAATAGTATTGTGATTTCCATCTGCCGATCTTGTTGATGAGACTCATATTTTATATTCAGTTTATATACTGATTGGAAGAAGGCTCATTATTAGCTCAGTGTTGCTTATGTTTTTTCTCTCTCGAATGAATCACAAGGCTCAGATCCTCTGCAGATAATTGCCGGCTTTATCAATGGAAAGAGGAGCGCGTGATTATAGATTCTGCTGGGTACTTATCCGGCAGATCTAATCTTTTTAATAAGAAAGCCATATCTTCCAGTACTGGTGGTCTGTTCCACAGAGCTGGGGGATGATATGAACACGGAGAGATGCTATTATTAATATTGTCTTTATAGAACCTTAGTAAACACTGCTTGAATTTAAAGAGAACCTGTCACCAAAGTAAAAAAAAAATGCAGGTAAAAGAACAGAAAATTCAACTATTATAAACACTTTTACTTTTTATTAACCACCCCCGGACCATTATGCAGCTAAAGGACCTGGCCACTTTTTGCGATTCGGCACTCCATCGCTTTAACTGACAATTGCCCAGTCGTGCTACGTGGCTCTTAACCACTTGAGACTCGAGCCTGTTTTTCAGATTCGGTGTTTACGAGACTAAAACAGTTTTTTCTGCTAGAAATCTACTTAAAACCCCCAAACATTATATATTTTTATTTTCTAACACCCTAGAGAATAAAATGGCAGTCATTGCAATACTTTTTCTCACACCGTATTTGCGCAGCGGTCTTACAAGCGCACTTTTTTTGGAAAAAATTCACTTTCTTGAATTAAAAAATAAGACAACAATAAATTTGGCCCAATTTTTTTATATATTGTGAAAGATAATGTTACGCCGAGTAAAATTATACCCAACATGTCACGCTTAAAAATTGCGCCCGCTCGTGGCATGGCGTCAAACTTTTACCCTTAAAAATCTCGATAGGCAATGTTTAAAAAATTCTACAGGTTGCATTTTTTGAGATACAGAGGAGGTCTAGGGCTAGAATTATTGCTCTCGCTCTAACGATCGCGGCGATACCTCACTTGTGCGGTTTGAACACCGTTTTCATATGCGGGCGATACTCGCATATGCGTTCGCTTCTGCGCGCGAGCTCGTCGGGACGGGGCGTTTTAAAAAAAAAAATTTTGTTTTCTTATTTGTTTTCATTTATTTTTACATTTTTTACACTGAAAAAAAAAAAATGATCACTTTTATTCCTATTACAAGGAATGTAAACATCCCTTGTAATAGAAAAAAGCATGGCAGGTCCTCTTAAATATGAGATCTGGGGTCAAAAAGACCTCAGATCTCATATTTAGACTTAAATGCAAAAGAAAAAAAAAAAAGAAAAAAAGTAAACAAAAAATATGTCTCTTTAAGGCCTCGTACACACGATCAAATCTGTCTGCTGGAAACGGTCGGCCCGACCGTCCCAGCAAACAGATTCGACCGTGTGTACGGGCAAGCCGACGGATTTGGCCACCCGACAGATTTCAAAGCATGCTTTGAAATCTGTCGGCTGGGAACCGTCTGCCCGACATGTCTGCTGGTTAGTATGCTAACCAGCAGACATGTCTTCTCGCACACGCCGAATGATTTCGACGCATGCGCGGAAGTGTTTTACTTCCTGGTGCGGTGACGTGGCGGCGTCAACGTCACCGCCACGTCACCGACACGTCAGCGCGCTGTCTGCTGGCGGGGATTTTGGTTTGCTCGTGTGTACACGCAAGCAAGCCAAAATGCCAGCAGACAGATCTGTTCAAATCGGTCGGTCCGACCGATTTGAACAGATAGATTGACTCGTGTGTACGAGGCCTTAGACGCTGTGCGGGACTGACGTTTTGACGTCACTTCCGCCCAGCAGAGGTATGGGGACGGCTGAGGGACATTTTTCCCTCAGTCGCATCCCCGGACAGACGACGAGCAGACCCGATCGCTTCTGTCGGTAGCGGCGGAGGGCGCGGGAGAGCGGCGGGAGGGGGGGCACCCTCTCCCGCCACCGATAACGGCGATCTCGCAGCGAATCCGCCGTGGAGACCGCCATTATCGTGTACAGATCCGCCCCATGAAGAGATGGATATCTCGGATTTGGCAGCAGCTCCTGCCGTTACCGAGATATCCATCTTTAAAAAAATGACGTATTTTGACGATGGGGCGGATCTGAAGTGGTTAAACAAAATTGGCGTCCTTTTCCTCCCACAAATAGAGCTTTCTTTTGGTGGTATTTGATCACCTCTGCGGTTTTTATTTTTTTGCGTTATAAACAAAAATAGAGCGATAATTTTGAAAAAAAAATTATATTTTTTACTTTTTGCTATAATAAATATCCACAAAAAAGATATAAAAAAGTTTAGACTGAAACGTATTCTTCTACATATTTTTGGTAAAAAAAAAAAATCGCAATAAGTGTTTATTGATTGGTTTGTGCAAAATGTATAGCATCTACCAAATAGGGGATAGTTTTATTACATTTTTATTACTAATTTTTTTTTCTAGTAATGGCGGCGAGTAGCGATTTTTATCATGACTGCAACATTCTGGCGAACACATCGGACACTTTTGATACTATTTTGGGACCATTGTCATTTTTAAAGCGAACAGTGCTATAAAAATGCACTGGTTACTGTAAAAATGACACTGGGAGTGAAGGGGTTAACCAGGAGGGGCACTGTGGGGGTTAAGTGTGGCCTAAGGGAGTGTTCTTACTGTGGGGGGGGGGGGGCGTGGCTGTGCATGTGACGCCATTGATCGCCGTTCCCTATGACAGGGAACAGACGATCAGTGACAGCCACACTAGGAAGCACGGGGAGAGGTTTGCTTACACTTACCTCTCCCCATTCTTCCTCTTTGTGCAGGTCTGCTGTTCCCGCGGGGATGGTCATGGAGAAGAGGACCGGCGGTGCGCTCGCGACATTGTGCCATATTGTCTACGTATATCATCGTGCGGCAGTCCTCAAGCGGTTATTTTGCATTGTGCCATTGAACCTGCTATGAAATTTGACCACTCAAGAAGAGTCAATTCGCTAGGACAGTCCCCTCCCTCATTGCAAATCATAGCCTATTTTCTGTCCTGTGAGTGTCTGTACTGGCCCAGATCCCCTGCTTCTCCCCTCACCTTTTTACATACCCATTTATGTAACAACCAAAGGAGGAGCAAAGAAGGATACTGTGGAGTGTCACTTGAGTGACAACTCTGTGTTTACCAGGGCTGCTGACATTGCACCCAAATAACATGAAAAAATATGTGCATGTAATCTTATGGGAAGATTGTTGTTGAAATGAATGGTCTGGTAACAGGGTCTCTTTAAAATTTCCACTTCGCCACTGAAGGAAAGTCTGCCTCCTATGTAACAATGGCAGTTTGCTCATCTCTGTTCTTGTATTTAAAGGAGAAGTAAAGGCATTTTTTCCCCTCTTCATACTTACCTAGGTGGATGCAGCATGGGTCTGATGCTGCATCTGTCCCCCGACGCCTCAGCGATTGAACACCGCCATCACTTGTTTTTTAGAGCTCCCTGAGCAGAGACTTGTAGACTGTCAGTCACAGCTCTCTGCTCTTCTCCCTTCTCGCTCATTGGAGTGCCGGGCATCCAATCTGACAGAGCTTGAGCTATTTTGCAAAGAAGAATGGGCAAAAATGTCACTCTCTAGATGTGCAAAGCTGGTAGAGACTAGACATGTGCACAGAAAAAAAATTTGTTTTTTTTTGTTCTGTTTCGTATCGTTCCGTTTTTTCGTTTTCGTTCGTTTTTCGTAAGACGCCCGTTTTCCTGTTTGTTCCCGTTCGTTTTTCGTATGACGTGATTTTTTCGTATTCCGATCGTTTCGTATTTTCGTTCATTACTTGTTAGACAATAATTTTCGTGAATTTTCGTCAATGATTTGCAGTATCTTGAAACCCTTTTCTTTTGCTATTTTCAGTCGTATGTTCATATGACATCTATAACAAAAGATTTGCATTCTGTATTTTAAATTCTTTTTTTCTGTTCGTATTTTGGATTTGGTTTTATTATAGATGTCATATGAACAATGAACATAGGACTGAAAACAAACAGAAAAAGGATTGAAACAAAATACAGCATGCAAATCTTTTGTTTTAGATGTCATATGAACAATGAACATAGGACTGAAAACAAACAGAAAAAGAATTCAAACAAAATACAGAATGTAAATCTTTTGTTATAGATGTCATTTTTGTTCTTTTGCCGTTTTCTTTTTGTCGTTTTTTTTCGTCGGATCATTCTTTCGTATTTGCGGTTGTTCGTTATGCGGCTCATTCGTAATCTCGTAGTTTTCGTATTTTGGTGCTTTAATTTTTTCGTATGTACACATTATCCTGCGGGTACGAAAATGAACATTTTCGTACGAAAATAACATTCGTACGAACGGGAATGCACATATCTAGTAGAGACATCCAAAAAAAGATTTGCAGCTGTAATTGCAGTGAAAGGAGGTTCTACAAAGTATTGACTCATACAAATGCACACCACACTTTTCACATATTTTTTTTTTTAAGTTTTGAAAACCATTTATAATTTTCCTTTTACTTCACAATTATTCACCACTTTGTGTTGATTTATTGCATAAAATACTACCAGGGGTGTTCTAAGGAGCCCTGACCAATCCCCAACTTGGATTGGCAGGGGGCAGGCCTCCTTAAATACCCAGGGTCAGCCCAGCTGGGGAGAAGTTGATTGGGTGGAGATGGAGTGTTAGGCTGTCTGGGCCTTTGAGGGAGCTTCTTAGTCTGGGGGGAGGTGACCTTGGGCCTGGGCTTGAGTGTGGACCGGACCCTCTTACAACCCACAGAGGTGTCCTGGACAGGAGGCACAGGAGGAGCAAGAGAGGACAGCGGGAAAATACTGCTAAGGAAGTCTCCAGGAGTTCCACAGAGGCAGCCAAGAGGGCTGGTGAGTGTTCACATTGTTAGGAGGACTGGGAGGCACGCCCGAGAGAACTGGGATGGAGCAGTCTGAGATGGGTGAAGAGCTAGTCTGGAGGATTGTGGTAGCACAGGCAGTGGAATAGGGCAGCTGCAGCCAGGAGGGCTGGCAGTGCCTGAAGAGGTGGTGCTGGGAGCAGTAACCACAAGGACAGCGAGCACTGGAATTTTCTATTTGCTACACCATAGGGTCCCGCGGTCCCTGCCTTAAAGAGCCTTTGCTTTGGGCCTGGCTGAGCTAGTGTCAGGCCTACAGTGCTAGCTAATCCGAAGAGTTGGATAAAGATATGACTAAACCTAAAACAAAAGGGAGTTCCGACTACTGCCACCTGGTGGCAGTAACCATAACACGACACCAGTCCTTTAATACAAGCAAAGAATGGTGAAGCAGATGAAGAATCTTGTTTTCGACGTCTTCAGCAACCCTTACCCTAACTGTCTAAGTTCAGTTAGTGCAGAGAGGGGGGAAAAAAATCCCCTCATTTGGAACTTTCTTCTCATTTGGGTGAAAAGAGAAGAAAAAGGAAAAAAAGAATGCAGGCAATGGTCATCTTGCAAGATCACAGATAAAACCTGGGGTCCGGCAAAGTCAGTGCGTTCCCTTGCTTGTCCGGGGTGGTAATAAAATAAACAATGCCATCTTTCCCTGGTCTGGAAATGACCGCCCGATCAGCATAAATGTGTCGAATGTAACTCCAATGTAGCCAACATCCTTTGAACCGTTCAGCTAAAATGAACGAATAGTCCAGTTTTCTGAATAGTTTTGGCACGGCCAGGTAGTCCCACATGGCTTCATCGCACCACTGCTTTCTGTTGGCCTCAATTTCCTGCATGACCTCTTTTGGAACATAAGGGAATTCCAAACCATACTCCGTGGCTACCCTTTTAATTAGCACTCTTTGAAGGCGGGTGAGTCTGGGCAATGAATGGTAACTTCCTGTCCTGGGTAATACACATGAACCCGGCGACTTCTTCGCCAATGACTTGGCAGGTTTAGGTAAAAATCCCTTGACAGACAAAGTCCCTTCGTCAGCACACAGAGTTTCCACCCTGGGTGTTGTCTCTTTGGAGTCCATAGCCATCCACTCTGCAAAGCTATGTATTGTGGCAACATCCTCACTCTTGCTCCGCAACAACTCCCAAGCCATGGTCTCCACTATGTTTTCACACACACATGACAAGGACTTCTTCTCCTCTGCCAGCAAATGAGTACGCACAGTCCCAGGTACTTTCTCCCCAAATGTCTTACCGGTTCCTGACGTGGACTTCCCGGGAAAATCACCAAACACAGGGTCCAGTTCCGGTTGACCCAGGGGTAGGCCTCGCCGTGACCGCGGAGAGCCTTCACATGTCCCAACTTCGGTTAAAAATGGGTGCGATGGCAACGAGTGCTGTAGATACGGTGTCCGAAGCGATGTCCGCTGATGGCCCTGTGTTAAAAGCGTCATCTCTCCCGGAATCACTCACCTGTATCAGACGTAGCGAGCGCAGGCTGGACCTCAGAAACGAAGGCAACATCCTCCAACGTGGCAATGCCTGTGTTCCAGTCCACCCGATAGGCGCGGTGCGGCACCGTGGGCTGTTCCACCTCGAACAAGTACTCACCACAAGATAGACACCGGGCATATGGACGTAACTGTACAGCCAGTCCTTCACACTTAGGGCACAGCATGCCCAGTGCCTCCACATCTCTACTTGTGTAAAAAATGAAACATCCGCTTGACTTCAGTCAGATCCCCGTATCTGTCAGTGGGGCTCCGGATGGCGCGGCTCCCACAATAGTGGGCACGGAAAGCACTCTTGGCCCCGACATGTGTGGTGCCCATGAATGTAGCGACATGGTTGCTTTCCGATCTTCTTGCTTGATCTAACCGCTCCTGGTCTTTGGCGCCAGACACACTCACACGTCTCACGCAACAGGTGGGGACTCCTCCTCTTTTTGGCACACAGCTCGCAGGCTTTTCCTTTCTGGCTCTGCCCAAACTCACACGACACATACCTCATGCCAGGAGGGCCACGAGGCAAAAAAAGGGCCCCGTAGAATGACGTCTGCCCCTTAATTACCCTTCCCCAGCATGCCCAGCAGGGAGACCACTCCCACTGGGCTTCTCCCGAGGAAAGACACCCAATACACCATGGCTTGCCTTAGTTCCAACATTGGCCTGGGGAGATAATTCAGGAGCAGTTTAGTTCCACTTTGAAGCATATATCAATCCAAAATGTTTTTTTTATGTTGTTTTGTCTAGAGTGAGAATAAGTTAGAGTCCCTCGGGGTTGGCTGCTATCTAATGCACTAAAAGCAGGCAGTTGAGCCACAGTATTAAAACCCCCATACCCCCAATCGCCCAAAAAAACAAGGGCATGCAGCTGCTCAGGGATGTGCGCATGCCCCTTGCCGCTATGCATTGCTTCACGGCCATGACAAAAATGAAATGACATGTTGCATTAAGTGGACGGTATTGCCGCTGAACAAGACCCATTCAAGGGAATATCGCTGTACTTCAACTGGCGTAAAATGCAGAACTGTTGCAACACGGTGGGTCAGCATTTTAAGAAATAAAACAAGCACCATTGCCTCCTCACCACCTATCAAACATCTTAAAAGAATGATCCACCGCAGAATGCTCTTCAGAGGGGTGGCAAAGGCTGCCATACTTGAATGTGCCCTTATAAAGAGATTTCCTTTGCTGTCCTGCTGACAAAATTTTTCTGGCAAAAACTGAGATAATGTGGCAAAAAAATATGGTAATTTTACCTGAAATGCATTTTTATCGATGTCTAAAAATGGACGTGTGTGAAGGGGCCAACTAATAAGCATGGCTGTACATGTCTCAAGGAAGTCTTCATTTTACTCATGGCAACCAATCAGATCCATTTCCTCTTTGCACAAAGGGAATGGAAAGTAGAACTCTGAATGGTTACCATGGATACCAGAAAATCTTTGGATGAATATATAAAAAATTATGCTTCAGGCACACTTCTTTCACACAGGTTATAGAACTGAGGAGAGCCGTCACATTCTGTTTCCATGGATACATGTGTAACAGACCTTTGGGCTCCTTTCACACAGGTGTTCCAATCAGATCTCAGCAAAAGCTTTATGGTAACGCCCTTACACACGACTGGATTATCCGACGGGGATTGTGTGATGACAGACCGTTTGTACGCTCCATTGGACAATTGTTGTCAGACTTTCCGCCAACAAATGTGAGACAGCATGCTTTAACCACTTCCATACCAGGCACTTACGCACCTTCCCGCCCAAGCCAATTTTCAGCTTTCAGCACTTTCGCAATTTGAATGACAATTGCGCGGTCATGCTACACTGCACCCAAACAAAATTGGCGTCCTTTTTTCCCCACAAATAGAGCTTTCTTTTGGTGGTATTTGATCACCTCTGCGATTTTTTTTTTTTGCGCAACAACTAAAAATAGAGCAAAGATTTTGAAAAAAAAATAAAGTTTTTATTTTTTTCTGTTAATTTTTTTGTAAATGAGTATTCTCTTTCAATTACGGGCACTGATATGGTGGCACTGATGGGCACCGATGAGGTGGCACTGATGGGCACCGATGAGGTAGTTCTGATGGGCACCGATTAGGTAGCACTGATGGGCACTGATAGGCGGCGCTGGTATGGGGCACTGATGGGCACTCATGGGCGGCACTGATGGGCACTCATGGGTGGCACTGATGGGCACTCATAGGCAGCACTGGGCACTCATAGGCGGCACAGGTGGGCACTCATAGGCGGCACAGGTGGGCACTCATAGGCGGCACAGGTGGGCACTCATAGGCGGCACAGGTGGGCACTCATAGGTGGCACAGGTGGGCACTCATAGGTGGGCACTGGGCATGGATTGGCACTGTGGGGTGGCATTGACAGACACTGGGGTGGCACTGATGATCACTGAGGGGTGGCACTGATGGATCAATGTTGCCAATCAGTGCCCATGTGTGGGCACTGATTGGCATCTTTTTTTTACTGCCCCTTTTTTTTTTTTCTTGCTGATTTTATTTTTTTTTGTCATTTTTTTTTTCTTTTTTTATGTTCCCTGGTGGTCTAGTGTGGGCACTCCCTGGTGGTCCGTGTGGTGATCCGAGGGGGGGCTGCGCTGATAAACAATCAGTGCGAACCCCCCCTGTCAGGAGAGCCGCTGATCGGCTCTCCTGTACTCGCGTCTGTCAGACGCGAGTGAGGAAGAGCCGTCGGTGGCTCTTCCTGTTTACATCGTGATCAGCCGTGATTGGACACGGCTGATCACGTGGTAATGAGGCTCCGCCGGAGACTCGTTACCGAGATCGGAGGTGCAGGGTGTCAGACTGACACCCCGCATCACCGATCACCGCGCTGCGCGCCCGCACGGGCGCGCACGGCATGAAATCGTGCTAGACGTTTGAGAACGTCTAGTCACGATTTCATAACCACTTCCCGGCCGTAAATCGGCTATTGGCCGGGCGGGAAGTGGTTAAACTGTCCGCCAACAAATGTGTGTTGGCAGATTATGCCTTCGTGTGTACACAATTAGTTTGGACAAAACTCCAAAGTACAAACACGCATATTTAGAAGCAATACTCACCATTAGGGATGAGCTCCGCGTTCCATACGGACGTATGTTCGACTCGAACATTGTCTGTTCGTATGTTCAACGAATTTCGAACAAAACGGGTCGTTCGCGCCAAATTCGAGTGACGCACAACGGCCCATAATTCACTGCGGCATTGCGCGCTGATGATTGGCAAAACATGCACTATGACCATGCATGCTTGGCCAATCACAGCACGCAAAAAACGGAGAGCCATAATTTGCCAAAGCCTGGGTGGCTTTGGCCAATTATGGCTCAGGGCTTTAGCACACGCCCCACACTATATAAGGCCGCCTGCTGGGCGGCCTCGTGTAGTGTGTTCCGGCTTGTTAATGAAAGCAGTCAGAAAGACAGAGAGATTGTCTTTTTATATAGCTAGATAGAGCAGGCAGGCAGGATAGTCAGTTTAGCCTAATTTACAGTGTGTAGAGGATATATATACATCCCTAGGAGTTGTACATATATTTATACACTGTATAGTTTAGATAGATCAGTTCTTCCTAATTTACTGGCAGGCAGGTGATTGTGCTATTTAAAGACGTTATCACAGGTATAGACACCCAGCAGGTACAATATTTAACCACTTGAGGCCCGCGCTACCGTCGGATGACGGCAACAGCGCGGACCTCAATATCCAACATGCCGTCATTTGACGGCATGTCTTTCTGGCGTTCCCAGCGCGCGCTGTACAGCGCGCTGCGGGGAAGCCCTGTGTTGTCCGTGTCCCTTGGACACGGCCAATCACAGATCGCGGCAAACGGCCAATCAGAGCGGCCGTTTGCAATGCGATCTGTGGGCGAATGAGAGATGATCTCTCATAGATCATCTCTCATTGCCGGCTGACACAGAGACAATGTCCTGTCTCTGGAAGGGAGGAGCCCGATCTGTGTTCCTTCCTACATAGGGACACAGATCGGTCACCCCCCCAGTCACCCCCCCCTCCCCCTACAGTTAGAACACACCTAGCATACACATTTAACCCCTTCCTCACCCCTAGTGTTAACCCCTTCAATGCCAGTCACATTTATACTGTAATTAGTGCATATTTATAGCACTGATCGCAGTATAAATGTGAATGGCGCCAAAAATGTGTCAAAAGTGTCCGATGTGTCCGCCATAACGTCGCAGTAACAATAAAAATCGCAGATCGCCGCCATTTCTAGTAAAAAAAAAATAATAAAAAATAATAATTCTCTCCCCTATTTTGTAAGCGCTATAACTTTTGCGCAAACCAGTCGCTTATTGCGATTTTTTTTTTTTTTTTTTTACCAAAAATATGTAGAAGAATACGTATCGCCCTAAACTGAGAAAAAAAAATGTGTTTTTTTTTTTTAATTGGGATATTTATTATAGCAACAAGTAAAAAATATTGTATTTTTCTTCAAAATTGTCGCTCTTTTTTGTTTATAGCGCAAAAAATAAAAATCGCACAGGCGATCAAATACCACCAAAAGAAAGCTCTACTTGTGGGGAAAAAAGGACGTAAATTTTGTTTGGGAGCCACGTCGCACGACCGCGCAATTGTCAGTTAAAGCGACGCAGTGCCGGAAGCTGAAATTTCACCTGAATTTTCCTGTTTTTTATTTTTTTTATTTAAGCATCATTAAAATCACTGCTCCAGGAGCAGTGATTTTAATAATGTTTAACCACTTTAATACTAGGCTTTTATACCACCTCCCTACCGGGCCTATTCTGACACTTCTCTCCTACGTGTAATAATCATCATTCTTTTGCTAGAAAATTACACAGTACCTCCAAACATTATATATGTTTTTTTAGCAGACACCCTAGGGAATAAAATGGCGGTCATTGCAACGTTTTATCTCGCACGGTATTTACGCAATCATTTTTCAAACGCCTTTTTTTTGTAAAAAAATTGTTTCATGAATTAAAAAAATAACAAAACAGTAATGTTAGCCCAATTTTTTGTATTATGTTAAAGATTATGTTACACCAAGTAAATAGATACCCAACATGTCACGCTTTAATTATGCGCACACTCATGGAATGGCGCCAAACTTCGGTACTTAAAAATCTCCATAGGCAACGCTTTATTTATTTTTTACAGGTTACCAGTTTAGATTTACAGAGGAGAGCTAGTGCTAGATTTGTTGCTGGCACTCTAACGCACACGGCGATACCTCACTTATGTGGTTTAAACGGCGTTTACATATGTCGGCGGGACTTGCGTTCGCGTTCGCTTCTGCACGCGAGCTATCGGGGACAGGGGCGTTTATTTTTTATTTTTTTATCTTTTATTTATTTTTTTGACTTATTTTTTATTTATTTTTCCACTTTTTTTCAAAAAAAAAATCCACTTTTATTCCTATTACAAGGAATATAAACATCCCTTGTAATAGGAAATGTGTGTGACAGGTCCTCTTTAAGGAGAGATGGGGGTCAATAAGACCTCACATCTCTCCTCCAGGCTGGAAACCATGAGATCGGTGAAAAAAAATTCACCGATCTCATGAATGGTGGCTTACAGCCGCAATTGCGGCTTTGTTTACTTACATGGACCCGGGCGTGACGTCATCACATCGCGTCCGGGTCCTCCAATGGTCATAGAGATGACTGGTGACCATCTGGTCACCAGTCATCTCTATGCTTCCTGCCGATGCCGACGATTCGTTCCCCGGGCCCCCAAAGGCACGGGAGAGCACGGAGAAGCACAGGATGGCGGCGGGAGGGATGTCCCCTCCCGCGGCCTGTAAGAACGATCAAGCGGCGGAACCGCCGCTATGATCGTTCTTAGATTGTGCAGAATCGCCGGCTGAAGAAGAGGATATCTGGATGATGCCTCTGGCTGCAGGCATCATTCAGATATCCACCCGCAAAGCCCAGGCCGTCTATTGATGGCCACTTAGGATGGTAGATCCCATCTCAGGCCGTCAATTGTATATGGCTGGGTATTGAAGTGGTTAAATAAAATAAAAAAATGAAAAATTTCTTTAAATATTGTTTTCACAGGCAAATTATAGACACCCAGCACTGCAGGTACAATATTTAAAGGAATTTTTATTTTCTTTGTTTATTTAAACATTATTAAAATCACCTGGAGCAGAGATTTTAATGATGCTTGAATTAAAAAAAAAAAAAATTCCTTTAAATATTGTACTTGCTGGGTGTCTATAGTTTGCCTGTGAAAACGTCTTTGAGAACCCGGGTCTTGCCCGAGGGAACATGTATCAATGGAAAAAAGTTTTAAAAACGGTCATTTTTTCAGGAGTCCTGCTCCTGAAAAAACAACCGTTTTGAAAACTTTTTTTCCATTGATACATGTTCCATCGGGCAAGACCCGGGTTCTCAAAGACGTTTTCCAACAATAACTTGAATATTGGTCTTTAAAATGAGCACTTTTTAACCACTTAGCAACCACCTACCAAAAAATAACGGCGGCAAGGTGGTTGCTTAACTCTGGGATCACGTTATATAACGTGATTCCAGAGTCGCGCTCCCGCGCGCCCCCTGGGGCGCGCACACGGGAATGTCCGTGACCGCCGGGTCCAGAGGACCCGGCGGGTCACGAATCACGGTAAATCGCCGCTGATAGCGGCGGTTTACCACGTGATCGCGCCGTCCAATGACGGCACGATCAGATGTAAACAGACCGGCGTCATTTGATGACGCCGGTTCCTCCCTCCTCTCTCTGTACCGATCGGTACAGTGTGAGAGGAGAGGGGAGGGAGCGGATGGCAGCGCCAGTGCTGCGGGCTGGATCTGTGACAAATGTAGTCACAGACCCATCCATCCATCCCTCCCTGCTCAGCCATCCCTGCTGCACATACTCTGCAATGCTGGGCAATACTCTGGGGGGGGGGGGCAATACTCTGGGGGGGGGGCAATACTCTGGGGGGGGGGGCAATACTCTGCAATACTCTGGGCATACTCTGGGCATACTCTGGGCATACTATGGGGGGCAATACTCCGCAATACTCTGGGCATACTATGGGGGGCAATACTCCGCAATACTCTGGGCATACTCCGCAATACTCTGGGCATACTCCGCAATACTCTGGGCATACTCCGCAATACTCTGGGCATACTCTGCAATACTCTGGGCATACTCCGCAATACTCTGGGCATACTCCGCAATACTCTGGGCATACAGCGCCCCTGTCCCCGTGAGCTCGCATGCAGAAGCGAACGCATACGCAAGTCCCGCCCACATATGAAAACGGTGTTCAAACCACACATGTGAGGTATCGCTGCGAACGTTAGAGCGAGAGCAATAATTTTGGCCCTAGACCTCTTCTCCAACTAAAATGATGTAACCAGTAAAAATATTTAAAGCGTCACCTATACTCTGGGCATACTCTGCAATACTCTGGGCATACTCCGCAATACTCTGGGCATACTCCGCAATACTCTGGGCATACTCCGCAATACTCTGGGCATACTCCGCAATACTCTGGGCATACAGCGCCCCTGTCCCCGTGAGCTCGCATGCAGAAGCGAACGCATACGCAAGTCCCGCCCACATATGAAAACGGTGTTCAAACCACACATGTGAGGTATCGCTGCGAACGTTAGAGCGAGAGCAATAATTTTGGCCCTAGACCTCTTCTCCAACTAAAATGATGTAACCAGTAAAAATATTTAAAGCGTCACCTATGGGGATTTTTAAGTCGCAAAGTTTGGCGCCATTCCATGTGGCCACGCTGTGTCAAAAAGTCCCACACATGGGGTATCGCCATACTCGGGAGGAATAGCAGAATGTGTTTTGGGGTGTAATTTGTGGTATGCATATGCTGTGTGTGAGAAATAACCCGCTAATATGAAAATTTTGTGGAAAGAAAATAAAAATGAAAAAAATCTTGATTTTGCAAAGAATTGTGGGAAAAATTACAACTTCAAAAAACTCACAATGCCTCTTTCTAAATACCTTGGAATGTCTTCTTTTCAAAAAGGGGTCATTTGGGGGGTATTTGTACTTTTCTGGCATGTTAGGGTCTCAAGAAATGAGAGAGGATGTCAGTACATCAGATGTGATCAAATTGATAAATTTTCAGTAATTGGTACCATAGCTTTTAGACCCTATAACTTTCACCCAGACTAAATAATATCTAAATTGTTTTTGTTTTGTTACCAAAGATATGTAGCAGTATACATTTTAGGCCAAATTTATGAAGAAAAATTACTTTTTTGCAAAATTTTATAATAGAAATGAAGAAAAATTCATTTTTTTACAAAATTTTCGTTCTTTTTTCATTTATAGTGAAAAAAATAAAAACCGCAGAGGTGATAAAATACCACCAAAAGAAAGCTCTATTTGTGGGAAAAAAAGGACAAAAATTTCATTTGGTTATAGTGTTGTATGACTGAGTTATTGTCATTCAAAATGTGAGAGCACCGAAAGCTGAAAATTGGTCTGGTTATTAAGTGGGTTTAAGTGCCCAGTAGTCAAGTGGTTAATTTGAACGTTCGAGTCCCATAGACTTCAATGGGGTTCAAAATGTTCGATCGAACGGGCGGTCTGTTCGAACGTTCTGGTGCGAACCGAACGCGGGGGTGTTCAGGCTCATCCCTACTCACCATAATACAACATTATTTTTTCTGTCGTTAACCTATTTAATTTCTACTTGCGACGGTTAAGCGAAAAAAGTTGTACGATCTGTCGTACGATATTCGGATCGCGTGTACGGGGCATAAGAGGTCTATGAATCTACTCCAGGTAAAACAATGTAGAAGATTGGACAATGAAGGAGTAGCAGCAGGCTGTTGGTGTCTCTCATTTTGAGGTCTTCACCTGTTTTTTCATGTGAGGAGATTGGCTCAAAGTTCTGCTTCCATTATTGCCTCCATCTCTCAATATGCTGGAGGACCATTGAGGGCAAAGTGACAGTGCCACCTTATAGTTGTCCTTCCAATGTGGTCTACTCACCGATCGGCATATCCTCACTAGCTCAAATAGAGAGGGGCTTCAGAAATGGGGAGCATTAGGCCTCCTTACATGACAGTATTCCGGACTAAGCATCCACTCACCAAGCGAACACTTTGCGCAGCAGTGACATCATCTCACTGGGTAAGTTCTGACACTGTAGACACTAAGGCAGACTCTTGCAGTGTATACCTTGCCATTTAGGGTGGTCTATTAGAAGGTAATGTCACCCTTAATGGGCACGTGACAGTGTCTCTTTAACATCCATGGGGTGTGTACATATCAATTTAGTCATATCTGACTCTTATAACCGTGCAAAGGTCCGCCATGAGTCCGTCGGAAGTCCGACGGAAAGAAAGAGAACAGGTTCTCTATCTAATGCCGCGAATACACGATCATTTTTCGGGTTCTAAAAAACAACGTTTTTCAGGCTCTAGAAAAAACAACGTTTTTTTCAACTTCATCATTAAAACGGCCTTTCCTACACACGATCGTTAAAAAAAATGCTCTATCAAAGCGCAGTGACGTACAACACGTACGACGGCACTATAAAGGGGACGTTCCATGTGGATGGAGCCACCCTTTGGGCTGCTTTGTGTTAGTAAAAGACGATTCGCGCTTTTCTGTCTGTTACAGCGTGATGAATGTGCTTACTCCATTATGAACGGTAGTTTTACCAGAACAAACGCTCCTGTCTCATAACCTGCTTCTGAGCATTCGCGGATTTTTTACGTCGTTAAAGCCCACACACGACAATTTTTTACAACCCGAAAAATAGGGATGTCCCGATACCGATACTAGTATCGGTAACGATACCGAGCATTTCCCTGAATACTTGTACTCGGGGGAAATGCTACGATTGCCTCGCCCGATACCTGGGCAGGCAGGGGAGTTGCAAGTCTTCTCTCCCCCGTGCTGTTGTCTTTCCCCCGTGCTGTTTTTCCCCCGTCCGTGCAGCTCTCTCACCTCCCCCTGTCCGTCTGTGCAGTTCTCTCTCCCCCCCTCCATTCATGCCGTTCTCTCTCCTCCCCTTTCCCCATCCGTCCGTGCCATTCTCTCTCCTCCCCCTCCTTCCGTCCATGCATTTCTGTCTCCTCCCCCATCCGTGCAGTTCTCTCTCCTCCCCCGTCTGGCCGTGCAGTTCTCTCTCCCCATCCGTGCCGCTCTCCCCCCTCAATCTGTCAGGGGGGAGAGCGGAGGTAGAAGCCGCTAAGCCCGGCTCCTACCTTTTCCGAATGAACAGAGTCGGCGATCACCGACTCTGTCCATTCATATAACTGAGCATCTTAACCTCCTGTGTTTACGATGCTTCAGTTTATGAATGGAGAGGAGCTTCTCTCCATTCATTTCAGCTGATGCTGCTGAGAAAGGGACTGGGGAATCTGTGTCCTTAGTCCCTTTCTCTGTCTTAAAAGGGAGATGTCAGATGTCTGTTAAGACCCCTGATATCTCTCCAAAGACCCCCAACAGGGCTGATTAAAAAAAAAAAAAAATTGCAATAAATATATATATATTTTTAAATAAATGAAAATAAAATGTAACTAAAAACAAAAAAAACACACTGACAATCCACCCCCCCCCCCCCTAAAAAAAGAAAAATAGTAAAACTGTGACATGACATTAAAAAAAGTATCGGTACTTGTACTCGGTCTCAAAAAAGTGGTATCGGGACAACCCTAGTTTAAAACGTCGTAAAAAAATAGAGCGTGTTCGAAAAAAAAAATTCAGAACCCGAAAAATGCTCTGAAGCCCCCACACGATCGTTTTAAATTCCTTTTTTTTTAAAACTTTGTTTCTTACAACCCGAAAAATGATCGTGTGTACGCGGCATAAGGTCCGTCAAACTTCTGACAAAAAAAGTCCGATGGAGGATACACACGGCCGGACTTTTTTTCTTTCTCGGAAAGTCCTGCCATGTGTACGAGGCATTAATGATCATTATAGCTGCCCATTTACCAGTAGAATTTTGTTAGAAAATGAAATGTTGTTTTCTGAACGGTCAGTTCAATTTCTAATGATTGATCAAATGCCCTTGTAACCTTTTTTTTTTTTTTCTGTGTTGCGGTTGGTTGCTACTAGTTACTATATCCACGCATATTCACCCTGCTGCCAGAAATCAATATGTCACACTTCGTAGAAAATGAAAAGTTTTGCTTTGTTTTGTTTTATTTGGGGAATTAACTTGGTTGGGGAAGGGACATGGGATGCCCATAGCAACAAAGATCATTGACGTGTGATTCCATTAGGTGCGTCACACTTTTGATAGAGAACAAAAAAATGTCTGACGCTAGACTTGACAGTATTCAGTTCCACCGCACCTTTCCTTCTCCTGCACACAGCTTGACAACTTTACCTCTCATCACTCTCCCTGTCACAGTCCTAGTACTCCCGTCACACCATTGGATAGAAACTGGGCCTTACTCTGAATAAGCCCCCCCAGCATAGATAGAAGATGTAACCGATGAAGACCTGGGGCCTGCAGTACCCCCTTGTGGCTGTTTTATTGTTAGCCACTATTACATTAAAGGTGATGGATTACTGATCCCAGCAAGCCCGACTTGCAAATCCTGCCCGCCCTCATGGCTCTGCAACGATTTGGCACAACTCTCTAGTCTTTCTCTTTGGCTCTGCACCCAGCTCCCCTGGCATGCCTCTTCCAGAACTCCACTGTGCTTTACTCACAGTTTGTTCCAGGGAGGGTCGGTAGTCTGTACTGAAGGGTTTGTGCTGAGTGTGGGGGTCTATCTGTATTCTGTACTAGAGGGTTTATGCAGGTGGGGTCGAGCTGTGCTGACGGGACAGGCTATGCTGAAATAAGGTCTGTACTGAGGGGTTTGTGCTGGGGGGGTCTGTACTGAGGAGTTTGTGCTAGGGGGTCTGTCTGTACTGGGGGGGAGAGGAACTTTGTACCCAGAGGTTTGTTCTGGGGGGGGGGGGTACTCTGTCTGTAATGAGGGGTATGTGCTGGGGGGGGGGCAGAGGAACTCTGTACCCAGAGGTTTGTTCTGGGGGGTGCTCTGTCTGTACTGAGGGGTCTGTGCTGGGGGGGAGCAGAGGAACTCTGTGCCCAGAGATTTGTTCTGGGGGGGGGTGCTCTGTCTGTACTAATGGGCCTGTGCTGGGGGGAGAGGAACTCTGTACCCAGAGGTTTGTTCTGGGGGTTGCTATGTCTGTGCTGGGGGGTCTGTGCTGAGGGGGGGGGTAATTATTCTGTGTTGGGTGGGGGGTGGGTCAGCTGAGAGGTCTTTGTTTGTGGGGAGTCAGTCTGTGCTGGGAAGGGGGTATGAACTTAGAGGTCTGTGTTGGGGGGTTGGTCTGTGCTGGGAGGGGTCTGTACTAAGGGGTTAGGCTGGGAGGTTTTTTTTAGGGATGTTAGGGGAGATCCATACTGTGGGGGATATGGGCTTGTGGGACGGGACAGGGGTGTTATTTGTACCGGTTAAGGGTGTCGCTTTGGCCTTACTGTGCGCTCTGCACTTCTGATTAGGGATGAGCTTTGTGTTCGAGTCGAACGCATGTTCGACTCGAACATCGTATGTTTGATCGTTCGTCGAAATACGAACAAAACGGGTCATTCACGCCAAATTCGAGTGACGCGCCACGGCCCTAATTCACTGCGGCATCGCTGGCTGATAATTGGCCAAGCATGCACTATGACCCGCATGCTTGGCCAATCACAGCGTGCAAAAAACGGCGAGCCATAATTGGCCAAAGCCAGGGAGGCTTAGGCCAATTATGGCTCAGGGGGTTTAGTACACGCCCCACACTATAAAAGGCCGTCTGCAGGGCTTCCTTGTGTAGTGTGTTGCGGCAGTGGTTAGAGAGAACAGAGAGAGACAGAGAGAGAATCATTTTTTAGATAGAGCAGGCAGGCAGGCTAGTCAGTTAATGTTACAGTGTGTAAAGGATATATATACATCCCAGGAGTTGTACATATATTTATACACTGTATAGCTTAGCTAGATCAGTTCTTCCTAATTTACTGGAAGGCAGGTGATTGTGCTATTCAGGAGCAGTGATTATAATGATGCTTAAAGCGGGGATTCACCCTAAAAAGAAACATTACAAGGAGCTGACCTGTGACACGGACATTATGCTGGTCTTTTTTTTTGTAGATACCGTTTTATCTGTATTTTCCCCCCGGATTCCCCGCTGGAGTGGGCGTTCCTATTCCCAGGGTAAGTGATTGACGTTCTTCCGACCGGCGCATACAGCGCGTCATGAGTTGCCGAAAGAAGCCGTGAATAGGAACGCCCACTCCCGCGGGGAATCCGGGGGGAAAATACAGATGAATGAATGAAAACTTATATAGCGCAGCACATGCAAACTTAATCGCCTCTGGGCGCTTGTTGTTCCTGTCTCCTTTGATATCAAAAGAGATGAGTCTTGATCTTTCTCCTGAACGCTAATTGGTTCTCCTCCAACCGAATGCTGGTTGGTAAAGCGTTCCATAGTCTGGGACCTTGGACAGCGAATCTTCTATCTCCTTTGGACTTGTATCTGGCTTTCGGTATCTGGAGTAGATTTTGATTGGTTGATCGCAGAACGCGATTGAGATTATGAGCTTTTATTTTTTCGTATAAATAATGGGGAGCATTCCCATGAATACATCTATGCGTTAGACAGAGTGCTTTAACCTCCCTGGCGGTCTTCCCGTGTGTGGCACGGGGTGAGATTTTAAAGCTACGATCGGTAACCCCGTGCCACACATGGACTTGCCTCACTGGATGCAGAAAAAAGTTTACTTACCTTTTCTCTGCGATCCAGCGATGAATCTCCGCAGTACACGGCGGGCGGATGTCCGCCTGATGCTGTGTGTTCCGCCGATTCCCTTCCCTGCGAGCGTCGCGACGTAGGGGGGGGAACGGCGCCAAATTCAAAAAAGTAAACAAACACTATACATACAGTACACTGTAATCTTATAGATTACAGTACTGTATGTAAAAAATACACACCCCCCATGTCCCTAGTGGTCTGCCCTGTACACTACATGTCCTTTTATATAATAAAAACTGTTCTTTCTCCCTGCAAACTGTAGATTGCCCATAGCAACTAAAAGTGTCCCTTTATGGCAAAAATTGTTTTAGAGCAGCTAAAAAACAGCGATAATAAATCAGAATCACTTGCAGAATTTAGCGATAGCGATTTATGGGGAAATTCGTCATAAAAAAAAAATAATGACAGCAAAAATTCTGCAACTGAGCAAATTTCAGTGATTTTGATTTGATTACATTATTGAATAATTTTTACTATAATTATATTATTATTTGTTATAATTTTTTATAATTATTTATTATATTATAATTTTTAATAAGAAAAAAAAAAAATCATACCCAGGATGCCTATTAGACTCTTGTTTGGATAGATTACAGTGAGTTATTCCTAAGAATTACAAGCCTACAGTATAAAACGCCAAATTCCCTTGCAAATAATGGTACCGCTTTCAGCACCTAAAATCTGAAAGAATCATACCGCCAGGGAGGTTAAAGGTAATTCTGTCTTTTACTGGCAATCAATGAAGGGTTCTCAGTGAAGGTGAGATTGATTCCCAGGGTTTTTTCCCAGTCACAAGTCTGGCGGCCGTGTTTTGAATGACTTGCAGACGAGCGATTTGGTACTTGGGGAGTCCAAGGTAAAGGGCATTTGCATAGTCCAATCTTGAGTTACCAATTGCTCCCACCACGACCGCTAAGTCTTCTTTGGGAATAAAAGGAGCAAGTCTGCGTAGTAGGCGCAGCAGATGGTGAGATCCACTGACTACTGACCCTATTTGTGCGTCCATTGTCATGTAGGAGTCAAAGATGACCCCAAGACTTTTGACTCTAGGGGTAATGATATTGCCCAGAATGGGCGGGGGTGTCCATGTTGTTTCAGGTTGATTCCTGCGCTTGGTGTGAAACAGGAGAAGTTCTGTTTTCTCTCCGTTGAGTTTAAGATAACTCTTTGTCATCCAGTCCTCTATCAAAGAGAGGCATGTCTCTAGATTGAGGTGGTGATCCTTTTTGTTGCCAATGCGAAAATACAGTTGCGTGTCGTCTGCATATGAGTGGTAGAGCAGTTTTTGGCTGCTGATAATCTCAAAAAGAGGACGAAGATATATGTTAAACAGCACCGGTGACAGGGGGGATCCTTGAGGGACTCCGCACGATAATGTGCGTTTCTCAGAAGTGAAAGGTCCTAACTTCACTGTTTGTGATCAGTTTTCCAAAAAAGAGGAGAACCAAGATAAATCACCTTCTGCGACTCTGGCTACTTCAGCTAGCCGTGTCAGTAAAAGTTTGTGGTCGACCGTGTCAAAGGCTGCGCTTAGGTCCAACAGAACCAGAAGACAAGATTCTCCTTCGTCTGCGGCCTCAAGAGTGTCGTCCCATATTTTGAGCAGCGCGGTCTCCGTCCCGTGTCCAGGGCGGAAACCCGATTGAAATGGGTCAAGTAGCTTGTGGGTATTTAGATGCTGTTGCAGCTGTTGTACCACTACTTTTTCCATTAACTTTGAGAGTACATTTAGGCCTGTTATGGGACGGCGGCGGCAGATAAAACGGTATGTACGAAAAAAGAAAAAAAAGACCAGCATAATGTCCGTGTCACAGGTCAGCTCCTTGTAATGTTAGACATTTTTCTTAGGGTGAACCCCCGCTTTAAATAAAAAAAAAATAAAAAATCCTTTAACTACTTGCTGACGGCCGTATGACTTTGTACGGCCGCAGCACAGCCCTGAATCTCTAACAGGCCGTGTTTTTACGGCTGCCTCTTTGCTCGTTCCCCGCTCGCGCTTCCGAGCGCGCAGAGGGGAACTACTGTGCTGGCCATGTCCCGCTAAACACAGATCGCGGTAAATAGCCAATCACAGCGGCTATTTACAGCGCGATCTGTGCGGCCAATGAGAGATGATCTTTCAGCGTTTGTGAATCCGCGTATTTGCCTCATTTGCATATTTGAATCGAAAATCAATGGGAGCGCCACATGCGACCAGCGTAAATATGTGCCCACTATACGCCAGTGTAGGAAAGTTACGTCGGGCGGCTGAAGCTAGGCATGTGCATTCCGTTACGTTCCGAATCGAAATTCGGACAAATTTTTCATTATTCGGACCTTCGGATGCATACAAATTCCCGAATTGCAACTAACGAATTTACCGAATCCGAACGAACGTTTTCGATTCCGAATCGAAAACCCACTGACGAAATTCGATCGGAATTCGAAAAAAATTTGATTCGAAAAGAGACTATTTGTTTTCTAATCCGGTCAAAATATTTTCGATTTCGACCGGATTTTTCGAAAATTCGGTCGAAAACGAACAAATTCCGAAAACGAATTTAACACATGTAACGAACCTAACTTAACTATTTACAGCGCGATCTGTGCGGCCAATGAGAGATGATCTTTCAGCGTTTGTGAATCTGCGTATTTGCCTCATTTGCATATTTGAATCGAAAATCAATGGGAGCGCCACATGCGACCAGCGTAAATATGTGCCCACTATACGCCAGTGTAGGAAAGTTACGTCGGGCGGCTGAAGCTAGGCATGTGCATTCCGTTACGTTCCGAATCGAAATTCGGACAAATTTTTCATTATTCGGACCTTCGGATGCATACAAATTCCCGAATTGCAACTAACGAATTTACCGAATCCGAACGAACGTTTTCGATTCCGAATCGAAAACCCACTGACGAAATTCGATCGGAATTCGAAAAAAATTTGATTCGAAAAGAGACTATTTGTTTTCTAATCCGGTCTAAATATTTTCGATTTCGACCGGATTTTTCGAAAATTCGGTCGAAAACGAACAAATTCCGAAAACGAATTCAACACATGTAACGAACCTAACTTAACGAAATTAATTAAATGACGAATTAAAACGAAATTAAACTAATTTTTCACTTTTGCACATGCCTAGCTGAAGCCTGTTTTTCAACGTATCTTGGTTTGTGGGTCGGTGCATAGATACGACGGCGCACATTTGTACTTCTGCGTATCTGGAGATACGTCGGGCGTAAGTGCTTTGTGAATCCGGGCCAATATATGCATAAGAAATCAATGGCTTAAAGTCCCTTTGACTAGACATCAATGGATCTCCCAGCACTGTGAACCCTGCAATGTTGTGTTGCATACAGAAGACCACGTCTATTAATACTCGCAGGGCTGCGATCATCTGACAGGAATGCCTGGAATCCTGCGTTATTGTGCAATAGTTATAATGACAGCTCTATTACCATCAGACAAGGCCGGGGACTCTATTCCTCATGGACACCGTCTGTGCAGGAACTTTACTTTAAATAGCAAGTAATACGAGTATATTCTTTATTTTCCAATACGGAGGGAGCTTCAGCTGCTGGAGATTGCAGGAGTATCCCTGTGTAGGTGGAGACACCATGCTGGTTCTGCATTGGTACCGATCCATCAGGCTTGTCAGCAAGTGGTTTAAGGATTAGTCCACCCAGAATTGATACCTCAGTCCAAGGTGAATGCTGGCAGCTTCAATCACCCGCTGGCTTCTTACAGGGCGCGGGGGCACCGAAGGGCCTCCCACAGAGAAACATTAAAGCATAGCTAATCCTGAGAACAAAAATGTAATGTGTACTAGAGAGTACTTCAATGTGGTGGCTGCATTTGTTTTTTTAGGTTTTTGTTTACTTTTGTCATTCTTAGTAATTCTGCATGTAACTTCCTGTCCTAGGGTGACAACTAGGGATGAGCCGAACATACCCGCGTTCGGTTCGCACCAGAACGTTCGAACAGACCTCGGGTTTGCGTGAACATTTAGAACCCTATTGAAGTCTATGGGACTCAAACGTTCGAATTCAAAAACGCTAATTTTAAAGACCAATATTCAAGTTATTGTTGGAAAACGTCTTGGGTAAAAAGTTTAAAAAAAACGGTTGTTTTTTCAGGACTCCTGAAAAAACGAAAGTTTTTAAAACTGTTTTTCCATTGATACATGTTCCCTGGGGCAAGACCCGGGTTCTCAAAGATGTTTTCACAGGCAAACTATAGACACCCAGCAGGTACAATATTTAAAGGAATCTTTTATTTATTTTTTTCTATTTAAAAATTATTAAAATACTGCTCCAGAAGCAGTGATTTTAATGATGCTTAAATTAAAAAAATTAAAATAAAATTCCTTTAAATATTGTACCTGCTGGGTGTCTATACCTGTGATACCGTCTTTAAATAGCACAATCACCTGCCTGCCAGTAAATTAGGAAGAACTGATCTATCTAAGCTATACAGTGTATAAATATATGTACAACTCCTAGGGATGTATATATATCCTCTACACACTATAAATTAAGCTAAACTTACTAGCCTGCCTGCCTGCTCTATCTAGCTATCTAAAAAGACAATCTCTCTGTCTCTCTGACTGCTCTCATTAACAACCGGAACACACTACACGAGGCCGTCCAGCAGGCGCCTTATATAGTGTGGGGCGTGTGCTAAAGCCCTGAGATATAATTGGCCAAAGCCACCCAGGCTTTGGCCAATTATGGCTCTTTGTTTTTTGCACGCTGTGATTGGCCAAGCATGCGGGACATACAGCATGCTTGGCCAATCATCAGCGCACAATGCTGCAGTGAATTATGGGCCGCTTTGTGTCACTCGAATTTGCCGCGAACGACTGCTTTTGTTCGAATTTAGTCAAACGTACGAACAGACAATGTTCGAGTCGAACATACGTTCGTATAGAACGCAAAGCTCATCCCTAGTGACAACACTCACTGTTCTGCATCAATGGATGAGTAGTGTTGTCACCTTGGACTAGGGTTGCCACCTGTTCATCCAGACAGTCCGGGTTTTGAATCATTTGTCCAGGTTTCAGGCAGACTGAAATTCAGACCCGGGCTGTGGCTCCCCCAGTAACCAAGACAGTCACACACAAATCTGTTGCCGTCCAGGAGCTGTGGGCGGCTGTCTGGGGGGCAGGTTCGGCATCACTGGGGTGCAGGGAGATGATGTCAGCAAGAGCAATTTGGCCACACCCACGTTTTGCTGCGGCACGCTATGTGCACCAAATTACTACTCTCCTTAGGGCACCCAAAGGTGTCCCAGGCCGCCAAAGTGTTCGGGTTTGGATTGAAGAAAAGTTGGCAACCCTACCTAGGACAGGACTAAAGAACTCCTCTCCCCTGTCCTCTTCTCCAGCTGTTTTGTAGTCCTAATTGAGAGCTGGGATCATTGCAACTGATAAGTTGCAGCACTGGCAGAAAGTGCAAGATCAACAGGTATCTTTTTCACTTGGCAAACAGAAATAACAAAACTTTTCCTTTTTTTTATTTCAAATAATTTTTTTTTATTGATCATATCATAACAAAACTTTTTAAATTGCAATTGCATATTTAACCCCTTCCTGCTGCCGTATTCCGGCCCTCCTCATGCATATACAGTGCCACAGGGCGGCCCAAGGGGTTGTAAAGGTACAATTTTTTCCCCTAAATATTTTCCTTTACCTTAGTGCAGTCCTCCTTCACTTACCTCATTCTTCCATTTTGCTTTTAAATGTCCTTATTTCTTCTGAGAAATCCTCACTTCCTGTTCTTCTGTCTGTAACTCCACACAGTAATGCAAGGCTTTCTCCCTGGTGTGGAGTGTTGTGCTCGCCCCCTCCCTTGGTCTACAGGAGAGTCAGGACGCCCACTAACACACAGCTCCTTTCTCTATCTGCAACATAGAGAGTGTCCTGACTCTCCTGTAGTCCAAGGGAGGGGGCAAGCACGACACTCCACACCAGAGAGAAAGCCTTGCATTACTGTGTGGAGTTACAGACAGAAGAACAGGAAGTGAGGGTTTCTCAGAAGAAATAAGGACATTTAAAAGCAAAATGGAAGGATGAGGTAAGTGAAGGAGAACTGCACTAAGGTAAAGGAAGATATTTAGGGGAGCATTTGTTTACCTTTACAACCCCTTTAAGTGCGAAATCACGTAGCTGTACGTTACATAGCAGGCGAGGTTGAAAAAGGACACAAGTCCAACCTATGTGTGTGATTATATGTCAGTATTACATTGTAAATCCCTGTATGTTGTGGACGTTAAGGTGCTTATTTAATAGTTTTTGAAACTATCGATGCTCCCCGCTGAGACCACCGCCTGTGGAAGGGAATTCCACATCCTTGCTGCTCTTACAGTAAAGAACCCTCTACGTAGTTTAAGGTTAAACCTCTTTTCTTCTAATTTTAATGAGTGACCACTTGTCTTGTTAAAATCCCTTCCACAAAAAAGTTGTATCCCTATTGTGGGGTCACCAGTACGGTATTTGTACATTTACATCATATCCCCTCTCAAGCGTCTCTTCTCCAGAGAGAATAAGTTCAGTGCTCCCAACCTTTCCTCATAACTAATGTCCTCCAGACCCTTTATTAGCTTTGTCGCCCTTCTTTGTACTCTCACCATTTACATTTACGTGATCTTGTTTTCTGGTTCTGGGGCGCATGCACGCGCTGCTGACAACCAGCTCCCACTGTGAGTGGAGCCAATCAGCGTGTCCGGCAGACCTGATGTCCACCGAGACCCGCCAATCACTTCTGAGACAGACAAAACGGTGGTCTGCCTATGTAAACAAGACAGATCACCGTTCTGTGACAGGAGAAGACAGAGATGCTGTGTTTCTGGCAAGCAAGAACACGGATCTCTGTTGTCTTATGCCCTGTACACATGATCTGTTCGATGGACCGTTTTCATCGGACGAAACGATCGTGTGTGGGCCCCATCGTAAAAAAAAAAATAGAACCTGTTTTGAAATTTTCTCATGGTCAAAAAAACGATAGAAAGAAATGATCGTCTGTGGGGAAATCCATCGGTCAAAAATCTATGCATGCTCAGAATCAAGACGACGCATGCTCGGAAGCATTGAACTTCATTTTTCTCTGCACGTCGTTGTGTTTTACATCACTGCGTTGGACACGATCGGATTTTTAACTGATGGTGTGTAGGCAAGACTGATGAAAAAATCCATCGGTTCGTTTTCATCAGATGAACCGATCGTGTGTACAGGGCATTACAGTACAAGCACCCCCCACATTTAGAAAGCCCTCCCAGGGAACGCATTGAACCCTTTCATTGCCCCTGATGTTAACTCCTTCCCTGTTAGTGTCATTAGTAGTGTTGCTCACGAATATTCGCATTGCGAATATTTGCTACGAATATTGCATATTAGAGTATTCGCGAATAACTCGAATATCGCGGCGAATATTCGCTATTTCGAAAATTCTTATTTTTTCAAATTTCGCAATCAATTTCGCAATCAATTTCGCATTCGCACTAGCGAAATTTCACGTTTTTTTTTTTTTTATAAAATATAGCGAATATTCGTAAATATCGAATATTCGTGATATTTTATCCAAAAAAAAAAATTGCGAAATTTCGCAATTTTTTTTTTTTTTTTATAAAATATCACGAATATTCGATATTCGCGAAATCGAATATGGCGTATTCCACTCATCACTAGTCATTAGTACAGCTACAGTACATATTTAACCACTTCAGCCCCAGACCATTTAGCTGCCAAATGACCGGGCCACTTTTTGCGATTCGGCACTGCGTCGTTTTAACTGACAAATGCGCAGTCGTACGACGTAGCTCCCAAACACATTTTGTTCCCACAAATAGAGCTTTCTTTTGGTGGTATTTGATCACCTCTGCGGTTTTTATTATTTGCGCTATAAACAAAAATAAAGCGACAATTTTGAAAAAAAATAAAATATTTTTAACTTTTTGCTGTTATAAATATCCCCCAAAAAATATCTAAAACAAAAAAAGTTTTTCCTCAGTTTAGGCCGATACATATTCTTCTACATATTTTTGGTTAAAAAAAATAGCAAGAAGCGTTTATTGATTGGTTTGCGCAAAAGTTATAGCGTCTACAAAATAGGAGATAGTTTTATAGCATTTTTATTAATTTTTTTTTACTAGTAATGGCGGCGATCAGCAATTTTTATTGTGACTGCGACATTATGGCGGACACTTTTAATGCTATTTCGGGACCATTATCATTTTTACAGCGATCAGTGCTATAAAAATGCACTGATTACTTTGTAAATGTGACTGGCAGTGAAGGGGTTAACCATTAGGGGGTGAGGAAGGGGTTAAGTGTGTCCTAGGGAGTGATTCTAGCTGTTAGGGGGCGTGGCTATGAGTGACATGACACTGATCACTGCTCCAGATGAGACATGTCAGTGTCACTAGGCAGAACGGGGAGATGCTGTGTTTACACTGGCATCTCCCCGTTATTCAGCTCTGTGACCCGATGGCGGGACATCGAGTCCGCAGTCCGGCGATACACAGTCGCATTTTACTCTTTTTTTCGACCGCTAGCAGAAGTTAAAAGCAACCCCCCCCCCCCTGTGCCCGCGCATCTTTCAATATCTCTTTGTCACTAACTACTGTGTACCCCCTCTCCACAACTACACCTCTGCACCCATTTACATTACACAGCACCCTGCACCACTGGACCCCTTTACATTACACAGCACCCTGCACCACTGGACCCCTTTACATTACACAGCACCCTGCACCACTGCACCCCTTTACATTACACAGCACCCTGCACCACTGCACCCCTTTACATTACACAGCACCCTGCACCACTGGACCCCTTTACATTACACAGCACCCTGCACCCCTTTACATTACACAGCACCCTGCACCACTGCACCCCTTTACATTACACAGCACCCTGCACCACTGGACCCATTTACATTACACAGCACCCTGCACCTCTGCACCCCTTTACATTACACAGCACCCTGCACCTCTGGACCCATTTACATTACACAGCACCCTGCACCTCTTTACATTACACAGCACCCTGCATCTCTGGACCCCTTTACATTATACAACACCCTGCACCTCTGGACCCATTTACATTACACAGCACCCTGCATCTCTGGACCCCTTTACATTATACAACACCCTGCACCTCTGGACCCCCTTACATTACACAGCACCCTGCACCACTGGACCCCTTTACATTATACAACACCCTGCACCTCTGGACCCCTTTACATTACAAAGCACCCTCCATCACTGGACCCCTTTACATTACACAGCACCCTGCACCTCTGGACCTCTTTACATTACACAGCACCCTGCACCACTGGACCCCTTTACATTACACAGCACCCTGCATCTCTGGACCCCTTTACATTACACAGCACCCTGCATCTCTGGACCCCTTTACATTACACAGCACCGTGCACCTCTGGACCCCTTTACATTATACAACACCCTGCACCTCTGGACCCCTTTACATTACACAGCACCCTCCATCACTGGACCCCTTTAGATTACACAGCACTCTCCATCACTGGACCCCTTTACATTACACAGCATCCTCCCTCACTGGACCCCTTTACATTACACAGCACCCTGCACCACTGGACCCCTTTACATTACACAGCACCCTGCACCTCTGGACCCCTTTACATTACACAGCACCCTGCACCTCTGGACCCCTTTACATTACACAGCACCCTGCACCACTGGACCCCTTTACATTACACAGCACCCTGCACCACTGAACCCCTTTACATTCAAAGGCACCCTGCACCACTGGACCCCTTTACATTATACAACACCCTGCACCTCAGGACCCCTTTACATTACACAGCACCCTCCATCACTGGACCCCTTTACATTACACAGCATCTTCCATCACTGGACCCATTTACATTACACAGCACCCTGCACCACTGGACCCCTTTACATTACACAGCACCCTGCACCACTGGACCCCTTTACATTACAAAGCACCCTGCACCTCTGCACCCCTTTACATTACACAGCACCCTGCACCTCTGGACCCATTTACATTACACAGCACCCTGCACCTCTTTACATTACACAGCACCCTGCATCTCTGGACCCCTTTACATTATACAACACCCTGCACCTCTGGACCCATTTAGATTACACAGCACCCTGCACCCCTTTACATTACACAGCACCCTGCACCACTGGACCCCTTTACATTACACAGCACCCTGCACCTCTGCACCCCTTTACATTACACAGCACCCTGCACCTCTGGACCCATTTACATTACACAGCACCCTGCACCTCTTTACATTACACAGCACCCTGCATCTCTGGACCCCTTTACATTATACAACACCCTGCACCTCTGGACCCCCTTACATTACACAGCATCCTGCACCACTGGACCCCTTTACATTATACAACACCCTGCACCTCTGGACCTCTTTACATTACAAAGCACCCTCCATCACTGGACCCCTTTACATTACACAGCACCCTGCACCTCTGGACCTCTTTACATTACACAGCACCCTGCACCACTGGACCCCTTTACATTACACAGCACCCTGCATCTCTGGACCCCTTTACATTACACAGCACCCTGCATCTCTGGACCCCTTTACATTACACAGCACCGTGCACCTCTGGACCCCTTTACATTATACAACACCCTGCACCTCTGGACCCCTTTACATTACACAGCACCCTCCATCACTGGACCCCTTTAGATTACACAGCACTCTCCATCACTGGACCCCTTTACATTACACAGCACCCTCCATCACTGAACCCCTTTACATTACACAGCACCCTGCACCACTGGACCCCTTTACATTACACAGCACCCTGCACCTCTGGACCCCTTTACATTACACAGCACCCTGCACCACTGGACCCCTTTACATTACACAGCACCCTGCACCACTGAACCCCTTTACATTCAAAGGCACCCTGCACCACTGGACCCCTTTACATTATACAACACCCTGCACCTCAGGACCCCTTTACATTACACAGCACCCTCCATCACTGGACCCCTTTACATTACACAGCATCCTTCATCACTGGACCCCTTTACATTACACAGCACCCTGCACCACTGGACCCCTTTACATTACACAGCACCCCACAGCTCTGGACCCCTTTACATTACACAGCACCCTGCATCACTGGACCCCTTTACATTACACAGCACCCTGCACCTCTGGACCCCTTTACATTACACAGCACCCTGCACCTCTGGACCCCTTTTCATTACACAGCACCCTGCACCACTGGACCCCTTTACATTACACAGCACCCTGCACCACTGAACCCCTTTACATTCAAAGGCACCCTGCACCACTGGACCCCTTTACATTATACAACACCCTGCACCTCAGGACCCCTTTACATTACACAGCACCCTCCATCACTGGACCCCTTTACATTACACAGCATCCTTCATCACTGGACCCCTTTACATTACACAGCACCCTGCACCACTGGACCCCTTTACATTACACAGCACCCCACAGCTCTGGACCCCTTTACATTACACAGCACCCTGCATCACTGGACCCCTTTACATTACACAGCACCCTGCACCTCTGGACCCCTTTACATTACACAGCACCCTGCACCTCTGGACCCCTTTTCATTATACAGCACCCTGCACCTCTGGACCCCTTTTCATTACACAGCACCCTGCACCTCTGGACCCCTTTTCATTACACAGCACCCCTTTTCCTTGACTATAACACTACACTATATTGACAGTATATTTATTTCAGGTCTAAAAAAGTAACCTTTTGGAATGAGGGACAAATGGATTTGATCCCAGAAGAGGGACAGGCACTCTAAATAAGGGACAGCTAGAAACGATGCCGTAGGCTACAACTCTGTGTTGTGTTTGCTCTGCGTTTCCACACTTGCTAAAAACACATCAGAAAAGAGTCCAGTGTTACCTGTGGCAACAGATGTTGGAACAAACAAAGCACAGGCCTTGTAAACGATATAAATCGGCGCTCCCCTCCCTCTGTCCTCCGGCGCTCGTATTGTATGTCACAGAGCTGGGTCTGTGTGCAAGGTCCCGCCCCCCTAGTTCGGCTCGTGTGATAGGCGGAACACTAGAAGACTATCAGACAAGCAGAACTAGGGGGGGCGGGACCTTACACACAGACCCAGCTCTGTGACATACAATACGAGCGCCGGAGGACAGAGGGAGGGGAGCGCTGCATTCTCCGCTTAAAGCGGCCCCAGGGCCAGTTCGGCCCTGTTCCTGGCGATTCGGGGGGGGGGGGGGGGGCAAACAACCCCCTTGCCCCTTCCTACCTTCTTTTCTGATGTGTCGGGATGCAGCTCAGATAAGGGTCTGGTATGGATTTTAGGGGGGACCACACCCCGTTCTTTTAACATCACTGTCCCTCTATAGATGATCACTGTCTGTCCATAGATGATCACTGTCCCTCTATAGATGATCACTGTCTGTCCATAGATGAGCACTGTCTGCTTATAGATGATCACTGTTTATCTATGGATGATCACTGTCCCTCTATAGATGATCACCGTCTGTCCATAGATGATCACTGTCCCTCTATAGATGATCACTCTCCCCTGCACACGATCACTGTCCCCCTATAAATGATCACTGTCCCCCTGTAGATGATCGCTGTCCCTCTATAGACGATCACTGTCCCTCTTCAGATGATCACTATCTGTCCATAGATGGTCACTATCCCTCTAAAGATTATCACTGTCCGCCTGTGGATGATCACTGTCCCCCTATGGATGATCACTGTCCCTCTATAGTTGATCACTGTCCCCCTGTAGATGATCACTGTCCCCCTGTAGATGATCACTGTCCCCCTATGGATGCTCACTGTCCCCCTATGGATGATCACTGTCCCTCTATAGTTGATCATTGTCCCCCTGTGGATGATCACTGTCCCCCTATGGATGATCACTGTCCCCCTATGGATGATCACTGTCCCCCTGTAGATGATCACTGTCCCCCTATGGATGATCACTGTCCCCCTGTAGATGATCACTGTCCCCCTATGGATGATCACTGTCCCCCTATGGATGATCACTGTCCCCCTGTAGATGATCACTGTCCCCCTATGGATGATCACTGTCCCCCTGTAGATGATCACTGTCCCCCTATGGATGATCACTGTCCCTCTGTAGATGATCACTGTCCCCCTATGGATGATCACTGCCCCCCCTATGGATGATCACTGTCCCCCTATGGATGATCACTGTCCCCCTGTAGAAGATGATCACTGTCCCCCTGTAGAAGATGATCACTGTCCCCCTGTAGAAGATGATCACTGTCCCCCTGTAGATGATCACTGTCCCCCTGTAGATGATCACTGTCCCCCTGTGGATGATCACTGTCCCCCTGTAGATGATCACTGTCCCCCTATGGATGATCACTGTCCCCCTGTAGATGATCACTGTCCCCCTATAGATGATCACTGTCCCCCTGTAGATGATCACTGTCCCCCTATGGATGATCACTGTCCCCCGGTGGATGATCACTGTCCCCCTTATGGATGATCACTGTCCCCCTGTAGATGATCACTGTCCCCCTATGGATGATCACTGTCCCCCGGTGGATGATCACTGTCCCCCTTATGGATGATCACTGTCCCCCTATGGATGATCACTGTCCCCCTATGGATGATCACTGTCCCCCTGTAGAAGATGATCACTGTCCCCCTGTAGATGATCACTGTCCCCCTGTGGATGATCACTGTCCCCCTGTGGATGATCACTGTCCCCCTGTAGATGATCACTGTCCCCCTCCAGGATGATCTCAGTCAGTGAATGAGTCTGGCCTTTTCTATCCCAGCCTATGTCTTGGCCCCGCCCGTGGCTCCTCCCCTCTGTGCAGACCCTCGGCCTGTGATTGGCGGAGGAGGGGGTTCGTCTCTCCCATGCTACGTGCCTACAAAAAAAAAACACAGACAGACAAATGGTGATGTGTGTGGATGGAGGGATCGGTGTGTTCGGTATAGAGCGACCCCCCGGGACTCCGCCCCTCCCTACCGCCCTGTGTGTATCCAGCTCCGCCCACCTCCCGGGATCCGCACAGAGAGAACGCTTCATCTGATCACCGGAGACCCTCCGAGCCCGGGACCGGGTGAGTGCCCCACAGCCTGCTCTATAGAGATGTCAGTGTATGGGGAGCACAGGGTGGGTGAGGAGGGTGGCACAGCCTGGCATTAAAGGGGCATAGTACTGCTCTGTGCGGGAGGGGGCGCTACAGCCTGGCATATGGAGGGGGTATACAGCCTGGTATATATGGAGGGTATACAGCCTGGTATATGGGAGGGGGGTATACAGCCTGGTATATATGGAGGGTATACAGCCTGGTATATGTGGAGGGTATACAGCCTGGTATATATGGAGGGTATACAGCCTGGTATATGTGGAGGGTATACAGCCTGGTATATATGGAAGGTATACAGCCTGGTATATGTGGAGGGTATACAGCCTGGTATATATGGAGGGTATACAGCCTGGTATATATGGAGGGTATACAGCCTGGTATATATGGAGGGTATACAGCCTGGTATATATGGAGGGTATACAGCCTGGTATATGGGAGGGGGGTGTACAGCCTGGTATATATGGAGGGGGGTATACAGCCTGGTATATATGGAGGGTATATGGGAGGGGGGTATACAGCCTGGTATATATGGAGGGTATATGGGAGGGGGGTATACAGCCTGGTATATGGAGGGTATATACAGCCTGGTATATATGGAGGGTATACAGCCTGGTATATGGGAGGGGGGTATACAGCCTGGTATATATGGAGGGTATACAGCCTGGTATATGGGAGGAGGGTATACAGCCTGGTATATGGGAGGGTATACAGCCTGGTATATATGGAGGGGGGGGTATACTGCCTGGTATATGAAGGGGGGTGTACAGCCTGGTATATGGGAGGAGGGTATACAGCCTGGTATATGGGAGGGTATACAGCCTGGTATATATGGAGGGGGGGGTATACTGCCTGGTATATGAAGGGGGGTGTATACTGCCTGGTATATATGAAGGGGAGGGTACAGGGTATATATGGAGGGGGGTGTACAGCCTGGTATATGGAGGGTATACAGCCTGGTATATATGGAGGGGGGGTATACTGCCTGGTATATGAAGGGGGGTGTACAGCCTGGTATATGGAGGGTATACAGCCTGGTATATATGGAGGGGGGGTATACTGCCTGGTATATGAAGGGGGGTGTACAGCCTGGTATATGGAGGGTATACAGCCTGGTATATATGGAGGGGGGTATACTGCCTGGTATATGAAGGGGGGTATACAGCCTGGTATATGGGGGGGGGCATACAGTCTGGTATATGGAGGGGGGTATACAGCCTGGTATATGGAGGGGGATATACAGCCTGGTATATGGGGGGGCATACAGCCTGGTATATGGGGGGGCATACAGTCTGGTATATGGAGGGGGGTATACAGCCTGGTATATGGAGGGGGGTATACAGCCTGGTATATGGAGGGGGGTATGCAGCCTGGTTTATGGAGGGGGGTATGCAGCCTGGTTTATGGAGGGGGGTATACAGCCTGGTATATGGAGGAGGGCATGCAGCCTGGTATATGGAGGGGGGCATACAGCCTGGTATATGGAGGGGGGCATACAGCCTGGTATATGGAGGGGGGTATACAGCCTGGTATATGAGGGGTATACAGCCTGGCACATGCAATTCTTAGTAGAGGGGAGGGCTGTATACGTGGTGATGTACGGAGGGATGTGGGTTGGGGGAGGACGGTGTGCCCACTCTGCTCTCTGGAGATGACTGCAATGTATGTTCTGTTATGTACTGCATATCGTGTATATGAGAGCTGTGTCTAGGGGCATATGCCAGGCAGGCCTTATCACATTGCAGAGTGCAGATCCTGCTGGTGCCATTCGCATTGCCCTCATTGTCCCCACTATGTTCTTTCCTGGCCCCCCCCCCCCCCCGATCTCCATGGTTGGGGGCCCATGACCTGCATAGTTGTGTTAAACCTGCAATGTCCCAGCCTTGTGTTTGTTTGCTTTGTTCTGTCACATGTGTCACCCTGTCACTTCACATGGTCTGTAATGGAATTCCTGCATCCGGATGTTCTCCAGCCTTGGCCTTGTCATGTGTCCTTTACCTAGCAGAGAGATGTATGACTGATAGGATCCATCAACAGCCCATGTCTCCTCCAATCCTAGGCTAGAACATGTGTCCTCCAATCCTAGGCTAGAACATGTCTCCTCCAATCCTAGGCTAGAACATGTCTCCTCCAATCCTAGGCTAGAACATGTCTCCTCCAATCCTAGGCTAGAACATGTCTCCTCCAATCCTAGGCTAGAACATGTGTCCTCCAATCCTAGGCAAGAACATGTGTCCTCCAATCCTAGGCTAGAACATGTGTCCTCCAATCCTAGGCTAGAACATGTCTCCTCCAATCCTAGGCTAGAACATGTCTCCTCCAATCCTAGGCTAGAACATGTCTCCTCCAATCCTAGGCTAGAACATGTATCCTCCAATCCTAGGCTAGAACATGTGTCCTCCAATCCTAGGCAAGAACATGTGTCCTCCAATCCTAGGCTAGAACATGTGTCCTCCAATCCTAGGCTAGAACATGTGTCCTCCAATCCTAGGCTAGAACATGTCTCCTCCAATCCTAGGCTAGAACATGTCTCCTCCAATCCTAGGCTAGAACATGTCTCCTCCAATCCTAGGCTAGAACATGTATCCTTCAATCCTAGGCTAAAGCACGTCTCCTCCAATCCTAGGCTAGAACATGTGTCCTCCAATCTTAGGCTAGAACATGTCTCCTCCAATCCTAGGCTAGAACATGTCTCCTCCAATCCTAGGCTAGAACGCGTCTCCTCCAATCCTAGGCTAGAACATGTCTCCTCCAATCCTAGGCTAGAACATGTCTCCTCCAATCCTAGGCTAGAACATGTCTCCTCCAATCCTAGGCTAGAACATGTCTCCTCCAATCCTAGGCTAGAACATGTCTCCTCCAATCCTAGGCTAGAACATGTATCCTTCAATCCTAGGCTAAAGCACGTCTCCTCCAATCCTAGGCTAGAACATGTGTCCTCCAATCCTAGGCTAGAACATGTGTCCTCCAATCCTAGGCTAGAACGCGTCTCCTCGAATCCTAGGCTAGACCGCGTCTCCTCGAATCCTAGGCTAGACCGCGTCTCCTCGAATCCTAGGCAAGACCGCGTCTCCTCGAATCCTAGGCTAGACCGCGTCTCCTCGAATCCTAGGCTAGACCGCGTCTCCTCGAATCCTAGGCTAGACCGCGTCTCCTCGAATCCTAGGCTAGACCGCGTCTCCTCGAATCCTAGGCTAGACCGCGTCTCCTCGAATCCTAGGCTAGACCGCGTCTCCTCGAATCCTAGGCTAGACCGCGTCTCCTCGAATCCTAGGCTAGACCGCGTCTCCTCGAATCCTAGGCTAGACCGCGTCTCCTCGAATCCTAGGCTAGACCGCGTCTCCTCGAATCCTAGGCTAGACCGCGTCTCCTCGAATCCTAGGCTAGACCGCGTCTCCTCGAATCCTAGGCTAGACCGCGTCTCCTCGAATCCTAGGCTAGACCGCGTCTCCTCGAATCCTAGGCTAGACCGCGTCTCCTCGAATCCTAGGCTAGACCGCGTCTCCTCGAATCCTAGGCTAGACCGCGTCTCCTCGAATCCTAGGCTAGACCGCGTCTCCTCGAATCCTAGGCTAGACCGCGTCTCCTCGAATCCTAGGCTAGACCGCGTCTCCTCGAATCCTAGGCTAGACCGCGTCTCCTCGAATCCTAGGCTAGACCGCGTCTCCTCGAATCCTAGGCTAGACCGCGTCTCCTCGAATCCTAGGCTAGACCGTGTCTCCTCCAATCCTAGGCTAGACCGTGTCTCCACCAATCCTAGGCTAGAACATGTCTTTGGGGTTTCAGATTATTCAATAAACAATAAACAATAATTCTTGTACTGACCACTAATGTAAGGGGGCATTCTTGTACTGACCACTAATGTAAGGGGGCATTCTTCTACTGACCACTAATGTGGTGGGGGGGCATTCTTGTACTGATCACTAATGTGGTGGGGGGGCATTCTTCCTACTCGCGCCAATGTAAGGGGCAGGCATTCTTCTACTGACCACTAATGTAGTGGGGATGGGGGGTGGCATTTTTGTTACTGTACACCTTTACACCTTTAATTGACATGCCACTGTTGGCAGCGCCACCCCCCACCCCCCGCTTCTCAACTTTAATGTGACATGTTGTCATTTTGCTTAGGGCCCCAGGGAGGTCAGGATCAGCACTGCCCACTGACGCCAACAATATGGTACTATTCCTTCCACTGACACCAACAAGGGGGCACTATTCCTTCCACTGACACCAACAAGGGGGCACTATTCCTCCCACTGACACCAACAATGGGGGCACTATTCCTCCCACTGACACCAACAAGGGGGCACTATTCCTCCCACTGACACCAACAAGGGGGCACTATTCCTCCCACTGACACCAACAAGGGGGCACTATTCCTCCCACTGACACCAACAAGGGGACACTATTCCTTTCACTGACACCAAGGAGCCTGGTATATGGAGGGTATACAGCCTGGTATATATGGAGGGGGGTATACATCCTGGTATATGAAGGGTATACATCCTGGTATATATGGAGGGGGGCATGCAGCCTGGTATATGGAGGGGGGTATACAGCCTGGTATATGGAGGGTATACAGCCTGGTATATATGGAGGGGGGTATACATCCTGGTATATGAAGGGTATACATCCTGGTATATATGGAGGGGGGCATGCAGCCTGGTATATGGAGGGGGGTATACAGCCTGGTATATGGAGGGGGGTATACAGCCTGGTATATGGAGGGGGGCATGCAGCCTGGTATATGGAGGGGGGTATACAGCCTGGTATATGGAGGGGGGGTATACAGCCTGGTATATGGAGGGGGTATACAGCCTGGTATATGGAGGGGGGGTATACAACATGGTATATGGAGGGGGGGGTATACAGCCTGGTATATGGAGGGGGGGTATACAGCGTGGTATATGGAGGTGGGGTATACAGCCTGGTATATGGAGGGGGGTATACAGCCTGGTATATGGAGGGGGGCATGCAGCCTGGTATATGGAGGGGGCATACAGCCTGGTATATGGAGGGGAACCTCCAGCCAGCAACAAGGGGGCACTATTCCTTCCACTGGCACCAAAAATGGGGAACTATTTCTCCCACTGACACCAATAATGGGGCATGGGGCTTCCTCTAGGGCAGAGGTGAGGTCTCCAACATTTAGGGGGGCAAGACTGTGCCCAGTGGGAGTAAACCATGCCCCATGTTGGTATTGGGGGAAGAAATCATTGGTGCCAGCGTGAGGAAGAGTCGCCCCGTTGTTGGTGTCAGCGTGAGCTAGAGTGCCCCATCGTTGGTGCCAGCATGAGGAATCGTGCCCCATCGTTGGTGCCAGCGGAAGGAATAGTGCCTTATCGTTGGTGTCAGTGGCAATTAAAGGGCCCCTCCAGATGACCCGTTGGGTCTTTATAAAGAATGTATTGTTGGATTGGATGATGACCCGTGTGGGTGAAGGGGGGGGGATGTGTTCTGTACATTCCTTGTATTATTTTTAGGTGGATAACAATAAATTGTTTTGCTTTATTTTCCAAGGTCATGGTGATGAACCATTTCTGCACTGATTACTATTATTATTATTATAGAGGATCTCTGTAGTGCCGGCAGTGTGCTCAGTGCTAGATTAGCTGTGATATCTCTCTCTGTTCTTTTCCATGCCTCTCGCCTGCGTCGTTCTTTGATCCGCCCTTTGCATGTGATGTCGCCTCTTTTGCATGCCTTGCGGTGTGCCATGCCCCTCTTGGCATGCCCAGCCCTCCCGCTCTTTCCCTCCACTGTTTATGTTTATCAGGCTTCCATGTGGAGTCTGCTGAAGGTGAATACAGGCTTGCACCATCCATACCGCCCCGGGGGGAGGTGCGCTCTGTGGAAGATGCCAAGGCTGCCCGATATTCACCATGGGGAGAGCTGGTTGTGTACGGTGTGTGCCATCACGCTTTTCTTCATACACCGCAGTATTTATGGGGTCTGCACAAGATTTTCACTGGAAAATGCCCCCCCCCTCCCCCTATGGCAGTTGGTTTGGTCTGGAGTGACAAGGACATCTGCCTGCTGCAGCCTGGACCCCAGAGACTGAGGCTACTTCTGCAGGGCAATGTCAGGCTACTTTCATTCTCCGGGGTGACCCCCCCCTCCCCCACCCCCTTGTCACCATCATGTCACCATCTTTCGCCAGCGATGAGTAGAACCCGGTGAGATCCGCTCTCTAGAACCATTCTGGTGCATCATTTTACGCCACTTTTTAAAGCTCCATCACGCCGAACGGAAGGGGCGCTGGCGAGGACGCACCCGCAAGGTGGTGTCTTTATTTTATGCTTTGCACCCAATCTGATTTATTTTACTAAAACCGGAGAGAGCAAAATGTGGTGCAGCTCTGCCTAGAAACCAATCAGCTTCTAACTTCAGCTTGTTCAATGAAGCTTTCACAATAAAAGCTGGAAGCTGATTGGTTCGTACGGAGAGCTGCACCAGATTTTGCGCTCCCCAGTTTTAGTAAATGAGCCCCTTTGGGTTTGTTGGCAAATATGTCAGTTTTTTTTTTTTAGCAATCATCACATTGCGCTTTTGGGTGTGTTCGGTAAAGCGTGGCGAATATACCCCCCATTCTCATCGCTTGTTGGGACTTTTCGGGGTGCTAGGATGGATGTACGCACACGGGCGCCAAATCATCAAACCGCCTCGTTTTATTTATACGAAAATTGAAGCCATATTAAACCCAAACGTTTATTATATTGCAGCCAATAGCTGGACAGGGTCAGCGGTCCCTCCTGCCCCCCTCCCCCCTCCTTGCTTTTCCCAGCCCTGCAGCTTACCAATTTATAGATTTGATGTCTGCATTCGTTTTCTTTTTCTTAGGCTTTCGTTCTATTTTCACCTGGTGATCCGGCCAGCAAGTCTGTTGTTTTTTTCAAAAGCTCAAGCTCGCCAGCTGATTGAAGGTTCACATGGATGAGACCAACCACTTAAAGAGGAAGCAAACCCACTGTAATTTTTTATTTTTTAAATAGACCTGCAAGAGAAAGGCACAGCATACTAGCTCATTATGTGGCACTTACCTGAGATCAAAGCCCCCGAATTCCGCCTCGGTCCCGTCCACCAGCGCCGCCATGTCCCCTGGAGCTTCTTCCTGTTTTCGTCGTTCCAGCAATGTGATTGGCCAGAGCTGCGATGTTGTCACTCTGTGTGTCATTGGCTGAGACACACAGAGCCTCGGTTCCTCCCCCCGGATCTCTCCTCATTGGCGCCCTGCCTGTGATTGACAGCAAAGGGACGGGCTCTCACTGCTGTTTCAGCCAATGAGGAGGGAGAGTGCTGAAACAGCTGAGGCTATCATTGCTGGATCAGAGGGGGCTCAGGTAAGGATTGGGAGGGTGGAGGGGGGCTCAGGTAAGGATTTGGAGAGTGGAGGGGGGCTCAGGTAAGGATTGGGAGGGTGGAGGGGCTCAGGTAGGGATTGGAAGGGGGAGGGGGCTCAGGTAAGGATTGGGAGGGGGGCTCAGGTAAGGGTTGGGAGGGGGCTCAGGTAGGGATTGGAAGGGGGGCTCAGGTAAGGATTGGGAGGGTGGAGGGGGGCTCAGGTAAGGATTGGGAGGGGGGCCCAGGTAAGGGTTGGGAGGGGGAGGGGGCTCAGGTAGGGATTGGAAGGGGGAGGGGGCTCAGGTAAGGATTGGGAGGGTGGAGGGGGGCTCAGGTAAGGGTTGGGAGGGGGGAGGGGTTTAGGTAGGGATTGGGGGGTGGGTAAGAATTGGGAAGGGGGAGGGTAGTGATTGGGAGGGGGCTCGGGTATGGATTGGAGGGGGCTTGGGTAAGAATTGGGAGGAGGCACAGTTGAGGATTGGGAGGGGGCTCGGCTAAGTATTGGGAGGGGGCTCGGGTATGGATTGTAAGGGGCTCAGATAAGGATTGGGAGGGGGAGGGGGGCTCAGGTAAGGGTTGAGAGGGGGAGGGGGCTCAGGTAGGGATTGGGGGGTGGGTAAGAATTGGGGAGGGTAGTGATTAGGAGGGGGCTCGGGTAGTGATTGGGAGGAGGCACGGTTAAGGATTGGGAGGAGGCACGATTAAGGATTGGGAGGGGGCTCGGGTAAGGATTGGGAGGTGGGAGGGGGCTTAGGTAAGTATTGGGAGGGGGCTCAGGTAAGGATTGTAAGGATCGGAGGGGGCTCAGGTAAGGATTTGGAGGGGGCTCAGGTAAGGATTTGGAGGGGGCTCAGGTAAGGATTTGGAGGGGGGAGGGGGCTCAGGTAAGGATTTGGAGGGGGGAGGGGGCTCAGGTAAGGATTTGGAGGGGGAGGGGGCTCAGGTAAGGATTTGGAGGGGGGAGGGGGCTCAGGTTAGGAAAGGAAGGGGGGGGGGGGTGGCTTACCTAAGTACATGGAATGTATGAATGTAACAATATGTTCATCCTTTACAACCACTTTAAGAGGTTTGTCTCATCCATGTAAACTGATACATTCTGCTGGAGAGCTTGAGGTTAAAAAAAACAAAAAAAAAAAAAAACAGACTTCCTGGCTGGATGATGTGTCAGAATTACAGCAGAAAGTACTTCTACATTTTGCAATAAAAATGAATAAACGCACCAACACTGATTTTATGAATTCTTTGGCTCAGAGTCTGCAGGCCATGGCAGCCGCCAGCAGGGGGACACAGGTGCAATGCTCTGGCTCCTGCAGACTATTCCTCCATATGGAGGTACAGGCATTTGGTTACAGGGCTGGGAACATTCAGCTGGGGGAGGGGCAATTGGAGACATGACCATGTTTCATGTTACACCCTAAGGGCACATGGGTGGTAAAAGCAGGCTGCTGAGCAGTGGAATCCAGCCCTCCGCCAACCTAAGAATGGGCATGCAGTCGCTCAGGACTGTGCACATTCCAATGCTCGGATGTTTTGCTTTGCTGCATCAAATATTACTCATCATGTTGCATTCGGTACCAGCGGTGATTGCAGCCCATTCAGGTGAATGGCACCATACCGCTACCGCATGCAGATTTGGGTCGGCATTTGCTGGTATAAAACAAGGTGGAGAGGGACTGGAACCCCTGCCAGGTGTTCCCGGTTGGGGAGATTCTCCCTCTCTCTTTGTCCTGGTGACCATTACAGTGGAACCTTGGTTTACGAGTAATGCGGTTAACAAGCGGAACAAGCGTTTGAATAACTAGCAACTTTTTTTCCCCCAAAAAATTCTGACTCTGTTTGCGTGTGTTGTCTCGCAAAACTAGCAGAATACAAGCTAATGGGGTGTACAGTACCGCATTTGGCCAGAGGTGCGGGGGGGGGGGGGGGCACCGGTGACACTCGGAATGGTTTGGAAATACTCAGAATCACTTGGAAATACTCAGTTTACAAATCTTTCTGGGGGTTTCCGAGATCAGCCGAGCTGCCCCTGAGTATTTCCGAGGCTCTCCAGCGCCCCCACCTCTGACCACATGCGGTATTGCATGCCATAGAAGTCAATGTGGAACAAATGATCTTCTTTTCCATTGACTTCTATGGGGAAACTCGCTTTGATATGCGAGTGCTTTGGATTACAAGCATTCTCCGGGAACGGATTATGCTCCTAATCCGAGGTTCCACTGTATATCTGATAACAAAAGTGAAAGAAAACCCAACATTTTGGGTTGTCACCAAAACAGAAATAGAGGGGAAATCTTCCAACCAGGGACACTAGTTCTGTGATCCCCTCACTTTGGAGGGATTTTCTCTCACTTCCTGTTTTGGTTATGGGACAGGAATTGAAGGGAAATCTCCCCAATGGGGGCACAGGTGGCCAACATATACTTACAGGGGGTTATAACTAGAGCTGCACAATTAATCGTTAAAAAATCGTGATCTCGATTCAACCTCTCTGACGATCTCCACTGCAAGTTTGCCGATTCTTTCATATAATAAGTGGAGAGACTTATCAGCTCACTCAGCTGTCAAAAGAAAATATCCAAAGTCTGCCAAGTTCTTAACAGGAAACATTGTAACTATTGCTTCCTTCTTAGATCAAAGGGATAAACTTCTGTGTGTAAAGAAAAGATCTGGGCAGTCTGACAAGTTTGTAAACAACATGAAACATTGTAACTAACTTCCCTCTTAGATCAAAGGGATAAACCTGTGTGTGTAAAGAAAATATCTGGGCAATCTGACAAGTTCTTAGCAGGAAACATTGTAACACTTCCTTCTTAGATCAAAGGGATAAACTTCTGTGTGTGTAAAGAGAAAATCAGTCTGCCAAGTTTCTAACAACATGAAACATTGTAACTAACTTCCTTCTTACAGCAAACTTCTGTGTGTAAATTCAGGAAGTTTAACCACTTGTAGTTCAAACCTTTTTCTGACACTTGTTTCTTAAAGAAGAAGTAAAGCCGATTTTTTTTTTTTTACTTTTATACTAGCTCATTATGAATGACTTCCCTGAGATCGAGGCCTCCAAAGATCTCCTCCTTCGCCGCCGCCATGTCCCCTCCGTGCTTTTTCCAGGTATCGCCGCTCCGACGATGTGATTGGCTGGAGCGGCGATGATGTCACTCGCGGGACTGGCATATTCCCAGTCATAATGCTGGGACGCTCAGTGCCGTTGTCTACGGCGCGCATGTGCCATAGACATCGGTGCAGTGTTTTCTGCAAATATCGAATGGTCAGTCGGCCCCTGGGTGGTACTTGGTACTTCAAGCCAATCAGGCTTTCTTACAGTACACAGGGAGCTCACTAAAGGCAGAGCTCACGGTTGACCTTATCAGTGTGTTCTGCACCTTCACCATCCAATCACAGGCTGCGTAAGTCCTCATCCAGGCTTTATTGCTTTATGTACAGCAGGGAAAAGCTCAGGGAGATCCTGGCTGAGCTGTCTGGCAGGGGGGGGGGTTAGGAAACTGGCTGTTTATTTCTGGCAGATATGACAGTTCATAGGTTTTCCAGCGGCAGGAGCGGGGGAGGAGGGAGGGATTGCTTTGAATAAACTTCCTCTTATCTATAAATATTTCCAGAGGGTGTAAAGAAATATTTGCCTTTTGTGTGAGCGATACGGTAAATGTTTGGCGGCTTTTTATGAGACTTCCTGCTATTCTGTGCATTGCAGAGATACAAATAGTTTATACATTCAATGGGAGTCCGTCCCATAATCCCTTTATGTGATTGGGCGAGATATGACCCAGATGAGGGGGGGGGGGACCTCCCACTTTAAAGCTGGTGTAACGTTTTTAAAATAAAAAACTATTAAAATAACAAACATGGCATAGTTACCTGCTCTGTTTAGTTGATTTTGTATAAAGTGGGCCATGACCCTCCTCTTCTGGGATCCCCTGCCTTTCCAGGCCCCTCCTCTTCTGGGATCCCCTGCCTCGTCTGGCCCCTCCTCTTCTGGGGTCCCCCACCTCCGCTGGCTCCTCCTTCTCTGGGGTCCCTTGCCTCTCCTGGCTCCTCCTCTTCTGGGGTCCCTTGCCTCTCCTGGCTCCTCCTCTTCTGGGGTCCCTTGCCTCTCCTGGCTCCTCCTCTTCTGGGGTCCCCTACCTCTCTTGGCTCTCCTTCTGAGGTCCCCCCACCTCCGCTGGCTCCTCCTTCTCTTGGGTCCCTTGCCTCTCCTGGCTCCTCCTCTTCTGGGGTCCCTTGCCTCTCCTGGCTCCTCCTCTTCTGGGGTCCCTTGCCTCTCCTGGCTCCTCCTCTTCTGGAGTCCCATTGCCTCCCCTGGCTTCTCTTCTTCTGGGGTCCTCCCGCCTCTCCTGGCTCCTCCTCTTCTGGGGTCCCCCCGACTCTTCTGGCTCCTCTTCTTCTGGGTTCCCTTGCCTCTCCTGGCTCTTCTTTTTCTTCTGGGGTCCCTTGCCTCTCCTGGCTCCTACTCTTCTGGGGTCCCATTGCCTCCCCTGGCTTCTCTTCTTCTGGGGTCCCCCCCACCTCTCCTGGCTCCTCTTGTGGGGGCCCCCCGACTCTTCTGGCTCCTCTTCTGGGGTCCCCTGCCTCTTCTGGCTCCTGCTCTTCTGGGGTCCCCCCACCTTCCCTGTATCCTCCTTCTCTGGGTTTCCTTGTCTCTCCTAGCTCCTCTTCTGGGGTCCCTCGTCTCTCCTAGCTCCTCCTCCTCCTCTGGGGTCCCCTGCCTCTCCATAGACACACACAGCACTGCTTATCCCTGCCCCCTGCTCACAGGATTTGATTGCCAGCAGCCGGGGCCAATGGCTCCCCCTGCTGCCTCTGTGAGCAGAGAGAGAGGTGAGACCCCCTATAGGTGGGCACAGTCCTGGATGGAGATGGGGCTCAGGGAGGTGATGCAATCACTGGGACATTTTTTACCTGGGAATGGTAAGAAACGTCCAGCCTTTAGAACCATTTGACACCTGCATTACATAGAGAAACACAGAGACCCAGTGATGACAAGTCTAAAACAAATGGAAATGTTTTATTAAAAACTGTCATCCGCATGTTGATGAGGGAAACGGAGGGTCAGAGGAAGGCAAAACTCCCCCCCAACCCCCAGCATGGTGATTGGCTGCTTGTAGCCCCCCAAGGACTTTGTATTACCCTCCTTGTATTTATAATTACCATGTATGATGTGTTCCCTCCATCCCGGGGGGCTTCCTGGCCGCTCAGAACTTTTTCCGCAGATTGGACGCGCGTCATATTTGTATTTACAATTACCATCCTGCGGCGGACAGGCTGTTTATTCATTGGCTGGACACCCAGCTGTGTGTTCCTCTATGATGATCACTATACAGGGCCACTTATGTGAGAGTTAGAGGGGGGGGGGGGGTGTCGCCTTTAGCAGCCAATGAGATTCCAGCGAGCCTGGCCAAGGGCAAGTAGAGAGGAGTTCTGAAGAATAAGTGTACTGTTCCTTCAAATGGTTCATGTTATCTTCTGTCCATTGGAAATGTCACCTAACCCGGACTTTACTCCATTTATTTATATAGTGATGTTATGTTTATACTGATTCCCGGGCAGCCCTGGAGCCAAAACCTGAGCATGATGAGCAGCCAGGGAACTAGCATTGTCCAAATCAGAGTTCCGCAAGATATAAAGGTGAAAATTAATGTGGCTCTTTAACCCCTTCATGCCTCCATTCAGACACATGCAATTTAAAAATCATGCAATTTCCATGGCGATGTTTACCGTGTGACTTGATGCGACTTCGGATTAGTGTGACTTTGACCAATGTGATCATTTTGTTTGTCCTCTACAAAGTCACTTGACGCGCAGAAAGGAAAAATGTGTTTTGGTTTCTTTTTATTTTCTAAGGGATGCCTTTATTTTCAGAATGTTTCAAATTCGAAACGGTCGACAATTGATCGATTGATTCAAATTCTGTGCTGGTTGTTATGGAGCAGGCCAAGAAGCCGGCCTCCGCATCCTTGACAACCGATGACCAATCAGCTGTCAGAGAGCTTCCCCACTGACAGCTGAATGTAAAAAAAAAAAATTGCGCAGGGTTCCCCCTAATGCATATCAGGCTCTTTGTGTCTGATATGGATTTAAAGGGGAACCCCCATGCCAGAAAAAAAATGTGGATCATTACCCCCCCCCTTATTGCAGTGATTATCAGTGCAGTCTCATTAGCGTTGCCCACAAGTGCCCACTTGTGATGCCTGTCAGTGCCCACCAGTGCAGCCTGATCAGCGCACATGAGTGCCTCCTTATCAATGCCCATCAGTGCCGCCTCATCAGTGCCCATTAATTTCTCCTGATCAGTGCCCATCAGTGCTGCCTGATAAGCGTCGATCATTTTCCCCCTCGTCTGCGTCGATCATTTTCCCCCTCGTCTGCGTCGATCATTTTCCCCCTCGTCTGCGTCGATCATTTTCCCCCTCGTCTGCGTCCATCATTTTCCCCCTCGTCGGCGTCCATCATTTTCCCCCTCGTCGGCGTCCATCATTTTCCCCCTCGTCGGCGTCCATCATTTTCCCCCTCGTCGGCGTCCATCATTTTCCCCCTCGTCGGCGTCCATCATTTTCCCCCTCGTCGGCGTCCATCATTTTCCTCCTCGTCGGCGTCCATCATTTTCCCCCTCGTCGGCGTCCATCATTTTCCCCCTCGTCTGCGTCCATCATTTTCCCCCTCGTCGGCGTCCATCAGTTCCTCCTCGTCGGCGTTACATCAGTTCCTCCTCGTCGGCGTTACATCAGTTCCTCCTCGTCGGCGTTACATCAGTTCCTCCTCGTCGGCGTTACATCAGTTCCTCCTCGTCGGCGTTACATCAGTTCCTCCTGATTAGCGCCCACTATTGCAGCCTGATTAGCGCACATAAGTGCCTCCTCAACGCCCATCAGTTCTGCTTATATGTGTCCATCAGTGCCTCCTCCTCTGTGCCCATGAGTTCCTCCTCCTCGGCGCCCATGAGTTCCTCCTCCTCCTCGGCGCCCATCAGTGCTGCCTGATCGGCACCCATCAGTGAAGGAGAAAAATTACTTTTTTACAAAATTGTATAACAAAATTAAGAAACGTTTTTAACATTTTCTCATTTGTTTAGCAAAAAAAAACCCCCAGAGGTGATCGAATACCATCAAAAGAAAGCGTTATTGGTGGGGGGGGGGGGGGATGATATACATTTTATATGGGTGCAGTGTTGTATGACCGCATAATTGTCATTCAAAGTGTGGCGGCGCTGAAAATTGGCCTGGGCAGGAAGGGGGTGAAAGTGCCCGGTACTGACATTTTGCAAATTTTTCTTATATGCCGTTAAGTAGATCTAATCCGAAGCGCTTAAATCTCCTATAAGCTCTAGCAGGTTCAGAAGTTTAAATCTGGAGTTTCATTCCAATAATGTCCGGTGAGCTTGCTGGTTTGGGCACTTCCTGTTACCGGGTGACAAACGCCTCGTGAGCCCGCTGCTGCGTTGTCACCCTGGAGAGTACAAGCACACATTCTGACACACTTGGCACAGGCGCTCCATCATTGTCACTGTCCAGAGCACTGACGCTGCAGTGATTGCATGGAGACAGGAAGTGGGTGAAAGAGCCTGGAGGAGATCAGCATCTGCAGGTTCTTATCCTCCTACATTAAAAGTTATGATTACATCTGCTGCAGGGATGGGGTTACCAGTGTTTTTGTATTCAGACTTTTAGTCCCTGATCTGCACTAATACAGACTTTTCTGAAGCCCCTGATTTCCTAACGCTGGGTCTGGGATCACATCAGGTGCTATATTTGTCCCCCCCCCCCTCCCCCTGTCAGCTGTATTCCTGTACAAGTGTGAATACAAGCCCCGTACAGCAGGTGCTACTACATCTGTCTCCTCTGCAGGGAAGGCGCCACTACCCAGAATGCATCAGCGGGTCATATGCTGAGGCTGACGTGCCGGGACAGCTGCGGGGAACCCTCACATTGATGGCGACACTTGTAGCGTGTTTGTAAACAGACGCCTGATTATACCCCCCCCCCCCCGTGCATCTGGGGTCTATTTCAAGGCGTTTCCGTTCACGATTTTTGTGTGGGCGATTTCCACGCATTTCCGCATGGGCTGCCCTATCCGTGTTTGTCAAAAGGAGCTGCCGCGGTTTTTTAAAGGCGCCAATCGCTGCATTTAGGGCGCAATTTAAAGTGAATGCCCCTCCAAACGACAGTTACTCGTTATGCAGCGATTGTCCTACGATTTGGAATCGCGTCGCAGCGATTCTGCCTCAATTCCAAAATCGAATGGGGCCTCGCCAGAACGTGCTTTTTAGGAAACCTGCGTTCCAGGCGCGTTTCCTGCACTAATTTCAAAATGCACTGCCCTTGCGATCTGCAGCCAGTGCCAATGCAATGCTAATGACGCCTCAAACGCAGGTTACCGATGCATATTTCTTGCGATCCACTTTGTAAAGTAGCGCATACACAACTTTTGCCGCAGTCCAGTGCCGCTTCAGCCCGTTCATATGAATGGGCTAAAGTTACTGGGATCGCATATGAATCGCACATGAACACACAGCTCGTTCCTGTGCGATTCATGGCGTGACGCAGCTATAAGGCTTGATTCACATCTGTGCATGTGCATCTGCGCACAGGGCAGCCCATTAACCACTTGCTTACTGGGCACATACACCCCCCTCCTGCCCAGGTGAAATTTCAGCTTCCGGGAACTGCGTCGCTTTAACTGACAATTGCGCGGTTGTGCGACGTGGCTCCCAAACAAAATTGATGTCCTTATTTCCCCACAAATAGAGCTTTCTTTTGGTGATATTTGATCGCCTGTGCGGTTTTTATTTTTTGCGCTATAAACAAAAAAGAGCGACAATTTAAAAAAAAAAATACAATATTTTTTACTTGTTGCTATAATAAATATCCCAATTTAAAAACTTTTTTTTCTCAGTTTAGGGCGATACGTATTCTTCTACATATTTTTGGTAAAAAAAAAAAAAATCGCAATAAGCGACTGGTTTGCGCAAAAGTTATAGCGCCTACAAAATAGGGGACAGAATTAATATTTTTATAATTTTTTTTTTAACTAGAAATGGCGGCGATCTGCGGTTTTTTTTTTTATTGGGACTGCGACGTTATGGCGGACACTTTTGACACATTTTTGGCGCCATTCACATTTATACTGCGATCAGTGCTGTAAATATGCACTAATTACTGTATAAATGTGACTGGCATTGAAGGGGTTAACACTAGGGGGTGAGGAAGGGGTTAAATGTATCCTAGGTGTGTTCTAAATGGGGGGGAGGGGGGTGACTGGGGGAGGTGACCGATATGTGTCCCTATGTACAAGGGACACAGATCGGTCTCCTCTCCAGAGACAGGACGCTGTCTCTGTGTAAAACGGCAATGAGAGATGATCTCATATGTTTACATATGAGATCATCTCTCATTGGCCGCACAGATCGCATCGCAAACGGCCACTCTCTGATTGGCCGTTCCCCGCGATCTGTGATTGGCTGTGTCCAAGGGACACGGCCAACACAGAGTTTCCCCTCTGCGCGCTCTGGAGCGTGCTAGTGACAGGCTGTTAATTGACGGCATGTTGGATATTTAGATCCGTGCTGAAGCCGTCATTCGGCTATAGCGCGGATCTCAACTAGTTAAAGGGCCAGTTCACACCACATGCGTTTTTTTTTTTTTTGCATCAAATACGCATGTAAAGTAGGAAAGAAAAATGGACAGCCGCACTCCAATGGATGAAAAGACTTAAAAATAGTGCCTGTTTATTCCAGCCAAAAAACTAAAACAGCAAACAGTGGGGTAACAAAAGCTTTTGTTACCCCACTGTTTGCTGTTTTTGCTGTTTTAGTTTTTTGACTGGAATAAACAGGCACTATTTTTAAGTCTTTTCATCCATTGGAGTGCGGCTGTCCATTTTTCTTTCCTTATATTGCACCACGCATTGCCTGCACCCATTTGGGTTTTTGAACTTTACTCACCACTGAAGAGTGTCGTCTGGAGCGGCGGTTTTCCCTTTAACGCATGTAAAGTAGGTACCGTATTTATCGGGGTATAGCGCGCTCCCGCGTATAGCGCGCACCCCTAAAGTGGCCCCCATTCCTGTGGAAAAAAAGTTTTTTTATACTTACAGTTTTGGTGTCTTGCGCGGCGTCCATCGGCGGCTTCTGGTGTCCTCTTTGTCGGGTCCGGCGTCCTTCTGCGGCGTCCTCCCCGCTCGATCCTCGCTTTCCCGTGCCGATTTCGAATACTGCGCCGGCATATACCGAGCGCAGTACACTCGCGTATAGTCGGGCAGGCTCGGCTCCTTTCGCGCTCATGTCCTGTTCGTCCAGGACGTCAGCGCGAGAGGAGCCGAGACTGCCCGACTATACCCGAGTGTACTGCGCTCGGTATATGCCGGCGCAGTATTCGAAATTGGCGTGGGAAAGCGAGTATCGGCGTATACCGCGCACCCACGATTTTGCCCTGATTTTCAGGGCAAAAAAGTGCGCGGTATACGCCGATAAATACGGTAATATATTTTTTTTGTTCTGAAAAAATGCAATAAATTTACCCTTTATAAAAAAAAGAAAAAGTAGGTAATATGGTTTCCAATGGCATAGTTCACACCAGCGCTTGCAGCTCCAGTGTGTTCCAGAAAAAAAGTAGAATATTTTTCCTGTACTGGAACGCTGTAAAACGCACATGTCTTAAGATGAAGAAAAAAAAAGGGGTATAAATGTGCTGGAGTGCACCAGAAACGCATCAAAAACACTCATGCAGAGAAGCATCTGGAACGCATCCTGACTGCGTTTCTGTGGTGTGAACCGGCCCTTATTTCAATAGTCAGCCCTACTCGAGAGAAACATGGGAAAAGAAGTCTCAGACCCCCCCCCTTTTTTTTTTGTTTTGTTAAATCATGGCGCACTAAATCGCATGATACTGCAGTACTTGTGTTTCGGCGGCTGTGAACACACTTGTGTTTGCTAGATGCTTGGGGGTGCCATTAAAAATGAGCTGCACCCGTGTGTGTCTGCAGAAGGCAATGCGTTTCTGTGCTGTTCTGTGTCTACCGCACCACAATCTAGGGATGCAGCGATATATGAGCCGGAAATAGGACATATACCAGGTGCCAGCTCGCCATGGCGACTAGAAATTGTGTCCTGGCGCCTGGGCTTTTGTCAGCTCATTCACTGGGATCACACACAACCTGAGCAGAACCCAACCTCGCACACTCCAAGCCTGGGGCTGAGGCCGCTGCCAGATCCAGGCCACTGCGTCTCGCCATTTGGTTGAGCGCCCAGCCAGTTTGGGGAAACAGGGCGGCGATTGGCTGAGGCGGGTTTCAGTGGTGAAGCGGAGCCCCTGACAAGGGAAGCAGGGGAATATGATCCAGGTTTTCACCCCAAGATAGACCCTCCCCCCTCCTTGTGTGTGGCTTCCACCATAGTAGTGTGTGTGTGTGGGGGGGGGGGGGTGTTGTTGAAGCTGGAATGTTATAAATTACGGCTCTTGGCCAACCTGGGAAATGGAACAGCTGCAGAGGACGTGACAATAACCTCCTGCTGTGGTCACTGGCAAGGTATGAGTGCGGTCCTGTTGTCATCCAAGGGAAGAGAAGTAGGATTGCATGCAGACATTTATTTTGCTTATATAATGATATTGGGGTTTATTTACATTTAAAACTGGAAAGTGCACAAATCTGATGCAGCTGTGCATGGTAGCCAATAGGCTTTTAACTTTGGCTTGTTCAATTAAAGGTGTTGTAAAGGATTTTTTTTACCTAAAGAGCTTCCTTTACCTTAGTGCAGTCCTCCTTCACTTACCTCATCCTTCCATGTTGCTTTTAAATGTCCTTATTTCTTCTGAGAAATCCTCACTTCCTGTTCTTCTGTCTGTAACTACACACCATAATGCAAGGCTTTCTCCCTGGTGTGGAGAAAGCCTCTTGAGGGGGCGAGCAGGAGTGTCAGGACACTCAACTTTGCAGATAGAGAAAGGAGCTGTGCGTTAGTGGGCATCCTGACACTCCTGCTCGCCCCCCTCAAGAGGCTTGCATTACTGTGTTATGGCGTTAGACAGAAGAAATAAGGACATTTAAAAGCAAAATGGAAGGATGAGGTAAGTGAAGGAGGACTGCACCAAGGTAAAGGAAGCTATTTAAGGGAAAAAAATGTTTCCTTTACAACCCCTTTAAGCGTTCACAATAAAACCTGGAAGCTGATTGGTTACTATGCACAGCTGCACCAGATATTGCACTTTCCATACAGTATTGAAAAAAAACACAACCCAAAAACTTGTGCAGTATGTGCACACACATAAAGAGTGTGCGATGCCATCGTTTGTATATACCAGTGATGGTGAACCTTGGCACCCCAGATGTTTTGAAACTACATTTCCCATGCAGCCGAAGCCACATGGCCTCAACACACTGCAGAGTGCATGAGAATCATGGGAACCAAACCATGTAGCCAAGTCCAAAACTTTCAGAGTCTACTCGAAAGTGCAACAAAAAAAGACAAAACAAGACAGACTGGAGAATAAAAAAAAATAGTGGTAGTTCCATGTAGCACAGGAACATTCCTCTGGTCCTAGCCAAAAGGCTTAGAGGCAGGTGCTGTGGAGATCAGTGACCTATTGAGTGCAAAATGTATCTGGACTGCCAAGGGGCACTATCTCCACATTTTTCCAGACCAGCAGCACAGCCAAATGTAGGAGAAGAGGTTGACTACTCCCCACTTCCCACCTAATTACATTCGGGAAGTACTAAAAGATTAGCAAAGAACAACTGACTTGCAGCTTCGAGTCAAAGGCTTTCGCCTCTACGCCAATAGGCTTTGCGTCCACCGACATGCCGAGTACTGGGGACAGTTTAGCGCCACCTACTGGCAACTTAAGAACAGATACTACACATGCGCCCACAACAAGCACAGTGCTCAAAATTGTAGTGGTGCACCAAAATGCCTCCACCTCTTAATAAAATCTGCTTACCGAAACAGAAAATTTAGGATGCACTTCCCAAACGCGCAAAAAACAAACTGAAAAGGGATGCCGACATAGAGTAGTAACGTTTGAAATTATTTATATATATTGCACTTACAAATGTCGAATCTTTGTAAAATATAGCCGGCCGGCTCTCACAATGTCCGGTGTGTGTGAATATATATATATATATATATATTTATATATATATATATATATATATATATATATATAAATTAAAAAAATTCAATTAGTATCTTGAATGTAAATGAATATTACTTTTTTTATTAATTTTTTTCAGGCATTATCGGTACAGATAACCTTATTATTTTCACCCATTATCTGCACTGATAACCCTATATTCGGCTGATAAATTTGCCCCGCCCCCTGGGGCTTACTCATATAGACCAAGTCAAGAGAACGGGGAGCAACCAGAAGTATTTGTTTTACATGGCACGTCTGGGTTCATTCTAGCTTAGGGAGATCAGCGAATGGATGTTCGCTGATCTCCTTACTTGGCAGCTGGGCCCCAGGCCCGTAGGCTGGAAGGCAGAGCCCAGGAAACATTGCGTGGGGGGGGGCACATACAGCAGTGAGTGAGTGAAAAACGTATATAGCGCTACACATGCGAAGCTGAATCGCCTCGGGACGCTTGGTATCCATTTCCTCCTACACGTTGCCTTCAGAATAGATGGGTTTTGAGTTTTTTTCTGAAGGCCTAGTGATTCACTTCTGTGCAGATGCTGGTTGGTAGATCGTTCCACAGTCTAGGTCCTTGGACTGCAAATCTTCGTTCTCCTTTGGACTTGTATCTGGCCTTGGGTATCTGGAATAGATTTTGGTTGGGAAAACGCGATTGGGGTTGTGACCTTTTAAATTGTCACGTGAATATTGGGGGGGCACTTCCTTGAACACACTTATGCATTAGACAAAGTGCCTTAAATGTTATTCTGTCTTTTACTGGCGTGCGCGCGGGTGATTTAAATCCGGCCAGGGTCCGGCGGATGCCGGTCCTTTTGCCGTGAATTCCCCATGCGCATGCGCCGCTGCAATCAGCGGCGCATTGTGGGGGTAATATCTCCTAAACCGTACAGGTTTAGGAGATATTCTTTATACCTACAGGTAAGCCTTATTTATTATAGGCTTACCTGTAGGTAAAAGTCAAAAAAGTGGGTTTACAACCACTTTAACCACTTCCCTACTGGGCATGTAAACCCCCTTCCTGACCAGGTAAAATTTCAGCTTGCGGCACTGCGTCGCTTTAACTGACAATTGCGCGGTCGTGCGATATGGCTCCCAAACAAAATTGGCGTCCTTTTTTCCCCACAAGTAGAGCTTTCTTTTGGTGGTATTTGGTCACCTCTGCGATTTTTATTTTTTGCGCTATAAACAAAAAAGGACGACAATTTTGAAAAAAAATACAATATTTTTTACTTGTTGCTATAAAAAATAGCCCAATTTAAAAAACAAATTCAGTTTAGGGCGATACGTATTCTTCTACATATTTTTGGTTAAAAAAAAAAAAAAAAATCGCAATAAGCGACTGGTTTGCGCAAAAGTTATAGCGCCTACAAAATAAGGGACAGAATTGTTATTTTTTTTTTTTACTAGTAATGGCGGCGATCTGCGATTTTTATTGCGACTGCGACGTTATGGCGGACACATCGGACACTTTTGACACATTTTTGGCACCATTCACATTTATACTTCAATCAGTGCTATAAATATGCACTAATTACTGTATAAATGTGACTGGCAGGGAAGGGGTTAACACTAGGGGGTGAGGAAGGGGTTAATGTGTTTCCTGCATTGTGTTCTAACTGTAGGGGGAGGGGGGGTGACCGATCTGTGTCCCTATGTACTAGGAACACAGATCGGTATGCTCTCTCTATGACAGGACGCTGTCATTGTGAGAGCCGGCAATGAGAGATGATCTCATATGTTTACATATGAGATCATCTCTCATTGGCCCATCAGATCGCATTGCAAACGGCCACTCTGATTGGCCGTTCGCGGCGATCTGTGATTGGCTGTGTCCAAGGGACACGGGCAGTACACAAGTTCCCCGCTGCGCGCTCTGGAGCGCGCGCTGGGAACGAGGAAAGGGGCTGCCGTGAAAACACGGCAGCCCGGAGATTTAGAGCCACCCTGCGGCCGAATATACTCGTACGGCCGTAGGGAAGTGGTTAAGTATGGACGTCGGGACAGCTTCGAATTGTACGTCGTTTGCCTAAATCATTCGGGAATGGGGCTGGACGTAAGTTACGTTCAGGTCGTTTACATTGATATCTTGCGACGTGATTTCACGCATGCGCACTGGGATATGTTCACGGACGGCGCATTCGCCGTTCAGAAAAAAAGGAAATTACGTGGGGTCATGATTCATTTAGATGAATCACGCCCCCACATGACTATGTTGAATTGGGCGCCCTTACGCCTGCCACTTTACGCTACGCTGCAACTTATGGAGCAAGTGCTTTCTGAATAAGGCACTTGCCCATAAAAGTTGCGGAGGCGTAGCGTAAAGAGCATACGCTACGCCCGCACAAATTTACGCCCCCTTCTCTGAATCTGGCCCATTGAGTTTAAGGTATAAGGTGTTTCTCTAGTCCGAGATAATGATCCTTTTTGTTGCTGATGCGAAAGTAGAGTTGGGTGTCATCCGCGTAGGAGTGGTAGAGCAACGTCTGGTTACTGATGATTTCCAGGAGAGGGAGGAGTTGGATATTGAATAGTACGGGCGACAAGGGGGATCCCTGAGGGACTCCGCATGACACCGTGCATTTTTCAGAAGAGTAAGGACCAAGTTTCACTATTTGTGATCGGTTATCGGGCAATTTATGTCCAGCTGCTCTATGACTGTCCGACCTTTATAACTTTTAATAATTGCATTGTGTTTTTTTATTTATATATATATATATATATAAATATACCTTTTTTTTATATTGGCACATTAATATATTTCTGAACTTTGTTGTTAGTCTCGGCTGGGTTTTAGTTTTCTCAAGACGTGTGAAATCCTGAGTGTAATTGTATATCTGGTAAACCTTCTGCCCGGCCTGGGTGAAATGTCTTGAGGTGACAATTAGAGTGTTGAGATCCCATTTGCCAGAAGCGCCGTCCATCCGGCTGCTGTGTTTCTGAACGCTCGGGTAAAGTGCGATCCGTCATTTCACCTCAGCCCCATTCTGCTTCTATACGGATTATGGTCATAGTAGTATTAAACCCTCAATGTATTATAGTTTAACACATTGAGCACATTAAAATAAACATTCCCCAGTAAACTATTTGGTACAATTTTTACCCCAGCACTCGCAGTTGCTATGGGGCTGTGTGTTTCCATTGAGGCACAACTCTAGTTGGTGCAAGAGAAAGGAGCCACCCTGAAACGGGAAACCTGGGGCAGTGATCGTGACACCGTCTTACACTGGAACATAGACAACGATTAGCAGTAAACGACTTAACCCCTTTGCGCCCGCGCCTCGCAGCCCTTTAAGGCCACGTACACACGATCAGACTGGTCCGATGAAACTGGTCCGACGGACCGTTTTCATCGGACCAGGCTGAAGTGGTCTGATGGTCTGATGTGTGCACACAGTACACACCATCGGGCCAAAAATCCGATCAGACCCAAAGGCGGTGATGTAGAACACACCGACGTGCTGAAAAAGGAAGTTAAATGCTTCCAAGCATTCGTCGACTTGATTCTGAGCATGCGCGGGTTTTTGGTCTGATGCTTTTGTGTACTAACCATCGAATCTGTCCGACGGACAGATTTTAAAACAAGTTTTAAAACTTTGGTCCGACAAGCCGTACACACCATTGAATTGCGATCAGAAGCTCTTGGCACAGCTGTGTTGGCACTGTGGTACACAATTATATGTCCGTTTGGTGCCAAGAGGCTGCTTATTTACATGCCATTGGTACCAGAATGGTAAATCAGCTGCTGAAATTGTTAACTGAATTTTAGAGCTTGACAAATCCCAGGCGCCAGGTCGCCATGGCAACTAGAAATTGCATCCTGGCACTTGGGCTTTTGTCAGCCCATTCACTGGGATCTCGCGTCAGGGCAGTCCAACAGTGTCCACCAGTGCTGCCAATCGGTGTTATCTATCATTGCTGCCTATCAGTACCCACCAGTGCCGCATATCCTTGCTGCCTCGTCAGTGCTCACCAGTGCTGCCTCGTCAGTGCTCACCAGTGCTGACTCGTCAGTGCCCATCAATGCCACATCATCAATGCAGCCTCATCAGCGCTGCATCAGTGCCACATCATCAATGCAGCCTTATCAGTGCTGTATCATCCGTGCCACATTATCAGTGCTGCATCAGTGCCACATCATCAATACAGCCTCATCAGCGCTGCATCAGTGCCACATCATCAATGCAGCCTTATCAGTGCTGTATCATCCGTGCCACATTATCAGTGCTGCATCAGTGCCACATCATCAATACAGCCTCATCAGTGCTGCATCAGTGCCACATCATCAATACAGCCTCATCAGTGCTGCATCATCCGTGCTACATCATCAATGCAGACTCATCAGTGCAGCCTAATCAGCGCACAACAGTGAAGGAGGAAAATTAACTGTTTGCTACATTTTATAACACACATTTTTTTATTTTTTTGTCAACATTTTCAGTGTTTTTTTTTTAATATGATTACATTGTTGCATGACCGCGCAATTGTCATTGAAAGTGTGACAACACTAAAAGCTGAAAATTGGTCTAAGCAGGAAGGGGGTAAAAGTGCCCGGTAGGCAAGTAGTTAAAAAAAAAAAAAAAAGTGACTGCTAACTTTTTTAGCTGGTTCTTAGATTCAAAGCAAATTCATCAAGCCTTGCTCTAATATCACTTTTTCATCGATATTTTGGGAGGTGTAGAAAAATTAGATGTAGGGCCACATTCAGGTACGAGTTACGACGGCGTATCTCCAGATACGCCGTCGTAACTCTGAGTGAGCTATGCGTATCTATGCGCCTGATTCTTAGAATCAGCTACGCATAGATTTGCCGTCGTATCTTAGTTGCATATTTACGCTGGCTGCTAGGTGGTGTTTCCGCCGATTTACGCATCGAATATGCAAACAAGCTAGATACGCTGATTCACGAACGTAATTGCGGCTGGTCGTATTTTTTTACGTCGTTTGCGTAATACGGCGTAAAGTTACCCCTGCTATATGAGGCGTACGTAATGTTAAGTATGGACGTCAGGACAGCGTAGAATTTTTCCGTTTGCGTAAAACGTTCGCGAATAGGGCTTTGCTTAAGTTACGTTCACATCGAAACCAATGAGTATTTGCGGCGTAATTTTACTCATTGGTTTCGCAGTTCGTTCGGCGCGTCATTTACGTTGGGTCACGGTTAATTTCAATGCAACCCGCCCCCTACCTGCCCAATTTGAATTACGCGCACTCACGCCGGCACATTTATGCTACGCCGCCGCAACTTACGGAGCAAGTGCTTTGTGAATACAGCACTTGCCTGTAAAAGTTGCAGAGGCGTAGCGTAAATAGGATACGCTACGCCCGCACAAAGATACGCGGCACTACCTGAATCTAGACCGTACAGCGTCGGGCGTGATTTTACCTACTAGGTGAGATGTGATCGGCAGTTTTGATTGGCTCAGATGGGATATAGGTCACATAGGGCAGGAAACGCTCAGCTCTGTCTGCCCGAAATGTAAAGTACACAATGTTCCTGTACTGTACCATCGTGATTATTTTGTGCTTCTGTCAGATGATTTTTCTTGGAAGCTGAACTCCAGGGAAATATATGAAATACATTAATGGGAGGTGTTTTGTATGTGTGTACATCCAGTTCCAAGATTGGCACAGCTCTGCCACGCAGCATTGCCTGGTTAAAGCGGATGGTTCAGCTAAAAAAAAATATTAAAAGCCAGCAGCAACAAATACTGCAGCTGCTGACTTTTAATATTAGGACACTTACCTGTCCTCGAGTCCAGCGGCGTCCGCAGCAGAGGATGAGCGATCGTCGTCACCTGCTCATCCCCCCTCCATCCACGGTGAGGTAACCAGGAAGTGAAGCGCTGCGGCTTCACTGCCCGGTTCCCTACGGCGCATGCGCGAGTCGCGCTGCGCCCGCGAATTGGCTCCAGCTGTGTGCTGGGAGCCGAGTGTTCCCAGCACACAACGGGCGGGAGACGGGATGTGATGTAATGCCCGTCTTTTGCCCGTGAATGCTGGGCCGGAAGTGGGTGCAGATACATGTCTATCTGCACCCCCCTCCCCCCTGAAAGGTGTCAATTTTGACACCGGAGGGGGGGGAGTGTTCGGATCAGCGGATCTTCACTTTAGGGTGGAGATCCGCTTTAATGATCTGACTTTATGTAGTTACTCCATACTATGATTGGACAACAGAGAGGACCCAATCGCCTCCGCCACTGCTGACGGCTCCGGTAAGCGGCGGAGGGCACGGGAGAGCGGCGAGAGGGAGGGGCCTCTCCTGCTGCCGATATTGCATTTTTTTCAAAATAGTCGCTCTATTTTTGTTTATAGCGCAAAAAATAAAAACCGCAGAGATGATCAAATACCACCAAAAGAAAGCTCTATTTGTGGGGAAAAAAGGACGCCAATTTTGTTTGGGATCCACGTCGCACGATCGCACAATTGTCAGTTAAAGCGACGCAGTGCCGAATCACAAAAAGTGCTCTGGTCTTTGGACAGCAATATGGTCCGGGGCTAAAGTGGTTAAAGGAAGTCAGTTTCAATATTTGGTCAATCTGCAGCCATGGCCCACCATTGTCACCATCAGAAAGCCCACCCAAAAATCGGCCAAACCCATTTAAAAAAAAAATATATATTTGGCTATGAACGTAAACGCTAGTGCCATCATGTAATGACCGATAAATCATTCCATACTTTTATTTTTTACATATACCTAGTGCAGACAGTTCAGACGGGAAACACATTAACCACTTCCGGACCACCACATTTCAATATACGTTGGCACTTTGAAGAGGGACATCTCTGTTATGGCAGCAGCTAGCTACCCTAACCCAGGTATCCTCGTCTTCAGCCGGTGGTCCGGTTTCCGATAATGGTGGTCTCTGCTGCGAATTCTCGGCAAGATCACCACTATTTTTTACATTTTGCTATAATAAATATCCCCCAAAAAAGAATATTTTCCGTAAAAAAAAATCGCAATTAGCGTTTATTGATTGGTTAGCGCAAAATGTATAGCGTTTACAAAAAAGGGGGTAGTTTTTATGGCATTTTTATTAATATTTTTTTTTTACTAGTAATGGCGGCGATCAGCGTTTTTTTTCGGTACTGCGATATTATGGCGGACACATCGGACACTTTTGACACATTTTTGGGACCATTGGCATTTTTATAGCGATCAGTGCTATAAAAATGCATTGGATTACTATAAAAATGCCATTGGCAGTGAAGGGGTTAACACTAGGGGGCGGGGAAGGGGTTAAGTATGTTCCTGGTGTGTTCTAACTGTATGGGGGGGGGGGACTCACTAGGGGAAATCACTGATCTTCTGTTCATACATTGTTGAACGGGAGATCAGCGTTTCCCCCGCTGACAGGAACGAGCGGAGCTCCCGTTCCCCGCTTTAACGAACGTGCGTAGTCGACGTGCGTGCGCGCGGGACTCGGGGGCGTGCGACGCGCGGGGTGGGGCGTGCGGGGGGGGGGGGGGCGCGCGCCCCCTAGTGGCCGAAAAAGATAGGACGTAGAGCTACGTGCTCTCGCCCAGCAGTGCCACCGTCCCGCAGTAATATGACGGTGGGCGGTCGGCAATCAGTTAACATGTTAAAGGGGTTGTTAAGGATTTTTTTCCCCCTAAATAGCTTCCTTTACCTTAGTGCAGTCCTCCTTTACTTACCTCATCCTTGCATTTTGCTTTTAAATGTCCTTATTTCTTCTGAGAAATTCTCACTTCCTGTTCTTCTGTCTGTAACTCCAAACAGTAATGCAAGGCGTTCTCCCTGGTGTGGAGAAAGCCTCTTGAGGGGGCGAGCAGGAGTGTCAGGACGCCCACTAACACACAGCTCCTTTCTCTATCTGCAAAGTAGAGAGTGTCCTGACTTGCCTGCTCGCCCCCTCAAGAGCCTTTATCCACACCAGGGAGAAAGCCTCACATTACGGCGTGTAGTTACAGACAGAAGAAAAGGAAGTGAGGATTTCTCAGAAGAAAAAAGGATATTTGAAAGCAAAATGGAAGGATTAGGTAAGTGAAGGAGGACTGCTCTAAGGTAAAGGAAGCTATTTAGAGAAAAAATGTTAATTCCTTTACAACCCCTTTAAAGCCGATCTGAGATTTTAGTGGTTGGCTTTACATCTACATTGCTATTATGTGTCCACCATTCTTTTTTCCTCCAGAAATTGAAACAAAGACAAGGCAGCTGTGATTTCCGGCATTGCAGCAGCAAAAAAAAAATGAGATTGCGTTGAGGGAAGATTGCAGAGTAACGGAAGGAGAGGTTGGGTGAGCGGAGTGATCGGCGTCTCTGATACCCGGGCCGATCTCCCTGCCTCCTCCATCAGCCGGCTGCCAGCAGATGAAAGGCACGCCACTTATTATTATTACAGTCATGACCGTAACCAGAGGAAGAAAGGAGGGGCGGGCGCTGCTCGCTGGGCGAAGTGCTAGACTGGCACATGGATGCCCCGTGACCCCTGTGCTGGCCAGGATCAACCCTCTGTGTGGGAAAAGAATTGTCCATTGTGGTTTTTTTTTTTCCTGCATTTTCTCTCCTCTTTTTTTTCTTTCTTTTTTTGGCGAGCCAATCAGATTGAACGGTCAGCCCCATTCACTGCGTCTGCAGAATGTTCCGGAGGATGGCTGTGGGCCTCTTTGTGTAACCAGAGCTGCGAGGCTTTTATACACTATGTTGTTCTGTAGGCTTAATACTGGGAAGACCTCGACTTATCCACCAGTGATCACAGAATAGTGGGGGCCACAAAGATGCTTGGGAGCCCCCTGTGCTCCAGTCTAGAGGGATGTCTATCTACAATGCATCCGGAAAGTATTCGCAGCGCTTCACTTTTTCCACATTTTGTTATGTTACAGCCTTATTCCAAAATAGATTAAATTCATTATTTCCCCCAAAATTCTACAAACCATACCCCACAATGACATGAAGTTTGTTTGAAATCTTTGCAAATTTATTAAAAATAAAAGATGAAAAAAAAATCCCATGTACAGAAGAATTCACAGCCTTTGCTCAATACGTTGTTAAAGCACCTATTTCAGCCTCAAGTATTTCTGAGTATGATACTACAAGCATGGCACATCTATTTTTGGGCAGTTTCTCCCATTCTTCTTTGCAGGACCCCTCAAGCTCCATCAGGTTGGATGGGGAGTTTAGGGGCACAGCCATTTTCAGATCTCTCCAGAGATGTTCAGTCGGATTCTGTGCTCCGGCGAGGCCATTCAGGTACATTCACAGAGTTGTCCCATAGCCACCACCTTTGTTATCTTGGCTGTGTGCTTATGGTCCTTGTCTTGTTGGAAAATGGACCTTCG